>JAVLUX010000172.1:132500-192500 GCA_032164185.1 Moxostoma hubbsi | reverse complement strand
AACCCCGAGCCTCTACAGTATGAAACACACACACTTTGTGTTCCTCTAATCTGTGAAGAGTCAAAGCATCCATGAAGTTTGGCATGATTATCATTTACAATATTGCCAATGCATGTAGACGGCACTGGGCGGGTACTGTTAAAATGTCTTCCACTACAGATTACAGATTACAGATTACATGCTGTTTGTGATGCATCCTGTTAGAGTACACAAGGTCAGTAACATACTCTAAATACTTTGGATTACTTCTTCAGCACTTGTTTTGACTATAAAAACTCTGCCAGTACAATAAGACAAAACACAGTGTGGGCATGAACCTCCACGTCTCTCTCTCTCTCTCTCTCTCTCTCTCTCTCTCTCATGTCTTCTGTCTGTCCATGTTTCTTTCAGGCACACATCTCTGGTTGGCTGCTGTCTCTCTGCCTGGCACATTGTTCAGGAACAGCACCTCCCCTTGAGTTCCTCCTTGCTGACAACGGCACCATCTCTGGCCTACCGTTGGCACGGCACTGGCTGAATGTGTGCCGCCCTTTGTTGCCCAGAGAACAGGCTGATCCTGGCACAGGGTTCTCTCCTTTCACAGCCCTCCCCCCCCATCCCCCATTCCTGATGCCCTGGAGTCAGCTGGCATCATTCCACCAGACATCAGATCTCCCGCCAGCGCCCGGCGTGCCCCCGCATGAGAACTGGAAAGGGTTCTGCCAGTTAGAGGCCTCGAACACGGTAAACTTCATTTCTTGACCAGTTTCATTACAAACGTGTTTAATTTCATGGCCTCCAGTTATCATCCTTTACAGTTATTTTGAGTACTAGTGAACTGCATACTGCACAATCCACACTACATACTGCATACTAATCTTTAAATATAGTGTTTGCATTAGACGGTGCTTAATTGAGACATTGTTGCGTTTTCAATCCAGGTATCATCTCAGAAATAAATGTGCATTTTATCCAATATTGTGTAAAAATATCAGATGATCAGAATGGAGTACTAGCATACTGCATACTGCACACTACATGTATACTGCATTCTCCATGCTTACTGCACACTACCTGTATACTGCACACTACGTGTATTCTACATTCTGCATGCATTCTGCACACTACATACTATATGTATATGCATGCATACTGCAAACTACATGTATACTGCATGCATACTGCATACTACATGTATACTGCACACTACGTGTATACTACATTCTGCATGCATACTGCAAACTACATGTATACTGCACACTACGTGTATACTACATTCTGCATGCATACTGCAAACTACATGTATACTGCATATTGCATGCATACTGCACACTACATACTATATGTATATGCATGCATACTGCAAACTACATGTATACTGCATATTGCATGCATACTGCACACTACATACTATATGTATATGCATGCATACTGCAAACTACATGTATACTGCATTCTGCATGCATACTGCACACTACATGTATACTGCATTCTGCATGCATACTGCACACTACATACTTTATGTATACTGCATATTGCATGCATATTGCATGCTACATGTAAACTACCTACTGCATGCATACTGCACGCATACAGCACACTACATAGTACATGTATAATGCATGCATACTGCAAACTACATGCATACTGAATACTACATGTAAACTACCTACTGCACGCATACTACACGCATACTACACACATTCTACGTGCATACTGCATGCTTACTGCATACTACAGGCATACTGTATGCATACTACATGCATACTGTATACTGCATGCATACTGCATATTACATGCATACTGCACGCATACTGCAAACTAAATGTATACTGCATATTGCATGCATACTGCATACTACATGTAAACTGCATACTACATTTAAACTACCTACTGCATGCATACTACACACATACTACATGCTTACTGCATACTACATGCATACTGCATACTACACGCATACTGCACGCATACTACATGCATACTACATGCTGTATACTGCATATTACATGCATACTAAATGTATACCGCATGCATACTGCATGTCTCGCCACTGTCATGACTGCAATGTTGCTTGGAACTGCACACAAGACTTTCACCTACTGTTGCACTTGTGTACATAGTAGTGTGACAATAAAGTGATTTGATTTGATACTACATGCATACTGCATGCATACTACATGCGTGCAGTATACATACTGCATTATACTGTATACTACATGTGTACTGCATACTACACGCATACTGCATGCATATTACATGCGTGCAGCATACATACTGCATTATACTGTATACTACATGTGTACTGCATACTACACGCATACTGCATGCATATTACATGCGTGCAGCATACATACTGCATTATACTGTATACTACATGTGTACTGCATACTACACGCATACTGCATGCATACTACATGCGTGCAGCATACATACTGCATTATACTGTATACTACATGTGTACTGCATACTACACGCATACTGCATGCATACTACATGCGTGCAGCATACATACTGCATTATACTGCATACTACATGTATACTGCATACTACATGTGTACTGCATACTACATGTGTACTGCATGCTTTTAAAAAAAACGGCATGTGAAATTCTGTGCAGTTTCTGTAAAATTCCCTAATTCAATTTATTCATCCATGAATCATGAATTCATCCATAATTAATCAAATGATTCATCCATCATTCGTTAATTCACTCATCATCCATCCAGTTCATTCACGTTCATTGATGGATTGATCTTTGTTTTCTTCTGCATGGTCATTCCTGTCTTTAATGGAAATCTGTTGTGATATCTAGATGGAATCGGAGAGATCATGTCATTTGAATCTAGTGGATATTGAAAGAAGCGAGCGCTGTGTGTCATTAACGCTGTCAGTGTTGACATATGGCAGACGGCAATCTTTTGTGTGTCTTTCATAAGGAATCAGAGCTCTCTCTCTCCTCACATACGGTATGTTACAGCGTTCTTAAGACACATCACACCTGAACTAAAATAACAGAGGAACAAGAGTGGAACTGACAATCTGTGGTGCAGAAAGTCTCTCGGACGCACTTAATAGAAGTGAATGGGCCTGTTCATGAAACACACACTGTTTCACGAGTATAGGCACCTGATGTACACATTATACACGTTTAAATGATTCTAGTGTGAGACAATCAAGAGAATCGATAATAACCGTATATGAGCAAAGTGATATCCAGTCTCCATGTAATGAAAGTCAATGGTGCTGTCAAGCTTCTGAAGCCATACAGATACAGATACAGGCCAAAATGAACATTTATTGACCTTTTTTTGCTCAAAATCCTGCACGCTCTCCATTCTAATGGACAACATCAACACGGACGTTGTTTTAAGTGAACGCCTCCTTTTGTGCTCCGTAGAAGAAAGTCAGATTTGGAACAACGTGAAGGTAAGTAAATGATGGCAGAATGTACACTTTTGGCTAAAAATGAGATCCTGTTTGAAACTAATCGAAGCTGAATCTGTGTTTTGGACTATAATATTCTTTGACCAAGAGGCTGTTTCTGTTCTGAACAATGAGAAAGTTATGTGATGAAAGATGCTCTCATGTGAAGAAATATTTAGGTCACAGCAGATCTTTGTTGTGTTTGCAGGACCATTTGTCCCAGCTGTAGTGTGTGTGTGTGTGTGTGTGTGTGTGTGTGTGTGTGTGTGTGTGTGTGTAAAGGAAGAGGAGTTCTGCCCCTGCGGCACAGAAATTGCCATGTCATAATTTATGACTTAAAAAGCATTAATGTTTCAGCACGCTGCGAGAGGCGGCGCATTCTGTTTGCGGCAATCATTTCCTTAGTGAATGATTTATATGTGTCATATCAAACTTTTATAGGATAAACAGTAACATCAACACTGTGCCGCAGACCTGCAGGAATTTTGCCTTCCAACTTTCACATCCAAACGCTGCTCACGTTACAGTAAAACACAGAGTTTAGTGCAGCTGCGGTGGAGAGTCACACACAGGCACTGGAGATCTGGAACTATAAGCACTGCTGTCAAATTCTGATTATTTCTGGCACTAGTTACCAATGAAGATCAGTTTGGTGTCCGTGATTTTATTTATTTTTTATTGAGAGCTTTAGAGCCACAAATCCTGTGGATTTTGTTGTGGTATTATTTTATGTATTATTACAGCACTAATCTGATACATTCTGCTTCTGATGAATGGACAGATAGACAGACAGACAGAGAGACATACAGACAGACAGATAGATAGACAGATAGATAGACAGATAGATAGATAGATAGATAAATGACAGACAGATAGACAGACAGATAGATAAATGACAGATAGACAGACAGATAGATAGATAGACAGAAAGACAGATAGATAGATAGATAAATGATAGACAGATAGATAGACAGATAGATAAATGACAGACAGACAGATAGATAGACAGACAGATAGACAGATAGATAAATGTAAGATAGACAGACAGATAGATAGATAGATAGACAGATAGATAAATGACATATAGATAGACAGACAGAAAGACAGATAGATAGACAGATAGATAAATGACAGACAGACAGATAGATAGACAGATAGATAAATGACAGACAGACAGACAGACAGAAAGACAGATAGATAGACAGATAGATAGATAAATGACAGATAGACAGACAGATAGATAGACAGACAGACAGACAGACAGACAGATAGATAGACAGATAGATAAATGACAGACAGACAGATAGATAGACAGACAGAAAGACAGATAGATAAATGACAGATAGACAGACAGATAGATAGACAGACAGACAAATAGATAGATAGA
Source organism: Moxostoma hubbsi (assembly GCA_032164185.1). Classification (NCBI taxonomy): domain Eukaryota; kingdom Metazoa; phylum Chordata; class Actinopteri; order Cypriniformes; family Catostomidae; genus Moxostoma; species Moxostoma hubbsi. Next base: position 187,708 of record JAVLUX010000172.1, on the reverse strand, counting down.
CAGACAGAAAGACAGATAGACAGATAGACAGACAGACAGACAGACAGACAGACAGACAGATAGATAGATAGATAGACAGACAGACAGACAGACAGACAGACAGACAGACAGACAGACAGACAGATAGATAGACAGACAGACAGAAAGACAGAAAGACAGATAGATAGATAGATAGATAGAAAGACAGACAGATAGATTGACAGACAGACATCGACAGACAGTTAGGAAGGACAGACAGACAGACAGATAGACAGACAGACAGACAGACAGATAGATAGATAGACAGACAGACAGTTAGAACAGACAGACAGACACATAGATACATAGACAGACAGACAGACAGATGGAGAGATAGATAGATAGATAGATAGATAGATAGATAGATAGATAGATAGATAGATAGATAGATAGATAGATAGATAGAGTTTTGAGGAAAAAGTATGTGAACCCTTTGGAATCCTGCATTCATTTTTCATAAAATGTGATCTTATCAGGTATAGACAATCACAATGTGCTTAAACTAACAACACACAAACTATTATAATCCTTCATGTCTTTATCAAACACTTCCCATTAAACATTCACAGTCCTGTGGAAAAAGTATGTGAACCCTCGGATTTAATAACTGGACGATCAAGTGTTTTCGGTCGCCGCGGATTAAACCGGCACAACGTTCAGAAGGAATTTGGTATCATTCTTCCTTACAGAACTGCTTCAGCTCAGTCTGGTGTGAACGGCTCTCTTGAGGTCATTCCACAGCATCTCTATTGTGTTAAGATCTGGGCTCTGACTGGGACACTCCAAAAAGTGCATTTTCTTTTTTTAAAGACATTCTGTAGTGGATTTACTTCAATGTTTAGGGTCATTGTCCTGCTGCATCACCCAACTTCTACTTCAGCTGGCGCACATCCATCCTGATATTATCTTGAAGGATATCTTGTTAAAGCAGCGGCTTCCTTCGTGATGTCCTGCCATGAACACCATACCTGTTTAATGTTTTCTGTATAGTAGACTCAGGAACAGAGATGTTCACCAGTTCTGATGATTCCTTCAAATCTTTATCTGTCACTCTAGTGTTCTTCTTTACCTCATTGATCATTCTGCGGTGTGTCCTTTGAGTCATCTTGACTGTACGGCCACTTCTAGTGAGAGTATCTATAGTACTAAATCATCTCCATTTATAGAGAGTTTGTCTAACTGTGGACAGATGAATATCTAACGGCCACTTCTAGTGAGAGTACCTATAGTACTAAATCATCTCCATTTATAGACAGTTTGTCTAACTGTGAACAGATGAATATCTAACGGCCACTTCTAGAGAGAGTATCTATAGTACTAAATCATCTCCATTTATAGAGAGTTTGTCTAACTGTGGACAGATGAATATCTAATGGCCACTTCTAGAGAGAGTATCTATAGTACTAAATCATCTCCATTTATAGACAGTTTGTCTAACTGTGGACAGATGAATATCTAATGGCCACTTCTAGAGAGAGTATCTATAGTACCAAATCATCTCCATTTATAGACAGTTTGTCTAACTGTGAACAGATGAATATCTAACGGCCTCTTCTAGAGAGAGTATCTATAGTACTAAATCATCTCCATTTATAGACAGTTTGTCTAACTGTGGACAGATGAATATCTAACGGCCACTTCTAGAGAGAGTACCATCATCCATCCATCGACAACCGCTTATCCTGTGTACAGGGTCGCGGGGGGGCTGGAGCCTATCCCAGCTAACATTGGGCGAAAGGCGGGGTACACCCTGGACAGGTCGCCAGTCCATCGCAGGGCGAGAGAGTACCTATAGTACTAAATCATCTCCATTTATAGACAGTTTGTCTAACTGTGGACAGATGAATATCTAACGGCCACTTCTAGTGAGAGTACCTATAGTACTAAATCATCTCCATTTATAGACAGTTTGTCTAACTGTGAACAGATGAATATCTAACGGCCACTTCTAGAGAGAGTACCTATAGTACTACATCATCTCCATTTATAGACAGTTTGTCTAACTGTGAACAGATGAATATCTAACGGCCACTTCTAGTGAGAGTACCTATAGTACTAAATCATCTCCATTTATAGACAGTTTGTCTAACTGTGAACAGATGAATATTGTGGCAGCGGGGGCGTGGTCAAGCGCCCATCCGGAGAGGGGGAACGGTAAGGGCGCTTGCACCTGAGCTAAAATATGTCTAACACCTGTCTCTAATTTCAGTGAGCACGGGGAGAGCGGCATATAAGAGCCACAACAACGCCAGTCGAGAGAATGCCAGTCCAGCGTTGGCAGCCTCGTGAAAAGATTACATAACCCCTTTAAAAAGAAGATCATTTGTGTTGTACTTTGTGTTCCCCCGTTACCTTTTAAAAAGTAAAGAAACCATACCTTTGAGTTCTCCATCCTGTCATCGTGTCCTTCTTCCCCTGTCCTGTCCAGTCTCGTGTTACAAATATCTAACGGCCACTTCTAGTGAGAGTACCTATAGCACTAAATCATCTCCATTTATAGACAGTTTGTCTAACTGTGGACAGATGAATATCTAACGGCCACTTCTAGTGAGAGTACCTATAGTACTAAATCATCTCCATTTATAGACAGTTTGTCTAACTGTGGACAGATGAATATCTAACGGCCACTTCTAGTGAGAGTACCTATAGTACTAAATCACCTCCATTTATAGACAGTTTGTCTAACTGTGGACAGAAGAATATCTAACGGCCACTTCTAGTGAGAGTACCTATAGTACTAAATCATCTCCATTTATAGACAGTTTGTCTAACTGTGAACAGATGAATATCTAACGGCCACTTCTAGAGAGAGTGTCTATAGTACTAAATCATCTCCATTTAAAGACAGTTTGTCTAACTGTGAACAGATGAATATCTAACGGCCACTTCTAGTGAGTGTACCTATAGTACTAAATCATCTCCATTTATAGACAGTTTGTCTAACTGTGGACAGATGAATATATAACGGCCACTTCTAGTGAGAGTACCTATAGTACTAAACCATCACCATTTATAGACAGTTTGTCCAACTGTGGACAGATGAATATATAACGGCCACTTCTAGTGAGAGTACCTATAGTACTAAATCATCTCCATTTATAGACTGTTTGTCTAACTGTGAACAGATGAATATCTAACGGCCACTTCCAGTGAGAGTACCTATAGTACTAAATCATCTCCATTTATAGACAGTTTGTCTAACTGTGAACAGATGAATATCTAACGGCCACTTCTAGTGAGATTACCTATAGGACTAAATCATCTCCATTTATAGACAGTTTGTCTAACTGTGGACAGATGAACATCTAACGGCCACTTCTATAGAGAGTACCTATAGTACTAAACCATCTCCATTTATAGACAGTTTGTCTAACTGTGAACAGATGAATATCTAACGGCCACTTCTAGTGAGAGTACCTATAGTACTAAATCATCATTTATAGACAGTTTGTCTAACTGTGGACAGATGAATATATAACGGCCACTTCTAGTGAGAGTACCTATAGTACTAAATCATCTCCATTTATAGACAGTTTGTCTAACTGTGAACAGATGAATATCTAACGGCCTCTTCTAGAGAGAGTACCTATAGTACTAAATCATCTCCATTTATAGACAGTTTGTCTAACTGTGGACAGATGAATATCTAACGGCCACTTCTAGTGAGAGTACCTATAGTACTAAACCATCTCCATTTATAAACAGTTTTTCTAACTGTGGACAGATGAATATCTAACGGCCACTTCTAGTGAGAGTACCTATAGGACTAAATCATCTCCATTTATAGACAGTTTGTCTAACTGTGAACAGATGAATATCTAACGGCCACTTCTAGTGAGAGTACCTATAGTACTAAATCATCTCCATTTATAGACATTTTGTCTAACTGTGGACAGATGAATATATAACTGCCACTTCTAGTGAGAGTACCTATAGTACTAAACCATCACCATTTATAGACAGTTTGTCCAACTGTGGACAGATAAATATATAACGGCCACTTCTAGTGAGAGTACCAATAGTACTAAATCATCTCCATTTATAGACAGTTTGTCTAACTGTGAACAGATGAATATCTAACGGCCACTTCTAGAGAGAGTACCTATAGTACTAAACCATCTCCATTTATAGACAGTTTGTCTAACTGTGGACAGATGAATATCTAACGGCCACTTCTAGTGAGAGTACCTATAGGACTAAATCATCTCCATTTATAGTCAGTTTGTCTAACTGTGAACAGATGAATATCTAACGGCCACTTCTAGTGAGAGTACCTATAGGACTAAATCATCTCCATTTATAGACAGTTTGTCTAACTGTGAACAGATGAATATCTAACGGCCCCTTCTAGAGAGAGTACCTATAGTACTAAATCATCTCCATTTATAGACAGTTTGTCTAACTGTGGACAGATGAATATCTAACGGCCCCTTCTAGAGAGAGTACCAATAGTACTAAATCATCTCCATTTATAGACAGTTTGTCTAACTGTGAACAGATGAATATCTAACGGCCACTTCTAGAGAGAGTACCTATAGTACTAAACCATCTCCATTTATAGACATTTTGTCTAACTGTGGACAGATGAATATATAACTGCCACTTCTAGTGAGAGTACCTATAGTACTAAACCATCACCATTTATAGACAGTTTGTCCAACTGTGGACAGATAAATATATAACGGCCACTTCTAGTGAGAGTACCAATAATACTAAATCATCTCCATTTATAGACAGTTTGTCTAACTGTGAACAGATGAATATCTAACGGCCACTTCTAGAGAGAGTACCTATAGTACTAAACCATCTCCATTTATAGACAGTTTGTCTAACTGTGGACAGATGAATATCTAACGGCCACTTCTAGTGAGAGTACCTATAGGACTAAATCATCTCCATTTATAGTCAGTTTGTCTAACTGTGAACAGATGAATATCTAACGGCCACTTCTAGTGAGAGTACCTATAGGACTAAATCATCTCCATTTATAGACAGTTTGTCTAACTGTGAACAGATGAATATCTAACGGCCACTTCTAGAGAGAGTACCTATAGTACTAAATCATCTCCATTTATAGACAGTTTGTCTAACTGTGAACAGATGAATATCTAACGGCCACTTCTAGTGAGAGTACCTATAGTACTAAATCATCTCCATTTATAGACAGTTTGTCCAACTGTGGACAGATGAATATATAACGGCCACTTCTAGTGAGAGTACCTATAGGACTAAATCATCTCCATTTATAGACAGTTTGTCTAACTGTGAACAGATGAATATCTAACGGCCACTTCTAGTGAGAGTACCTATAGTATTAAATCATCTCCATTTATAGACAGTTTGTCTAACTGTGGACAGATGAATATCTAACGGCCACTTCTAGTGAGAGTACCTATAGTACTAAATCATCTCCATATATAGACAGTTTGTCTAACTGTGAACAGATGAATATCTAACGGCCACTTCTAGTGAGAGTACCTATAGTACTAAATCATCTCCATATATAGACAGTTTGTCTAACTGTGGACAGATGAATATCTAACGGCCACTTCTAGTGAGAGTACCTATAGTACTAAATCATCTCCATATATAGACAGTTTGTCTAACTGTGGACAGATGAATATCTAACGGCCACTTCTAGTGAGAGTACCTATAGTATTAAATCATCTCCATTTATAGACAGTTTGTCTAACTGTGAACAGATGAATATCTAACGGCCACTTCTAGTGAGAGTACCTATAGGACTAAATCATCTCCATTTGTAGACAGTTTGTCTAACTGTGGACAGATGAATATCTAACAGCCACTTCTAGTGAGAGTACCTATAGTACTAAATCATCTCCATTTATAGACAGTTTGTCTAACTGTGGACAGATGAATATCTAACAGCCACTTCTAGTGAGAGTAGCTATAGGACTAAATCATCTCCATTTATAGACAGTTTGTCTAACTGTGGACAGATGAATATCTAACGGCCACTTCTAGTGAGAGTACCTATAGGACTAAATCATCTCCATTTGTAGACAGTTTGTCTAACTGTGGACAGATGAATATCTAACAGCCACTTCTAGTGAGAGTACCTATAGTACTAAATCATCTCCATTTATAGACAGTTTGTCTAACTGTGGACAGATGAATATCTAACAGCCACTTCTAGTGAGAGTACCTATAGTACTAAATCATCTCCATTTATAGACAGTTTGTCTAACTGTGGACAGATGAATATCTAACGACCACTTCTAGTGAGAGTACCTATAGTACTAAATCATCTCCATTTATAGACAGTTTGTCTAACTGTGGACAGATGAATATCTAACGGCCACTTCTAGTGAGAGTACCTATAGTACTAAATCATCTCCATTTATAGACAGTTTGTCTAACTGTGGACAGATGAATATCTAACGGCCACTTCTAGTGAGAGTACCTATAGTACTAAATCATCTCCATTTATAGACAGTTTGTCTAACTTTGAACAGATGTATATCTAAACTCTTCAAGACAACTTTATAACCCTTTCCAGCTTTATGCAAAGCAACAATTCTTCTGAGATCTTTTTTGCGAGTCATGGTCCAAATCAGCAGATGCTTCTTGTGAACAGCAAACTCAAAATATTTGAGTGCTTTTATAAGTGAAAGTAGCTCAAACCCACACCTTCAATCTTGTTTCATAGATTGGATGCCAGGTTTGCCAACTCCTGACTGTAATTACCATTTGTTGACATCATTAGCCTAGGGGTTCACATACTTTTTCCCAACCGACACTGTGAATGTTTGAATGATGTATACATTATGATCAATACAATGAGTGTGTTATTAGTTAAAACAGGTTTTGTTTGTTCATTATTGTAACTCAGATGAAGATCAAACCAGATTTTAAGACAAATTTACACATAAATGCAGGTAATTCTAAAGGGTTCACATACTTTGTGTTGCCGCTGTAGACAGATAGACAGACATGACTTACGTGTGACTTTCATTTGCCCTTTTCCTGATCGGTATCAGTGTCTTTCCTGAACCAAATGCAAAAGAACACACATGAGACGGCTGTGATATTGTGCCAGCCCTCTGTGTGGTCGTCCCGTTGTTGGAGGGCAGGAATATAATTGATTTTATAAGGTTTCCCCCCATTGCTTACAGGTTGTCTTTTCCCCTGCAAATGAAATGTAATGTTGAATGAATAATGTATCTTCCCCAAAGGCTTCCAAATATTTAAAAGCATGCGAGGAAAAAAAAGAGCACAAATCATTTTACGTGGCACCGGAAATTGGCATCACATCCATCACCACACAGACGCCAGCGCACAGGGGTATCAGTGTGGCGCGCGACGGGTAGACGACTGCAGGGGGCATTTTACAAAGTATTCTAGGATGTCAGACACATGAAGAGAGGACACTACACTAGTTACAGCTCACTAAAGAGCTCACCATGATTATTCTGACTGTGGGAATGTGATTGTGTTGCGCAATATCTGTCAGAGGGATTATTGCTAATATTTAATGGATGCTTCATCTCATTAAGCGTATTGACTTATTTGCTATTAAAAAGACACAGAATATCATTGGCGGCACCCAACGGGCGGGACGGTTCTCCAATGCTGAAAGTGCCACATAGTCACATGGTTTAAACTTTTCGGGGTAATCAACCTACAAATGGCATATAATGTATTCTGTATTTTCTTTGTTGCATGAAGAATAGAAGAGATGAAAATTTCTCCCTAATTTGGAGGGTGAGGGGCCTCTTCATTCAGCCGTACTTGATCTAAACAGAATAGATCATCAGGTTTGGCTCTGGACCCAATCAGGCCATTGAGAAGCGTCCGTGAGCTGCCAGAAACAGCCCGTCCACGGAGAGATCTGATTGGTCCTCCTCTTCGCTTCCGTTCTATAATTCAATCTGCGTCTACATTCAATCTGAATCAAAACCAGCTTATTATAGAGACAATTAAGATCACAGCGTATCTGGAAAACAATCTCTTCCTTTCTAACAATTTATTGTCACGCATCAGGTGCAAAATAGAGACAAATCCGTACATATGATGTGAAACGCAACAACATTTATTATGTGTGAAACTGGGACGAAATGCCAAATTAAAATGTGTATTTTTTTTTTTTTAAATAAAAAGTGTCAAATGAAATCCAAATAACACTTCTGATCTTATTTAAAGTCATTACATTTATTCTTAATTGTTTTTAAAATCTCTGTGTTTGTAAATAAAGAGAAATCTATTTATAAATATCAGTGAATTTGTCCTATTTTTATATGAACTTACTGTAAAATCTGTGTGAACAATTAAACGTCAATGCCAAATTAAAATGTAATCGTTTAGTTTACTTAATTAAAAAGTATTTATATATATATATATAAATCACTGTTAAATACAATAATTACACCCAAATAAACAAACACTCATATCATCAAAATGTGATAATAACAAACTTTAATCAAGCCATAAAATATTTATATATGAAATTATTGAGACTCTCTCAAGTCAATTTCATATCAAATGTGTGATTATTTTTAACTGAATTAACATTTTCATTCAGTAATTAAAAATATAATTGTACATATCATATTATATGTATATAAACCCATTAATGTGTAAAATAAATAAATATACAGTATATTAAATTAAATAATAAATTAAATACAATATCGATGAAATCAAAACACATATAAGTATAAAACATTTTTATAAATGTAATTATTGTGAATATGTGTGAATAATTCAATGGCAAATAAAAATGTTTTATTTTTTAAACAATTTAATAGTTTAATTTATTTATTAAAAATATTATTTTATATTTTATATCATATGAAATTTGTATAAATTGTGCAAAATTTTAAACATTGTAAAGAAAAAAATTCCATGTTAATCAAAACATTAAATTACAAACCTTAAATTATAAAACGTGTATAAATGTAATTATTGTGAATATGTGTCAATAATTCAATGTCAATATTTTTTAAATTATTAATTAATTGTTTAATTCAATAATGGAAAATATAATTTTGTATATTTATATATTTATAAATTGATTAATGTGTAAATTAAAAATAAAATGTAATTAAAGGAAAAAATTAAGAAAAATTCCATGTAATCAAAACACAATTTAATAATAATAAACCTTAAACTATAAAACATTTTTATAAAAGTAATTATTGTAAAAACATGTGAATAATAAAATGTCAAAATCAAATTTATTTTTTTTATTTTAAATGAATTAATTGTTTAATTCAATCATGTAAAATATAATTTTGTATTATATATTTATATATTTATAAATAAATGAATGTGTAAAATGTAAAACAATTAAAGAAAAACAAATAAGAAAAAGAAATCCATGCAATCAAAACACATTAATAATAATAAAACCTTAAACTATAAAACATTTTTATGAATGTAATTATTGTGGAAACGTGTGAATAATAAAAAGGATGTTTGGATGTTTGGAACTGAATGTTCTTCAGGGGTTCTTTTAGAGGTTCTTCAGATCCGTGTATTTAAAGCACCAGTTTATAGGTGCTTTTGTAAAGAACTACAGTATGAGAAGTTGCAAAATAATCCTGTTTGACTGTATTTGGAACGTTTTATTGCTGCTATCAGATTGTGTGTGTGTCAGTGATGTCACTAAAGATCCCCTCAGCTCTCCTTCACATGAGGTCAGTGTCTCTCTGGCCGCTAAATGACTGTATAGTGTCGCTAGTGTGTACGCATCATTTCCTGTTGTCCAAACATCTGTCTGTCTCTCTCTCCCTGCAGGTCTGTGTTTATGGCATTAGTGCTGTCTCACATCACCGTACTGCACAACGAGAGGATGTGTAATTATATTAAACATGCTCCAGCTCCTAACCTCTCTCTCTCTCTCTCTCTCTCTCTCTCTCACACACACACACACACACACACACACGCGCGCACTAACACACACGCACACATTAATACACACGCACTAACACACGCACACACACACTAACACACTAATACACACGCACTAACACACATACACACACTAACACTAACACGCACACACTAACACACTAATACACACGCACTAACACACACTAACACACGCACACACTCACACACACACTAATGCACACACTAACACACTAATACACGCACTAACACACGCACACACTAATACACACACACACTAATGCACACACACGCATTAACACACGCACACACTAATGCACACACACAAACACTAATGCACACACACACACAGACTAACACACACACACACTAACACACACACTAACACACACACTAACGCACACACACACACTAACGCACTCATAAACACTCTTGCATGCACACAGTAACACACTCTCACACACACACTCTTGTACGCACACACTAACACACTCTCACATGCACGCACACACTAACACACTCATACACACTCTTGCACGCACACACTCTCGCACACACACACACTAATGCACACACACAAACACACACTATCACACACACACTCACTAACACAGACACACACACTAACACAGACACACACACTAACACAGATACACACACTAACACAGACACACACACACTAACACACACACTATCACACACACACACTAACACATACACAGACACTAACACACACACACACTATCACACTAACACATACACAGACACACACACACACACACACACGCCTGTCTATATTTGGAAGGTAACATTGCTTTAAACCTTCAGCATAAAACAGAACAGGAACATTTTTATTTTCACATGTAAAATGACGGGTTATATAAAGTTAATGAAACTTGTGTGTGTGTGTGTGTGTGTGTGTGTGTGTGTTGTGGTAGTAGATGTTGGGTTGGAAACATTATTCATAAGTCAATGCAGTGTAATGCCAGCTGGGACCCACAACCACGTTCTCTCTCTCTCTCTCTCTCTCTCTCTATCTATCTATCTCATTTGCGCTGCTTCAAGGCTGCAGGCGATGTAGAAACATATTTCTCTTCTCATGTTTGATATCTCTGTATTCATTGCTGTGTTGTGTTGTAATGGAGGTCTCTCTGTGTTCATGGTAAGGTCATGATTTATCCCTGATCTCAATGACCTTTGCAATGAAGAGTCAGAGCATCAGTGTATTGGAAAAACTGAAATTTTAAAAAGTTATAATTATTGATTATGTCTCAGGTTGTGTATTTTATCAGCTTTACATTTGACCATAGCTCTGTTCTGAAACATAGTGAGCTGCCGCGATGACACCGCTCGTATTCTGCTTAAAGTTTCATAAATCAATGTTCTTCAGTGTTTTGGAAACATTTTAAGTTCTGCAAAGAATGATCTTTTTTAGTGTCACTTATTTGTACATTAAAAAAAAAGAGTAATTGATGATGTTTTGGTTTCTGGGTTCTTTCGAGTAACCAGCAGTGAAAAGATTATTTTCTGAAGAGCTGAGGAAAGGTTGTTTGTGGAGATCTGAAGGGTTCTCCAACATCAGTCTGTTAACCCATAATTGGCTCGAAGTTGCACCTTTATTTTTAAGAGTGATAACGCAGCATCATTGCTGACATGGGACCTCATAAGTGACTGATTCATTCTCAGATTGTCTTTTCTGCAAGGGACACACTCTTGAACTTGGAGAAAGCATTGAAAACATCAGGAGTACTTACAGAACACATCAAAATGCAAAGAAACTTTCTCATTGTTTTATTTGTGCAATATTCTACTGTAAATATGTGTGGTCTCATCACGTCCTGTCTCATTTCTCCATCTCATCATCTCTCATCTCATCTCATCTCATCTCCCTCCTCTCATCTCATCATCTCATCTCATCTCACCTCACCTCACCTCACCTCACCTCATCTCCCCTCACCTCACCTCACCTCATTTCATCTCATCTCACCTCATCTCACCTCACCTCATCTCATCTCATCTCACCTCACCTCACCTCACCTCATCTCCCCTCACCTCACCTCATCTCATCTCACCTCACCTCACCTCATCTCCCCTCACCTCACCTCATTTCATCTCATCTCACCTCACCTCACCTCATCTCCCCTCACCTCACCTCACCTCATCTCATCTCACCTCATCTCACCTCACCTCACCTGACCTCATCTCATCTCACCTCATCTCATCTCACCTCATCTCACCTCACCTCACCTCACCTCATCTCCCTTCACCTCACCTCATCTCCCCTCCCCTCACCTCATCTCATCTCATCTCATCTCACCTCACCTCACCTCATCTCCCCTCACCTCACCTCACCTCATCTCATCTCACCTCATCTCACCTCACCTCACCTCATCTCATCTCATCTCATCTCACCTCATCTCATCTCATCTCATCTCACATCATCTCACCTCATCTCACCTCACCTCACCTCATCTCACCTGACCTCACCTCATCTCACCTCATCTCATCTCATCTCACCTCACCTCACCTCACCTCACCTCACCTCATCTCCCTTCACCTCATCTCATCTTATCTCCCCTCACCTCATCTCCCCTCACCTCACCTCATCTCATCTCACCTCACCTCACCTCATCTCCCCTCACCTCATCTCATCTCATCTCACCTCATCTCCCCTCCGCTCACCTCATCTCATCTCATCTCATCTCACCTCACCTCACCTCATCTCACCTCACCTGACCTCACCTCACCTCACCTCACCTCATCTCATCTCATCTCACCTCACCTCACCTCACCTCATCTCCCTTCACCTCACCTCATCTCCCCTCATCTCACCTCACCTCACCTCATCTCCCCTCACCTCATCTCATCTCATCTCACCTCATCTCCCCTCCGCTCACCTCATCTCATCTCACCTCACCTCACCTCATCTCATCTCATCTCACCTCACCTCACCTCACCTCACCTCATCTCCCCTCCCCTCACCTCATCTCATCTCATCTCATCTCACCTCACCTCATCTCACCTCATCTCATCTCATCTCACCTCATCTCACCTCACCTCACCTCATCTCACCTCATCTCATCTAACCTCACCTCACCTCACCTCATCTCATCTCATCTCACCTCACCTCACTTCATCTCCCCTCACCTCACCTCATCTCATCTCATCTCACCTCATCTCATCTCACCTCATCTCATCTCACCTCATCTCCCCTCACCTCACCTCACCTCATCTCATCTCATCTCACCTCACCTCACCTCACCTCTCATCATCTCATCTCACCTCACCTCACCTCATCTCATCTCATCTCATCTCACCTCAACTCACCTCATCTCATCTCACCTCACCTCACCTCACCTCATCTCACCTCACCTCTCATCATCTCATCTCACCTCATCTCATCTCACCTCAACTCACCTCATCTCATCTCACCTCACCTCATCTCACCTCACCTCTCATCATCTCATCTCATCTCACCTCACCTCTCATCATCTCATCTCACCTCACCTCATCTCATCTCACCTCAACTCACCTCATCTCATCTCATCTCACCTCACCTCACCTCACCTCATCTCACCTCACCTCACCTCACCTCTCATCATCTCATCTCACCTCACCTCACCTCACCTCACCTCACCTCACCTCTCATCATCTCATCTCATCTCACCTCACCTCACCTCACCTCTCATCATCTCATCTCACCTCACCTCATCTCATCTCATCTCACCTCAACTCACCTCATCTCATCTCACCTCACCTCACCTCATCTCACTTAACCTCATCTCATCTCATCTCACCTCACCTCATCTCATCTCACCTCAACTCACCTCATCTCATCTCATCTCATCTCATCTCACCTCACCTCACCTCTCATCATCTCATCTCACCTCATCTCATCTCATCTCACCTCACCTCACCTCTCATCATCTCATCTCATCTCACCTCACCTCACCTCACCTCTCATCATCTCACCTCACCTCACCTCATCTCATCTCATCTCATCTCACCTCACCTCATCTCCCCTCACCTCCTCTCATCTCACCTCCCATCTCATCTCATCTCACCTCACCTCACCTCCTCTCATCTCACCTCTCCTCACCTCACCTCACCTCCTCTCATCTCATCTCACCTCTCCCCTCACCTCACCTCCTCTCACCTCATCTCATCTCATCTCACCTCACCTCTCATCTCATCTCACCTCACCTCACCTCACCTCACCTCACCTCCCCTCCCCTCATCTCACCTCCTCTTCTCTCATCTCACCTCTCACCTCACCTCACCTCACCTCCTCTCCACTCATCTCATCTCATCTCATCTCACCTCCCATCTCACCTCACCTCACCTCCTCCCATCTCATCTCACCTCCCATCTCACCTCATCTCACCTCACCTCACCTCCTCTCCTCTCATCTCACCTCCCATCTCATCTCATCTCACCTCACCTCCTCTCATCTCACCTCACCTCACCTCACCTCTCCTCATCTCCTCTCCTCTCATCTCACCTCCCATCTCATCTCACCTCACCTCACCTCATCTCCCCTCACCTCACCTCACCTCATCTCCCCTCACCTCACCTCTCCTCTCATCTCATCTCACCTCCCATCTCATCTCATCTCACCTCACCTCACCTCACCTCCTCTCCTCTCCTCTCATCTCACCTCACCTCCCATCTCACTTAACCTCATCTCACCTCACCTCACCTCACCTCACCTCATCTCACATCACCTCCTCTCATCTCATCTCACCTCACCTGACCTTTCCTCTCATCTCTTCTCCTCATCTCCTCTTCACTTCTTGCCTAACCTCTTCCTCATCTCATTTCTCTTCTCTTGTTTGTCTCATGGCGTCTCTTCACTTCTCGTGTCATTTCTCATTTTCTCTTCTTTTCTCTTCTTGTCTCATGTCTTTTATTCTCTTCCTGTCCATTCCCTCCTTTTCTTATTTTGTCTCCTCTTGTCTCTTTTCTTCATGTCTTGTCTTGTCTGATATCATCCTTTCTTTTTGTCTTGACTCACGTCACCTTTTCTTGTCTAATTTCTCAATGTCTCCTGATGTCTTTTCTCCTCTCCTCTCATTTCACGTCTCCTCATCTTGTCTCTTTTCTTGTTTCGTCTCATGTCACATCTTCTGTTCTCTTCTCTTTGTGTCATTTTTCACCTCTCCTCACTTGACTTCTCATGTTCCTGATGGAGAAAACAGCCGCGCACTGACCGCTAACTCAGTCCAGAACCTTCCTTTCATGCCGTTATTAAATTACTGACCATGTTTCATGCCCGTCCAACATCTCTCTCTCTCTCTCTCTCTCTCTCTCTCTCTCTCTCTCTCTCATGTGGGACTGGTGTCATGTTGGGTGGGACCCATGCACTCGTGTCTGCTGACTCTTACACTTCCATTGTGAGGTTTATGCTAAATATGCATATCTTAATTGCATTATTCAAAATAATTAGCTAATATATTTTTGCATAACGACAAGGTAAGCAAATAGTGTCTGTCTGCTGTGCGTGTGCTGTGGCAAGGTTTGTAAAATTAATAGACTCACAAAATTACTAATTACCTCGTTTTTACCTCCGTTTCAGAGAGTTTCCTCTTGAGTACTGAAGGTAAAGATCTTCACACACACGAGTGTGTGTGTGTGTGTGTGTGATTAAGGAGGAAGTGTAACACTTTACGTTAATCCTGTGCATATATATATATATATATATATATATATATATATATATATATATATATATATATAATGCATTATAAAGGTATTCAAAATGCATTATAATGCAGTGATAACTCAGATGAGCGTTGCATGTGCAAACACCCCTCACATTTTTGTTACAATATAAGCTGCACAATTATATCAATTAATCTTACCATAGATAATTAATATTTTCTGTGTTTGAGGAAAGTACGGGACACTTATCTTCCTGCTGAAGATTAACCGGTCTCTCCAGTCGAGTGTATTATTTAAACTCTCCCCTGCTTTAGGATTTAAAGCACAAACGGTGTTTTCTGCTGCACCATAATCACGGTAATTAATAGATCGGTTTCAGTATCTCTGACTATCAGGTGCTGGTCATTCATCAACATGCCGTTAATGAACATTTGGCCTGGAGTTTCCCAGCCTTTATTAAGCAGTGTAGTTCCTGTCTTAATTTACTTTGTCACTGTGTTGATAGTGAATGTGCTGAACTCCACCTGTGGTTGCACTTCTAGGACATTTGTGTGAACGTACGTCCGTTAAAGCTGGCTGGTCACTGACTCTGTCACTATGGCTTGAGTCCCTCGTCAATGCAAGTCGTTGGGGTTTTTTGAGGTGAAAAGTGTAAGTGAGACCTCTCAGTAAAGTAAGACGTTTAATATTTAGGATTAGGGCAATAGTGAGGGTGATCCTTGACTTAGCAAACGCTGCTAATAGCATATTTTGTTGCCTTCACGTCACATGCTCTTAATGAACAAACCCAGTGGAAGTCATTAATAACGGGCAGCTCTGGTTTTAACGAGACACGGTTTTGGCACTGCATCAATGGCTGGGACGCTAGACAGCAAGCGGCGTTAGAGCCTTTACCCAAGGAACACAATGGACACAACTTCATAGATCCCCCAGTTTAGACTTTATTTTGGTTGTTTAAGGTGGAACGCTCCCGTTCGGCACTCCTCGCCGAATCAACGTGGATCAGGTCCACCTTAACGCTCTTCCTGCCAGCGAGACGAGCTTTGTTCAAACTGACAGGAATTGGCAGGCAGCCACTTTGTTTGCAAATTTACATAAACGCCAAATGGTGCCTGTTTCCTGTAGGTCTTCTAGAACTCTCTTTAAGCAGAGCTGTGTGTGTGTGTGATGTGAGATTCATCAGAACACACTGCTCATCCCTGTTGTGAATTTGATGAGTTTCACAACGATGCAGGCGTGTCGTGCACTCATGAATTAGTGAGTCTTCATTTCATGTTTTGGACCATGTTTGTGGGTGAATCTTTCACAAAGCCT
The DNA here is from genome assembly GCA_032164185.1 of Moxostoma hubbsi. Lineage (NCBI taxonomy): Eukaryota > Metazoa > Chordata > Actinopteri > Cypriniformes > Catostomidae > Moxostoma > Moxostoma hubbsi. The sequence goes on along the minus strand of JAVLUX010000172.1, from coordinate 170,842 downwards.
GTCAAGAACTCGTCTGGCTCGTGTTTCACCATAAAATGCAAAGAAATAAGAGATTATGTCTTACATACAGGGGTGTAGATTCCCCCCCCAACAGTAAATCCCCCCCCCCCCCCCCCCCCCACAACAATGAGCATCAACATCTCGATGTGTTATTGATGAGTATTGATACATTGTTTCTCCAGGCCAACTGAATGTGATGCATCATTTCATAGTTCTCGACACAAAGCACACACTCGATTCAAGCTTCATTTGAAGGGAAGATTATCAGTGAATAACAACTTATATTTGCCTTTTTTTCACAAACAAAGCTATCGTATGATAGCTTTGTTTGTATAACGCTTCCGTTATTAGTACTTTTATACACTGCAAAATTAATTTTTGTATACAGTATTTTTGTCTTATTTTCTGGTTAATATATCTAAACATATTGCTTGAGAAGTGTAATGACAAGATTTTAAGTCTTGTTTTCAGAGACGTTTAACAAAATATTGTGGGGTTTATGCTTAAAATAAGATACATTTTATTTGCATGTTTTAAATCATATTTTAGCCTGTTTTTAAGATTTACGCATTTCAATTTCATAACAAAATTCCATTAAATGTTATTTTTTAATTTGTAACAAAATGTAATTAATTAAAGTTAAAATATGTAATTTTTTTATATTATTGTTTTAAATATTACTCAATTCAATTTGATGGAATTTTGTTATAAAATTGTGTAAATCCCCAAAAATTATTATAATTGATTTTTTTTATGGAAAGGGGCTAAAAAAATAAAAATACTAAATAATGTTGTTTTCAGTGAGGAAGATGTACACGAATACAATTTTTTAAGATTTATGCATTTCAATTTCATGAAATTCCATTAAATTTTATTTTGTAATTTGTATCAAGATGTAATTAATTCAATTTAAAATATGTGTTTTTTTAAATGTTATTGTATTAAATATTACTCAATTCAATTCGATGGAATTTTGTTATACATTTGTGTAAATAAATTTTTTTTAAATTATTAATAATAAAAACAATTATGGAAAGGGGCTAAGAAAAATAATCTTGTTTTCAGTGAGGAAGAATTACACAAAATGTTTTTAAGATTTACGCATTTCAATTTCATAAAATTCCATTAAATAATTTTTTTTAATTTGTAACAAAATGTAATTAAAGTTAAAATATGTATTTGTTTTTTGTACATTTTTTTGTATTAAATATTACTCAGTTCAATTCAATGGAATTTTGTTATACATTTGTGTAAATCCTAAAAAAATTATTATACATTTTTATTTTTATTTTTTTTATGGAAAGGGGCTAAGAAAAATAAAGTTGTTTTCTGTGAGGAAGATGTACACGAATAAAATATTTTTACGATTTATGCATTTCAATTTCATAACAAAATTACATTTTTTAATTTGTAACAAAATGTAATTAAAGTTGAAATATGTAGTTTTTTCAATTTTATTGTATTAAATATTACTCAAAATTTTCGATGGAATTTTGTTATAAAATTCTAAAAATGTTTTAGTATTATTTATTTATTTATTTCATTATTAATATTAAAATAATAAACTTGCTTTTTTTGTGTGGAAGAAGTACAGAAATAAAATATTTTTTAAGATTTACGCATTTCAATTTCATAACAACATTCCATAAATTTTTTTTAACAAAATGTAATTAAGTTTTTAAATTGTATTAAGTATTACTAAATTAAATTGGATGGAATTTTGTTATAAAATTGCATAACTCTTAAAATGCATTTTTTGGAGTGAAGGGGCAAGAAAAATAAACTTTACATTTTACTCCAGTAAAAGTATAAGTACATCTTGCAAATTCTACTCGAGTAAAACTACTAATGTACTTTTGAACATACTTAAAGGTTTTGAAATCAAAATATGCAAAAACGACAACTTTTCTTTCCGCCATCATCCATGGCCGATATCACAACGATGGCTGCTCTGTATCTGTTGTGGACGTCCCAGATACGTTGACGTTGCATCATACAATTCCGGGTGCCCACACACCGCATTTCACGATTTCTCTTCGTGCCATTCGTTTCATTTGTGCCGCCCGCCACGAATGCGCATCTATTCGCGTCTTTGCATTGACTTTGTATGTAATCGCGCTGCGCGAAACGCTAAATTTGTGTTGTATGTGAACGCACCATTAGTGTTGTCGTTGCAGCGAATCATTGAGGCTTATTGCCATATTCTGATTTATAATGTGTCAGTTGAGGGCGCTATTTTGCTACTCTTGTGACTGGCTACTGTGGGAACATGCTTTGTGTCGGTTTCAACGGTATAGGTGCAGTGTTTTGGAAAGAGGGGGCGTGGCTAAATCAGCGGCTCAGTCTCGCGGAGCACTATGCGTCAGACGCACGCTTTCAGGCGCTGTCTCACGCTTTCACTCTACCCAAGTATATCTCATGCCAAATAACAACAAAACATAATTAAATGTAAAATGTATAAAACATAGCAATAATTCTACAATTTGGATTTTTCCATCATTCATTCTTTTAAGTATTTTTATTTATTTATTTTTTATCCCCCCCTTTTCTCCCAATTTGGAACGCCCAATTTCCACTACTTAGTAGGTCCTCGTGGTGGCGTGATTACTCATTTCAATACGGGTGGCGGAGGACGAGTCTCAGTTGCCTCTGAGACCGCCAATCAGCGCATCTGATCATGTGACTCATTGTGCATGACACCGTGGAGACTCACAGCATGTGGAGACTCATGCTACTCTCCACGATCCACACACAACTCACCACACGCCCCATTGAGAGAACCACTAATCACCACCACGAGGAGGTTACCCCATATGACTCTACCCTCCCTAGCAACCGGGCCAATTTGGTTACCCCATGTGACTCTACCCTCCCTAGCAACCACGCCAATTTGGTTACCCCATGTGACTCTACCCTTCCTAGCAACCATGCCAATTTGGTTACCCCATGTGACTCTACCCTTCCTAGCAACCGGGCAATTTGGTTACCCCATGTGACTCTACCCTCCCTAGCAACCACGCCAATTTGGTTACCCCATGTGACTCTACCCTCCCTAGCAACCATGCCAATTTGGTTACCCCATGTGACTCAACCCTCCCTAGCAACCACGCCAATTTGGTTACCCCATGTGACCCTACCCTCCCTAGCAACCACGCCAATTTGGTTGCCCCATGTGACTCTACCCTCCCTAGCAACCATGCCAATTTGGTTGTCCCATGTGACTCTACCCTCCCTAGCAACCACGCTAATTTGGTTACCCCATGTGACTCAACCCTCCCTAGCAACCACGCCAATTTGGTTACCCCATGTGACCCTACCCTCCCTAGCAACCACGCCAATTTGGTTGCCCCATGTGACTCTACCCTCCCTAGCAACCACACCAATTTGGTTGCCCCATGTGACTCTACCCTCCCTAGCAACCGGGCCAATTTGGTTACCCCATGTGACTCTACCCTCCCTAGCAACCACGCCAATTTGGTTACCACATGTGAATATACCCTCCCTAGCAACTGGGCCAATTTGGTTACCCCATGTGACCCTATTCTCCCTAGCAACCACGCCAATTTGGTTGCCCCATGTGACCCTACCCTCCCTAGCAACCACGCCAATTTGGTTGCCCCATGTGACTCTACCCTCCCTAGCAACCGGGCCAATTTGTTTACCCCATGTGACTGTACCCTCCCTAGCAACTGGGCCAATTTGGTTACCCCATGTGACTCTACCCTCCCTAGCAACCAGGCCAATTTGGTTACCCCATGTGACTCTAGCCTCCCTAGCAACCACGCCAATTTGGTTGTCCCATGTGACTCTACCCTCCCTAGCAACCGGGCCAATTTGGTTACCCCATGTGATCCTACCCTCCCTAGCAACCGGGCCAATTTGGTTGCTCCATGTGACCCTACCCTCCCTAGCAACCACGCCAATTTGGTTGCCCCATGTGACTCTACCCTCCCTAGCAACCAGGACAATTTGGTTACCCCATGTGACTCTACCCTCCCTAGCAACCACGCCAACTTGGTTGCTTAGGAGACCTGGCGGGAGTCACTCAGCACACCCTGCATTTGATAGTCAGTGTCAATACTCGCTGAGATACCCAAACCCCCTGCGTTTATACTATTATTCTATTTTTTTTTTAGAAAGACTAGCGACATCGTCCTAACTAAGGTTACGATGAGAAGCCCTCCATTGTGGTTATGGCCCTGTTATTAAGCTACCAATGACAGAACACAAATGCCTCACCTTGTTGAAAAAGCCCCCTTCAAAGTTTTCCATAATTCCCAGCATTACATGTGATAGCAGTCTCGTTATTTTTGAGTAAAGTCAGGTGCACAAATATTTAAACAAGCATCTGTGCGGAAATCATGCAAATATGAAAGGGCCCTGGAAATGAGGAATTGTGGGATGCGGACGGCTGACATCTTGGCACGCTGCGTTGATCAATTATACTAATCACACCAGAGTCAGCGCTGAGGTTGCATTTATATTCAATTAATGGTCTGAATCCTCCTAAAGCTTCTCAAGCCTTCTGGTTCCGCCGCGGAACACCTCGGAGCGTCCCATTGGCTGCCGGAGATTCCATCACCATGGAAATACCAATCAGTGTTGACAGCATCACTCTGGATGAGTGTGTGTATACGTTGGCCTCAGGCACTGACGCCAGGTCCCAAAGTCTTCATTGACAATAAACACTTTTACAAATAAAATGTGGCTCGATTTGACAAATTGAACTGAACCGGACTGAGAAGAAGAAGAACCAAAAACGACAAATAGCAAAACAAAAAGTCTGTGTGCAGGATTTTTTTTCTCAGTCTCTCCCTCCCCAGAGCGGTTTCTCCTGAAACAGATGGATGTTGTTCAGGCTGTGTTCCTTGTGTGTGTGTGTGTGTGTAACGGGAAAGCCAGGAGGGGTGTGAGATTCCAGTATTCCCACTTTTCCAGGTCAGAGAGGATTTGGTTCTGCCTGGCTGCTTGGTTTGTGCACTTACTAGGGTTAATTACCTCAACGTTATTAATACGTTATTGCAGCCGTAACCATTTTTAAAGACCCCATGAATCAACCCCATGGCTTTAAGAGTGGAATACTGTTGTTTCCACATTTAGCTATCATTCCCATTGTTCTATATAATTAGTATGACTCCAGACTCACCCTACCTCTGAAACATTTTATTTTTGGGATTTATTTTAGAATATAAAGCAACCTTTTCCCAAATGAGGACACACAGTGGAAATAGTACGTAACAAACGCGTTTTTCTCTTTCTTTCTCGCTCCGTTTCTGTTCGTGTGTTTGTGAATGTTTTCGCGATCTGTGCTGTTCAACCTCTGGTCGTCTGTGAACTTCACCATCTGTTGTGTTGTAAAAGTGGAGCATGCTCTGTAAATGAACTGCACATTCACACCATCAAAACATCTTCATTTTCTCTTCTGCGCTCTGTTTACACCCTCTATCAGAAGCTCTGGAGACACAACGCAACGCTCGCTGTGGTCATCGTGAGGTCCGGTTAACTGTGGCTTCTGGAGAACTTCAGCCTCCCAAAGCCGACAAAGATGAAAGATTTATGAAATATGTGAGGTGATGACCACAATTAAACGTGTGGCAACATGAAACATGATGCCATTGGCTGCAAATGAGCCTCTCCGCTTCACCTGTGGCGCACCAGACGGCAGAACCCGTGTGTGAGCATGTGTGAGTGCAGGTCGAATCCAGACGTCACCAGGTACTCCGTGTGTGTGTGTGTGTGTGCGCGCAGACGGGTCCCATAGGGTGTTACTGCAGCTGCAGACAGACATTGGGTTCATCTGCATCTGCTGTCCTACATCTGCACACAGGTCCAAAGACACATGTCTCCCTCTCTATCAGTCTGTCTCAATGACAACATTTACATGCACTTGCTAACAATCCATAATCTTTATACAAAAACTTAATTCAAGTTTAATCAAAAAATTGTTTACTTGAGATGAGTTCGGATTCTAAACAGGTGAAAGAACAGATGTAAAAAAAAAAGGTTTTAGCCAATCAACAGTCTTAGTAACAATAACCAAATTTTACTCAAAAATTTTGCTTCAGTTCCACTCAAAAAAGCCCTGTTTTTGCCCTAGTGATGACCCTTGTCGTTACCTCTCTTAATGTATCTCTGATGAGTCTCATGTGAGTCTCCAATGTATCTCTGATGAGTCTCAGGTGAGTCTCCAATGTATCTCTGATGAGTCTCAGATGAGTCTCTAATGTATCTCTGATGAGTCTCAGGTGAGTCTCCAATGTATCTCTGATGAGTCTCAGGTGAGTCTCTAATGTATCTCTGATGAGTCTCAGGTGAGTCTCCAATGTATCTCTGATGAGTCTCAGGTGAGTCTCCAATGTATCTCTGATGAGTCTCAGGTGAGTCTCTAATGTATCTCTGATGAGTCTCAGGTGAGTCTCTAATGTATCTCTGAGTCTCAGGTGAGTCTCAGGTGAGTCTCCAATGTATCTCTGATGAGTCTCAGGTGAGTCTCTAATGTATCTCTGATGAGTCTCAGGTGAGTCTCTAATGTATCTCTGATTAGTCTCAGGTGAGTCTCCAATGTATCTCTGATGAGTCTCAGGTGAGTCTCTAATGTATCTCTGATGAGTCTCAGGTGAGTCTCAGGTGAATCTCTAATGTATCTCTGATGAGTCTCAGGTGAGTCTCCAATGTATCTCTGATGAGTCTCAGGTGAGTCTCTAATGTATCTCTGATGAGTCTCAGGTGAGTCTCCAATGTATCTCTGATGAGTCTCAGATGAGTCTCTAATGTATCTCTGATGAGTCTCAGGTGAGTCTCTAATGTATCTCTGATGAGTCTCAGGTGAGTCTCCAATGTATCTCTGATGAGTCTCAGGTGAGTCTCTAATGTATCTCTGAGTCTCAGGTGAGTCTCCAATGTATCTCTGAGTCTCAGGTGAGTCTCCAATGTATCTCTGATGAGTCTCAGGTGAGTCTCAGGTGAGTCTCTAATGTATCTCTGATGAGTCTCAGGTGAGTCTCTAATGTATCTCTTATTAGTCTCAGGTGAGTCTCCAATGTATCTCTGATGAGTCTCAGGTGAGTCTCTAATGTATCTCTGATGAGTCTCAGGTGAGTCTCTAATGTATCTCTGATGAGTCTCAGGTGAGTCTCAGGTGAATCTCTAATGTATCTCTGATGAGTCTCAGGTGAGTCTCCAATGTATCTCTGATGAGTCTCAGGTGAGTCTCTAATGTATCTCTGATGAGTCTCAGGTGAGTCTCTAATGTATCTCTGAGTCTCAGGTGAGTCTCTAATGTATCTCTGATGAGTCTCAGGTGCGTCTCAGGTGAGTCTCTAATGTATCTCTGATAAGTCTCAGGTGAGTCTCCAATGTATCTCTGATGAGTCTCAGGTGAATCTCCAGTGTATCTCTGATGAGTCTCAGGTGAGTCTCTAATGTATCTCTGATGAGTCTCAGGTGAGTCTCTAATGTATCTCTGATGAGTCTCAGGTGAGTCTCCAATGTATCTCTGATGAGTCTCAGGTGAGTCTCTAATGTATCTCTGAGTCTCAGGTGAGTCTCCAATGTATCTCTGATGAGTCTCAGGTGAGTCTCAGGTGAGTCTCTAATGTATCTCTGATGAGTCTCAGGTGAGTCTCTAATGTATCTCTGATTAGTCTCAGGTGAGTCTCCAATGTATCTCTGATGAGTCTCAGGTGAGTCTCTAATGTATCTCTGATGAGTCTCAGGTGAGTCTCCAATGTATCTCTGATGAGTCTCAGGTGAGTCTCAGGTGAATCTCTAATGTATCTCTGATGAGTCTCAGGTGAGTCTCCAATGTATCTCTAATGAGTCTTAGGTGAGTCTCTAATGTATCTCTGATGAGTCTCAGGTGCGTCTCAGGTGAGTCTCTAATGTATCTCTGATGAGTCTCAGGTGAGTCTCCAGTGTATCTCTGATGAGTCTCAGGTGAGTCTCTAATGTATCTCTGATGAGTCTCAGGTGAGTCTCTAATTTATCTCTGATGAGTCTCAGGTGAGTCTCTAATTTATCTCTGATGAGTCTCAGGTGAGTCTCTAATTTATCTCTGATGAGTCTCAGGTGAGTCTCTAATTTATCTCTGATGAGTCTCAGGTGAGTCTCTAATGTATCTCTGATGAGTCTCAGGTGAGTCTCTAATTTATCTCTGTTGAGTCTCAGGTGAGTCTCAGGTGAGTCTCTAATGTATCTCTGATGAGTCTCAGGTGAGTCTCTAATGTATCTCTGATGAGTCTCAGGTGAGTCTCTAATTTATCTCTGTTGAGTCACAGATGGCTTCTCCAATGAATCTATGATGCATTATGTTAGTTTCATATGAGTTTTAGATGAGTCTCGAATTAATCTCTGAACCTCGAGCTAATTTCAAATAAATTTGAGATTAGTCTCAGGTAAGTCTCCAATGAATCTCTGAGTCTCAGGTGAGTCTCCAATGAATCTCTGACGAGTCTCAGGTGAGTCTCCAATGAATCTCTGACGAGTCTCGGGTTAGTTTCAAATGAGTTTGAGATGAGTCCTAGATGATTCTCTAATGAATCTCTGGTGAGACTCCATTTCATTTCAAATAAGTTTGAGATGAGTCTCAGATTAGTCTCAGACAAGTCTTAAATAAATCTTTGAGTCTCAGTTTTGTTTCAAATAAGTTTCAAATTTGTTTCAGATGAGTTGTAAATGAGTCTCAGTAGTCTCAGACGAGTATCCAATGAATCTCTGATGAGTCTCAGGTTAGTTTCAAATGAGTTTTAGATGAGTGTCAATAGTCTCAGATGGTTCTCCAATGAATCTCTGATTAGTCAAGTTAGTTTCAAATGAGTCTCAGGTGAGTATCCAATGATTCTCTGATGAGTCTCAGGTTAGATTCAAATGAGTTTTAGGCGAGTCTCAGATGGTTCTCCAATGAATCTATGATGAGTCATGTTAGTTTCATATGAGATTTAGATGAGTCTGTTTAGTTTCAGATACATTTTAGATGAGTCTCAGATTATTCTCAGATGAGTCTCTAATTAATCTCTGAGTATCAGTTTTGATTCAAATGAGTTTTAGATGAGTTTCAGATTAATTTGAGATGAGTCTCAGCAGTCTCAGTTGAGTATCTAATGAATCTCTGATTATTCTCAGGTGAGTCTCAGACAAGTTTCCAATGAATCTCTGGCGAGTCTCAGGTTAGTTTCAAATGAGTTTTAGATGAGTCTCAGATGAGTCTCAGAAAAGTCTAACATTAGTCTCAAATGGATTTCTGATGAATGACGAGTCTCAGATTAGTTTCAGATGAGTCTCAAATGAGATTTGGTTTCGTTCCAGAGTAATTTTAGATGAGTCTCAGGTTAGTCTCAAATGAGTTTTAGATGTGTTTCAGAGCAGTTTCAGATTCATTTTATTTAGTCTCAGTTAAATCTCATATGAGTCTCAGATTGATTTGTGATTCATATCAGATGAGTTGTAGGTTATTCTCAGAAGAGTTTCAGATGAATCTCTAATGAGTCTCAGGCTAATTGAGTTTGTAGTCTGCAGCAGTGGCATTTATGTGGTAGATTTGTAGTGGTATATATTGCTCTAAAGTGTGTGTGGTTGCGGGGCAGAGGTTTGTAACAGCTGTTTCCCGTGGCATGAGTGCTCATCTCTCAGAGGGGAGGGGGGTGCAGGCATGGGGTCCAGGTGCTGCGTCTGTGGCATAGCCCGCAGTGATGCCACCAGGGTGAGAGATGGCGGAAGAGCTAATCAGGCAGCAAAGCACTTCTGACGGACCGCACAGAAAATACAGCAACAGAGGCACTCAGCACCCGACTAATTTCATTTAGCTCGCAGGAAAACCTGCGTCAGAGACAGATACAGAAAGAGAAAATATGAGCTTTTATTAAATGTTCTACATAATGGATCTTACATCCAGCAATAATTACAACTCTAAAAGTCAAATCAACATTTTCATTTAACAATTTGTTTGTTTGTGCTCGTGTCTGAGATGAGAGACATTTAATGTACGACAGCTCTGTGAATAATGAAATAAATGTGCTTGTCTTTGAGTCTGTTCTGTTGTCATCCTGCCGGAGAAACACAAATACTGAGTTCTAGACAGTCGCTTAATGTCTCGTCATCTGGGAATACCACACCGGTCCATCAGTACATGTAAAAACATCATTTATTTATTCACTCCTGCATTATTTACACAGATTGTCAGCCTTTTAATAAACACCAGCATTTTGTGTTTCCGAGTCAATCTAGTATTCATCAGTGACCAACTGTGATTTCATGTGCACACTTAAGACAGAGTAACACGTTTGTACAGCTCACAGTGGCAGCATAAACTGCTCATGGTCATGGAATGACTGGAAATATCAGGGAATTTTAGAATTGTGTTTTTCAGGCCTGGAAAAGTTTGATTGATCTAAAACGGTTGGAACTCTGGATCGTAAAATCACAAGAAATTCACCAATTATGGTTTGGATTGTAACGATCAGTTACGATACAGCGAGCCTGTTTACATGCACACAAATACAGTCATAACTACAAAGAAAACATGTTTACATGAGATTTAAAATCATCCGTTTATTCTCAAAACGTAAACGGTCATGCGCACAAAACTGTTTATTACATGTTTATTAAGGTGGTAAGAACAACAGTCAGTGAGCATGTTTACATTCACAATCTCACACTGATTATGTTTAACCCTTGTGTTGTGTTCCAGACATTTTGACCTGGATGATGATTAAAAAAAAAAAAAATGTTATTTTTTTACTTAATCCAATTGGATATTTTTTATTATTGACTTTTACATCTGAAAACACGCACACACACAGACACACACGCACGCACACTCACAAACACACGCACACGCACCCACACATGCACACACTCACACGCACACACACACACAAACACAAACACACACTCAGACGCACACAGACACACACGCACGCACACACACACACACACACACACACACACATGCACACACATAAAACACACATGCACGCACGCACACTCACAAACACACGCACACGCACACACACATGTACACACTCACACGCACACACACTCACAAACACAAACACACGCACACGCACATTCACACACACACACACTCACAAACACACGCACCCACACATGCACACACACTCACAAACACAAGCACACGCACACTCACACACACACATGCACACACACACACACACAAGCATACTCAGAAACACACACACAAACACACACACACATACACACACTCACAAAACACTGACACGCACGCACACAAACACACTCACACACACACACACACTCACACACGCACTCACGCATACACACACACTCACACGCACGCACACACAAACAAACACACACTCACAAACACACAAGCACACACACACACACGCACTCACGCATACACACACACTCACACGCACGCACACACTCAAACAAACACACTCACACAAGCACACACACACACACACACACTCTCACACACACGCACTCACACACACACACACACACGCACACACACACACACACACACATATACTGGTGTAGTGGCATATGTCTGTTGTTTTAGCGTCTCACCAGCACTTCCTGTCTCTGCAGCTGTTCGCTGTAATCGTGAGAATGTTGCAGGTGTGGAACTCTTCAACAGGTCATTCGTTTCCCTCTTTACTGACCTGAGCTTCGTTAGCTGCTCATCTGCGTAGCCTTTTGATTCCTATTGTTACTTTGAAAGCAATTACTGAACAATCATATGTGTAATTAAAGTATAATCTCATAATGTGAGGCCAGGACTCTCAATTAAAGCGCTCACACTCTCAGGAAAACCCTTTCTCGGTTTCTCTCAGGTGTTGCTCATTTCGGTGAGGAAAATCAACTGAGGGACAGTTGTGAGTTCAGAACTGCATCTGAAAGCTGGGAAATGCAGCCTATATACGGAGGTAGGATGTAAGTAAGGTGCCTTTCAAACTGTACTGAGATGGGGGGATGGGGGTCTGGGTATCTCAGCGAGTATTGATGCTGACTATCAGCCCTGGAGTCGCGAGTTTGAATTCAGGGCATGCTGAGTGACTCCAGTCAGGTCTCCTTAGCAACCAAATTGTCCCGGTTGCTAGGGAGGGTGGAGTCACATGGGGTAACCTCCTCGTGGTCACTATAATGTGGTTCTCGTTCTCGGTGGGGCGTGTGGTGAGTTGTGTGTGGATGCCGTGGAGAATAGCGTGAATCCTCCACACACGCTATGTCTCCGCGGTGGGTGTGTATGAGAGTCCCTCAGCCACTGGTGATTGCATCAGGATGAGCATCCGGTGTAAAACCTGTGCAAAGTGAAATATGCAGATCACGGATGATCCACCTGTCTGATCTCACAGTGAAATCGGAAGAGTAGATCAACTTTTCTTTCATCAAAATCGGTATACGCTGACCGAAATTTTGAAACACTGCCCCCAGTGGCCAAAGCGGTAAGTGTTGTAGGGTATATGGTCACGTGTGAGCTCCATTTATGTCCAGGAGAGGTCACCAAAAGCTACTAGTGAACCAGGACGTTTGAAAGAGAATGCAGAATTCAACAATAAACATTTTAGATGGTAAATACGACATTGTTGTCATGTGACCTCGTTACGTTGCATGTTAACTGTTCTGCTGATGGCATACAGCGTTTGTGTGGCAGTGCAGGGGCGGGTCGTGATGATACACACCCGGTCCCGTATCAGGCTAATCGAGCCTCCGAGAGGGATAAAGACCGATGGCAGATAGTCTGTGTGAATGTGTGTGTGTGTGTCTGTGTGAATGTGTGTGAGTGTGTGTGTGTCAGATTGTGTGTGAGTGAGTGAGTGTGTGTCAGATTGTGTGTGAGTGAGTGAGTGTCTGTGTGTGAGTGTGTGTTTGTGTGTGTGTCTGTGTGTGAGTGAGTGTGTGTGTGTGTGTTTGTGTGTGAGTGTGTGTTTGTGTGTGTGTCTGTGTGTGTGTGTGTGTGAATGTGTGTGTGTGTGTGTGTGTGTGTGCGCTTGTGTGTGTGTGTGTGTGTGTGTGTGTGTGTGTGTGTGCGCTTGTGTGTGTGTGCGCTTGTGTGTGTGTGTGTGTGTGTGTGTGTGTGTCTGTGTGTGAGTGAGTGAGTGTGTGTGTGTGTCTGTGTGTGAGTGAGTGTTTGTGTGTGTGTCTGTGTGTGTGTGTGTGAATGTGTGTGTGTGTGTGTGTGTGTGCGCTTGTGTGTGTGTGTGTGTGTGTGTGTGTCTGTGTGTGAGTGTGTGTTTGAGTGTGTGTCTGTGTGTGAGTGAGTGTGTGTGTGTGTGTTTGTGTGTGAGTGTGTGTTTGTGTGTGTGTCTGTGTGTGTGTGTGTGTGTGAATGTGTGTGTGTGTGTGTGTGTGTGCGCTTGTGTGTGTGTGTGTGTGCGCTTGTGTGTGTGTGTGTGTGTGTGTGTGTGCGCTTGTGTGTGTGTGCGCTTGTGTGTGTGTGTGTGTGTGTGTGTGTGTGTGTGTGTGAGTGAGTGAGTGTGTGTGTGTGTCTGTGTGTGAGTGAGTGTTTGTGTGTGTGTCTGTGTGTGTGTGTGTGTGTGAATGTGTGTGTGTGTGTGTGTGTGTGTGTGCGCTTGTGTGTGTGTGTGTGTGTGTGTGCGCTTGTGTGTGTGTGTGTGTGTGTGCGCTTGTGTGTGTGTGTGTGTGTGTGTGTGTGTGTGAGTGTGTTGCAAGTTCTTTAGCGTTGTGTTTACTCAGGATCTGACAGGGTGTTTAGAGTTGCTGTTTTTACCTCCAGCAAAAGCAACGAGAGTGGGAACAAAGACCGTGTGGAAGTGAAGATGGCAGTCGAGCGGGTTTGGCAGTGCTAGCAGATCTTAGTGCTAAATTGTGCTAGCGACGTGACGCTGTTCTAATGTGTTAGCTTACGTGTGTTGCCAATCAGTGTCCGCTGAGAATCATCGTCCAGGATATCAGTGCACATGCTCACACACACCAGCACCCTGTTTGAGTCTTTACACACAGAATATTTGTTTACATCTTTAAATGTTTCCTTTAAAAGCATTTTTCTCATTGGCCTTTCAAGTTCCTTTATAGTGTACATTTGCGACTCTCTGAAGTCTCTCTCTCTGTTCTCCCTCCAGTCTGTGGCCTGAACACGGCTATAAATACAGACTTAGTGTTTTAGGGTCAGGTGCAGCATGACCTTTGACCTCGCAGGTGTGTTCCATCCCGACCCTCGCACTGTAACACACCTGCCACACATTTACAGACAGATGTTCACACTTCCTCCTGTTGTGTCTGGATCCCAAGCCTGACGTCCTGTGCTGTGCCTCACATATATTGACTGTCCTCAGATCAGCTTCAGGACAGTCGTATGTAACAAGAACTCTTCAGCGGTTAGTTTAATGAATTCATCAGGATATCAGCACGTCTCGTTACGGCTCTTGTGTGGACACCCTTAACCATGAAAGCAGGCCGGATCAAAGAGAGCCCGTAATGGCGTATAGTGTGAAGCAGTGTGCACTACAAAGCCGTACACTAATAAGGGAAGTGGAGAAGAGCTCTTGACAGCGGCTGAGGAGGAGTGCAGATGCTGCCCGGACACACGTGTGGCACACAACAAGCCACTCATGCCACGAGTGCCACTTCACACAAACAAATGCCCTGCACTGATTAATACACCAGAGCCAAGATTAAACATAAATCTCTCCTAAAATGATTAGAGACTCATTTCTTTGTGAAATAACTTCATAAAGTTCATCTGCGGCTGTAGTAGATTTTGGACAAAATGAGGGAGGGTGAAATCAGGTGTGACACTTCCCCATAATGCATCCTGGTCTTATAGTTACTATAACTACATTTGTTTTTGTAATTGAGCAAATATCAGACGTTGTTGAGTCGTGAATATCAATATGGGTTACTCCATATGACCTGAACAAAATAAACATGAAAATGGCAAAATATCAGATATTTAAAAAAAATTAATTCTGCTCATATCACATCACTTTGTCATTTTCTCTCTCTCTCTGTGACACACACACACACACACACACACATCTGGGCTTTGACATGTGTAATAACACAAGTTATTACACTGGGTTATTCCATATGACCTAAACATAATGTGCTTTTCATAAAAATAATATAAAAAAAATAAATATAAATATAATAATAATTAAAATAAATTTAATACATTTTTAATACATTGTCATGAGGGTCTAAAAGGCTCTTCGGTATTATGTTTTATTTATTTATTTGGTCATATATATGACAACAGAATGGCTACTTGCATGTTGGTTACACCAGTAACATAAAATTTTATATATATATATATATATATATATATATATATATTTATTAAATAAAATTATATATACATAAAAAATATATATATATGTATTAAATACAATTATATATCTAAAAATATATATATATATTTTATCAATTGTATATTAAATAAAAATATATCTAAAAAATATATATATTTTATCAATTATATATATATATATATTAAATAAAATTATATATACATTATATATATATATATATATATATATATATATATATATATATATATATATATATGTGTATTAAATAAAATTATATATCAATTATATATATATATTAGTTAAAATTAAAGGTCTTCATCCACAGCAGGCGATTAGGCAAAGAAATGTGTGATGCATTAGTTTCCTTCTATATTAAAGCATTTGGTCGCGCAACATGAAGTTATGTAGTTCCAAAACATTACTGTGATAAACCCTTTGGCCTTCGGTAACATAAACAAATGATCAGAATGAAATTAATCGGCAGTTAAATATAAAGTTTTCACTCCGGAACAATTGAAAATCACTTTGTTCCTTTTTCGGTTATGCTCTGCAAAACATTTAGTTAATTTTCGAACTGTTTTTAGTCCCTGCCCATTTTTATGACATCTAAACACTTCAACTCTAGTGCATGACTTGTAAGGTGAAACATTTTAATGCTTGTTCGAGTGTGGTCAGATTGTGCAGTAGCTCGACTGATGGAGCGTTGCACTTGTGATGTACATGTCCGGGGTACGAGTCCTGAAGAGCACACGGGCCGACACGTGAGCCAAAAGTGTCGTAGAAGCACCAAAAAAATGTGGTTGTGTTTTTCATCTCACATTTGCCTTTTCTGACATTATCGGTTAGGTTTAAGGTTTAGGGTTGGGAGGTCTGTTTTGTTGATTTAAACTAGGGCGGGGCGATATGGCCAAAATTGTTCGATATCGATATTTATCACGATATACATTTACACGTTGCATTTTCTTGTTTTTATTTCAAAGTTGACGGAAGAAAAGAAAAAACAATAAATTCTAAACAGTCAAAGTAGTCTCGACAAAACTGCACAGGGGGTCCGGAGACGGCCAGTGGGGTCTGCGGGACCTTTCGCCAATTTTACCGTCTTTTACCGTTTATCAATTGAAAATGAATGTTGAAAGATCGTCTGTTTGTTCTGAAGCATAGTGACAGCAGTCCAGTATTTGGGTATTTCTTTAGATACCCGAGTATGGGGCATCGATGCCCTCGTGACTGTGAAGTGATGCTGAATGTGGGTTCAGGGGTGTCCCGAGAGAACATTTACAAAACATTTGTATATCTTCATTAAAGAGAGAGACTAGTCGACCAACTAGTCATTTTAGTCTTTCCTTATCCATTCCAGACATCTAATTAATTTTCCCAAAATCAGAACAGAAATCGATTTGTTTATTATTAAAGACTCGTAACAGCTGATTAATAAAGATACATTTATAAGGGAAAAACGTTTTGGTCTAAAAGGTGCTTTGAAAGCGGACAGGGGAGAAATGATGCATGTTTGGTGCTAGAGGACAATATTGAAGATTACAGAAAGATCAGAGCTGTTGTCCACATCACTGTTGTTCTGTCGCTCTTCACTAGAGACGATGAGAGGACGCAACCGTTGTCATGAAGTCTTGCGGTGCGTAGCCTAATCGTTCGCTAGGCAGCTAGCATTAGCAAGTTCATCCAGTCTGACCGTACGTTACTACTGGCGCGTTGTGAGCGAAGCTGAGGGAATTTTCAATTAATTCCTGTGAAAGCCAAGCGTCATGCTCGCAAGGTGGATCGTAGGATTGGCGGCGGTGCGGAGCGAGATCTCTCCTAGCGCTGTGAGCAGCTTTGAGCGGATTTCGTCCGCCCCGGTGGAAACGCCAAACTGCTTGTGTTTTAGCGACACGCAGTAAATAGCGACAATTCCTCAAAAGCTTATTGTGGATTTTCTTTATCGTGATAAAAATCGATATCGTTTTATCCCCCAGCTCTAATTTAAACTCAATAGAGCATTAACTTAAAAAACCTAATTTGTTTGGGAGAACATTTAACTCTCTTTTAGCGCCACACAGTGGACATTTCCCTTCAGAACTGCCGCGATACATGTCATGAACCACATGATGTTATATTGCAAAAATGTTGTCACAGTCACGTTATTTTACTGTGATGATGCATTTCAGCCTTAAATTAGCAGGTTAGATCTAGCAACCCTTTTCTGTATTTTTATATCATTATTTTATATAAATTTACAGCATTATTCTTTCCAAACATCAAGTCATTGTTATTTGTATAGCGCATTTCACAACACACATCATTCTCATCTTTGTTTCCGATAAAGAAGGTGTTATTTGCCTGATTGATGTTTGTTACACAGTCAGATCAGGCTGGAGCGTGTATGATAATACATCATATTCACACACCTGTTCCACTCTCTCTCCACAGCTCAGATAGGAAATATTCCCTGATTTATGAGGACTGTTGCTGTGCAGCTTCAGAATAATCCAGAGATTAATTAACAGCTCATTCGTTGTGTTCTAATCGTCAGAATGGCGAGGGATTATCAGGGCCAATGTCACATGAACACCTCAGTGTTTGGGTCATCGCTCATGGCGGTGTGGAACGGGATGTATCCCAGGATTCCTGATCCCTGTGTGAGAATTATTCCCACCTCAAATTCACTTGCGTGCACTCCCGTTTTGCATACAGGTTCTAGTATGTAATTTATCGTATGTAGGTTCGAGTGTTATTGTGGCGGTAACAAACCGTACAGATATCTGTGTCATTAAATCCAATGAGTTATTATTCAGTTTGCAGGTATAAACATGCAGACAGTTTACTAACTTTATACCACCATCGTCAAGTATTCCTCACTTAACTGGCTCAGTGTTCCTTCTCAACAGTTCGTGTCCCGTCTCAACAGTTTGTGTTCCTTCTCAACAGTTTGTGTTCCTTCTCACTAGATTGTGTTCGTTCTCAATAGTTTGTATTCGTTCTCAATAGTCTGTGTTCCTTCTCAACAGTTTGTGTTCCTTCGCACTAGTTTGTGTTCCCTCGCAATAGTTTTTGTTCCTTCTCAATAGTTTGTGTTCCCTTGCAATAGTGTTCCCTTGCAACAAGTTTTGAGTTCCCTCGCAACAGTTTGTGTTCCCTCGCAACAGTTTGTGTTCCTTCTCAATAGTTTGTGTTCCCTCTCAACAGTTTGTGTTCCTTCTCAACAGTTTGTGTTCCCTCTCAATAGTTTGTGTTCCTTCTCAACAGTTTGTGTTCCTTCTCAATAGTTTGTGTTCCTTCTCAACAGTTTGTGTTCCTTCTCAACAGTTTCTGTTCCCTCTCAATAGTTTGTGTTCCTTCTCAACAGTTTCTGTTCCCTCTCAAAAGTTTGTGTTCCTTCTCAACAGTTCGTGTTCCTTCTCAATAGTTTGTGTTCCCTCGCAACAATTTGTGTTCCTTCTCAACAGTTTGTGTTCCTTCTCAACAGTTTGTGTTCCTTCTCAATAGTTTGTGTTCCCTCTCAACAGTTTGTGTTCCCTCTCAACAGTTTGTGTTCCTTCTCAACAGTTTGTATTCCTTCTCATCAGTTTGTGTTCCTTCTCAATAGTTTGTTCCTTCTCAACAGTTTGTGTTCCTTCTCAAGATTTTGTGTTCCTTCTCAATAGTTTGTGTTCCTTCTCAACAGTTTGTGTTCCTTCTCAATAGTTTGTGTTCCCTCGCAACAATTTGTGTTCCTTCTCAACAGTTTGTGTTCCTTCTCAACAGTTTGTGTTCCTTCTCAATATTTTGTGTTCCGTCTCAACAGTTTGTGTTCCTTCTCAATAGTTTGTTTCTTCTCAATATTTTGTGTTCCTTCTCAATAGTTTGTGTTCCTTCTCAACAGTTTGTGTTCCTTCTCAATAGTTTGTGTTCCTTCTCAACAGTTTGTGTTCCTTCTCAATAGTTTGTGTTCCTTCTCAACAGTATGTGTTCCTTCTCAACAGTTTGTGTTCCTTCTCAACAGTTTGTGTTCCCTCTCAATAGTTTGTGTTCCTTCTCAATAGTTTGTGTTACTTCTCAACAGTTTGTGTTCCTTCTCAACAGTTTCTGTTCCCTCTCAATAGTTTGTGTTCCTTCTCAACAGTTTGTGTTCCTTCTCAATAGTTTGTGTTCCCTCGCAACAATTTGTGTTCCTTCTCAACAGTTTGTGTTCCTTCTCAATAGTTTGTGTTCCCTCTCAATAGTTTGTGTTCCCTCTCAACAGTTTGTGTTCCTTCTCAACAATTTGTGTTCCTTCTCAACAGTTTGTATTCCTTCTCATCAGTTTGTGTTCCTTCTCAATAGTTTGTTCCTTCTCAACAGTTTGTGTTCCTTCTCAACATTTTGTGTTCCTTCTCAATAGTTTGTGTTCCTTCTCAACAGTTTGTGTTCCTTCTCAACATTTTGTGTTCCTTCTCAATAGTTTGTGTTCCTTCTCAAAAGTTCGTGTTCCTTCTCAATAGTTTGTGTTCCCTCGCAACAATTTGTGTTACTTCTCAACAGTTTGTGTTCCTTCTCAACAGTTTGTGTTCCTTCTCAACAGTTTGTGTTCCTTCTCAATAGTTTGTGTTCCCTCTCAATAGTTTGTGTTCCCTCTCAACAGTTTGTGTTCCTTCTCAACAATTTGTGTTCCTTCTCAACAGTTTGTATTCCTTCTCATCAGTTTGTGTTCCTTCTCAATAGTTTGTTCCTTCTCAACAGTTTGTGTTCCTTCTCAACATTTTGTGTTCCTTCTCAATAGTTTGTGTTCCTTCTCAACAGTTTGTGTTCCTTCTCAATAGTTTGTGTTCCCTCGCAACAATTTGTGTTCCTTCTCAACAGTTTGTGTTCCTTCTCAACAGTTTGTGTTCCTTCTCAATATTTTGTGTTCCGTCTCAACAGTTTGTGTTCCTTCTCAATAGTGTGTGTTTCTTCTCAATATTTTGTGTTCCTTCTCAATAGTTTGTGTTCCTTCTCAACAGTTTGTGTTCCTTCTCAATAGTTTGTGTTCCTTCTCAACAGTTTGTGTTCCTTCTCAATATTTTGTGTTCCTTCTCAATAGTTTGTGTTCCTTCTCAACAGTTTGTGTTCCTTCTCAATAGTTTGTGTTCCCTCGCAACAATCTGTGTTCCCTCTCAATAGTTTGTGTTCCGTCTCAAAGGTTTGTGTTCCTTCTCAATAGTTTGTGTTCCTTCTCAATATTTTGTGTTCCCTCGCAATAGTTTGTGTTCGTTCTCAATAGTTTGTGTTCCTTCTCAACAGTTTGTGTTCCTTCTCACTAGATTGTGTTCCCTCGCAATAGTTTGTGTTTGTTCTCAATAGTTTGTGTTCCTTCTCAACAGTTTGTGTTCCTTCGCACTAGTTTGTGTTCCCTAGCAATAGTTTTTGTTCCTTCTCAATAGTTTGTGTTCCCTTGCAATAGTGTTCCCTTGCCACAAGTTCTGAGTTCCCTCGCAACAGTTTGTGTTCCCTCGCAACAGTTTGTGTTCCTTCTCAATAGTTTGTGTTCCCTCTCAACAATTTGTGTTCCTTCTCAACAGTTTGTGTTCCCTCTCAATAGTTTGTGTTCCCTCTCAATAGTTTGTGTTCCTTCTCAACAGTTTGTGTTCCTTCTCAATAGTTTGTGTTCCTTCTCAACAGTTTGTGTTCCTTCTCAATAGTTTGTGTTCCTTCTCAAGAGTTTGTGTTCCTTCTCAATATTTTGTGTTCCTTCTCAATAGTTTGTGTTCCTTCTCAACAGTTTGTGTTCCTTCTCAATAGTTTGTGTTCCCTCGCAACAATTTGTGTTCCCTCTCAATAGTTTGTGTTCTGTCTCAACGGTTTGTGTTCCTTCTCAATAGTTTGTGTTCCTTCTCAATATTTTGTGTTCCCTCGCAATAGTTTGTGTTCGTTCTCAATAGTTTGTGTTCCTTCTCAACAGTTTGTGTTCCTTCTCACTAGATTGTGTTCCCTCGCAATAGTTTGTGTTTGTTCTCAATAGTTTGTGTTCCTTCTCAACAGTTTGTGTTCCTTCGCACTAGTTTGTGTTCCCTAGCAATAGTTTTTGTTCCTTCTCAATAGTTTGTGTTCCCTTGCAATAGTGTTCCCTTGCAACAAGTTTTGAGTTCCCTCGCAACAGTTTGTGTTCCCTCGCAACAGTTTGTGTTCCTTCTCAATAGTTTGTGTTCCCTCTCAACAGTTTGTGTTCCTTCTCAACAGTTTGTGTTCCCTCTCAATAGTTTGTGTTCCCTCTCAATAGTTTGTGTTCCTTCTCAACAGTTTGTGTTCCTTCTCAATAGTTTGTGTTCCTTCTCAATAGTTTGTGTTCCTTCTCAACAGTTTCTGTTCCCTCTCAATAGTTCGTGTTCCTTCTCAACAATTTGTGTTCCTTCTCAACAATTTGTGTTCCATCTCAACAGTTTGTGTTCCCTCTCAACAATTTGTGTTCCTTCTCAAAAATTTGTGTTCCTTCTCATTGGTTTGTGTTCATTCTCAATAGTTTGTGTTCCTTCTCAACAATTTGTGTTCCTTCTCAATAGTTTGTGTTCCTTCACAATAGTTTTTGTTCCTTCTCAACAGTTTGTGTTCCTTCTCAACAGTTTGTGTTCCCTCTCAATAGTTTGTGTTCCCTCTCAACAGTTTGTGTTCCTTCTCAATAGTTTGTGTTCCGTCTCAACAGTTTGTGTTCCTTCTCAATATTTTGTGTTCCTTCTCAATAGTTTGTGTTCCTTCTCACTAGATTGTGTTCCCTCGCAATAGTTTGTGTTCATTCTCAATAGTTTGTGTTCCTTCTCAACAGTTTGTGTTCCTTCGCACTAGTTTGTGTTCCCTCGCAATAGTTTTTGTTCCTTCTCAATAGTTTGTGTTCCCTTGCAATAGTGTTCCCTTGCAACAAGTTTTGAGTTCCCTCGCAACAGTTTGTGTTCCCTCTCAATAGTTTGTGTTCCTTCTCAATAGCTTGTGTTCCCTCTCAACAGTTTGTGTTCCCTCTCAATAGTTTGTGTTCCTTCTCAATAGTTTGTGTTCCTTCTCAACAATTTGTGTTCCTTCTCAATAGTTTGTGTTCCTTCTCAATAGTTTGTGTTACTTTTCAATAGTTTGTTTTCCTTCTCAACAGTTTGTGTTCCCTCTCAATAGTTTGTGTTCCTTCTCAATAGTTTGTGTTCCCTCTCAATAGTTTGTGTTCCTTCTCAATAGTTTGTGTTCCTTCTCAATAGTTTATGTTCCTTCTCAACAGTTTGTGTTCCCTCACAACAATTTGTGTTCCTTCTCAACCATTTGTGTTCCTTCTCAACAATTTGTGTTCCTTCTCAATAGTTTGTGTTCCTTCACAATAGTTTGTGTTCCTTCTCAACAATTTGTGTTCCTTCTCAATAGTTTGTGTTCCTTCTCAACAGTTTGTGTTCCTTCTCAATATTTTGTGTTCCCTCGCAATAGTTTGTGTTCGTTCTCAATAGTTTGTGTTCCTTCTCAACAGTTTGTGTTCCTTCGCACTAGTTTGTGTTCCCTAGCAATAGCTTTTGTTCCTTCTCAATAGTTTGTGTTCCCTTGCAATAGTGTTCCCTTGCAACAAGTTTTGAGTTCCCTCGCAACAGTTTGTGTTCCCTCGCAACAATTTGTGTTCCTTCTCAATAGTTTGTGTTCCCTCGCAACAGTTTGTGTTCCTTCTCAATAGTTTGTGTTCCCTCTCAATAGTTTGTGTTCCTTCTCAATAGTTTGTGTTCCTTCTCAACAGTTTCTGTTCCCTCTCAATAGTTTGTGTTCCCTCTCAACAGTTTGTGTTCCTTCTCAACAATTTGTGTTCCTTCTCAACAGTTTGTATTCCTTCTCATCAGTTTGTGTTCCTTCTCAATAGTTTGTTCCTTCTCAACAGTTTGTGTTCCTTCTCAACATTTTGTGTTCCTTCTCAATAGTTTGTGTTCCTTCTCAACAGTTTGTGTTCCTTCTCAATAGTTTGTGTTCCCTCGCAACAATTTGTGTTCCTTCTCAACAGTTTGTGTTCCTTCTCAACAGTTTGTGTTCCTTCTCAATATTTTGTGTTCCGTCTCAACAGTTTGTGTTCCTTCTCAATAGTGTGTGTTTCTTCTCAATATTTTGTGTTCCTTCTCAATAGTTTGTGTTCCTTCTCAACAGTTTGTGTTCCTTCTCAATAGTTTGTGTTCCTTCTCAACAGTTTGTGTTCCTTCTCAATATTTTGTGTTCCTTCTCAATAGTTTGTGTTCCTTCTCAACAGTTTGTGTTCCTTCTCAATAGTTTGTGTTCCCTCGCAACAATCTGTGTTCCCTCTCAATAGTTTGTGTTCCGTCTCAAAGGTTTGTGTTCCTTCTCAATAGTTTGTGTTCCTTCTCAATATTTTGTGTTCCCTCGCAATAGTTTGTGTTCGTTCTCAATAGTTTGTGTTCCTTCTCAACAGTTTGTGTTCCTTCTCACTAGATTGTGTTCCCTCGCAATAGTTTGTGTTTGTTCTCAATAGTTTGTGTTCCTTCTCAACAGTTTGTGTTCCTTCGCACTAGTTTGTGTTCCCTAGCAATAGTTTTTGTTCCTTCTCAATAGTTTGTGTTCCCTTGCAATAGTGTTCCCTTGCCACAAGTTCTGAGTTCCCTCGCAACAGTTTGTGTTCCCTCGCAACAGTTTGTGTTCCTTCTCAATAGTTTGTGTTCCCTCTCAACAATTTGTGTTCCTTCTCAACAGTTTGTGTTCCCTCTCAATAGTTTGTGTTCCCTCTCAATAGTTTGTGTTCCTTCTCAACAGTTTGTGTTCCTTCTCAATAGTTTGTGTTCCTTCTCAACAGTTTGTGTTCCTTCTCAATAGTTTGTGTTCCTTCTCAAGAGTTTGTGTTCCTTCTCAATATTTTGTGTTCCTTCTCAATAGTTTGTGTTCCTTCTCAACAGTTTGTGTTCCTTCTCAATAGTTTGTGTTCCCTCGCAACAATTTGTGTTCCCTCTCAATAGTTTGTGTTCTGTCTCAACGGTTTGTGTTCCTTCTCAATAGTTTGTGTTCCTTCTCAATATTTTGTGTTCCCTCGCAATAGTTTGTGTTCGTTCTCAATAGTTTGTGTTCCTTCTCAACAGTTTGTGTTCCTTCTCACTAGATTGTGTTCCCTCGCAATAGTTTGTGTTTGTTCTCAATAGTTTGTGTTCCTTCTCAACAGTTTGTGTTCCTTCGCACTAGTTTGTGTTCCCTAGCAATAGTTTTTGTTCCTTCTCAATAGTTTGTGTTCCCTTGCAATAGTGTTCCCTTGCAACAAGTTTTGAGTTCCCTCGCAACAGTTTGTGTTCCCTCGCAACAGTTTGTGTTCCTTCTCAATAGTTTGTGTTCCCTCTCAACAGTTTGTGTTCCTTCTCAACAGTTTGTGTTCCCTCTCAATAGTTTGTGTTCCCTCTCAATAGTTTGTGTTCCTTCTCAACAGTTTGTGTTCCTTCTCAATAGTTTGTGTTCCTTCTCAATAGTTTGTGTTCCTTCTCAACAGTTTCTGTTCCCTCTCAATAGTTCGTGTTCCTTCTCAACAATTTGTGTTCCTTCTCAACAATTTGTGTTCCATCTCAACAGTTTGTGTTCCCTCTCAACAATTTGTGTTCCTTCTCAAAAATTTGTGTTCCTTCTCATTGGTTTGTGTTCATTCTCAATAGTTTGTGTTCCTTCTCAACAATTTGTGTTCCTTCTCAATAGTTTGTGTTCCTTCACAATAGTTTTTGTTCCTTCTCAACAGTTTGTGTTCCCTCTCAATAGTTTGTGTTCCTTCTCAACAGTTTGTGTTCCCTCTCAATAGTTTGTGTTCCCTCTCAACAGTTTGTGTTCCTTCTCAATAGTTTGTGTTCCGTCTCAACAGTTTGTGTTCCTTCTCAATATTTTGTGTTCCTTCTCAATAGTTTGTGTTCCTTCTCACTAGATTGTGTTCCCTCGCAATAGTTTGTGTTCATTCTCAATAGTTTGTGTTCCTTCTCAACAGTTTGTGTTCCTTCGCACTAGTTTGTGTTCCCTCGCAATAGTTTTTGTTCCTTCTCAATAGTTTGTGTTCCCTTGCAATAGTGTTCCCTTGCAACAAGTTTTGAGTTCCCTCGCAACAGTTTGTGTTCCCTCTCAATAGTTTGTGTTCCTTCTCAATAGCTTGTGTTCCCTCTCAACAGTTTGTGTTCCCTCTCAATAGTTTGTGTTCCTTCTCAATAGTTTGTGTTCCTTCTCAACAATTTGTGTTCCTTCTCAATAGTTTGTGTTCCTTCTCAATAGTTTGTGTTACTTTTCAATAGTTTGTTTTCCTTCTCAACAGTTTGTGTTCCCTCTCAATAGTTTGTGTTCCTTCTCAATAGTTTGTGTTCCCTCTCAATAGTTTGTGTTCCTTCTCAATAGTTTGTGTTCCTTCTCAATAGTTTATGTTCCTTCTCAACAGTTTGTGTTCCCTCACAACAATTTGTGTTCCTTCTCAACCATTTGTGTTCCTTCTCAATAGTTTGTGTTCATTCTCAATAGTTTGTGTTCCTTCTCAACAATTTGTGTTCCTTCTCAATAGTTTGTGTTCCTTCACAATAGTTTGTGTTCCTTCTCAACAATTTGTGTTCCTTCTCAATAGTTTGTGTTCCTTCTCAACAGTTTGTGTTCCTTCTCAATATTTTGTGTTCCCTCGCAATAGTTTGTGTTCGTTCTCAATAGTTTGTGTTCCTTCTCAACAGTTTGTGTTCCTTCGCACTAGTTTGTGTTCCCTAGCAATAGCTTTTGTTCCTTCTCAATAGTTTGTGTTCCCTTGCAATAGTGTTCCCTTGCAACAAGTTTTGAGTTCCCTCGCAACAGTTTGTGTTCCCTCGCAACAATTTGTGTTCCTTCTCAATAGTTTGTGTTCCCTCGCAACAGTTTGTGTTCCTTCTCAATAGTTTGTGTTCCCTCTCAATAGTTTGTGTTCCTTCTCAATAGTTTGTGTTCCTTCTCAACAGTTTCTGTTCCCTCTCAATAGTTTGTGTTCCTTCTCAACAGTTCGTGTTCCTTCTCAACAATTTGTGTTCCTTCTCAACAGTTTGTGTTCCCTCGCAACAATTTGTGTTCCTTCTCAATAGTTTGTGTTCCTTCTCAACAGTTTGTGTTCCTTCTCAACAGTTTGTGTTCCTTCTCAATATTTTGTGTTCCGTCTCAACAGTTTGTGTTCCTTCTCAATAGTTTGTTCCTTCTCAATATTTTGTGTTCCTTCTCAATAGTTTGTGTTCCTTCTCAACAGTTTGTGTTCCTTCTCAATAGTTTGTGTTCCTTCTCAACAGTTTGTGTTCCTTCTCAATATTTTGTGTTCCTTCTCAATAGTTTGTGTTCCTTCTCAACAGTTTGTGTTCCTTCTCAATAGTTTGTGTTCCCTCGCAACAATTTGTGTTCCCTCTCAATAGTTTGTGTTCCGTCTCAACAGTTTGTGTTCCTTCTCAATAGTTTGTGTTCCTTCTCAATATTTTGTGTTCCCTCGCAATAGTTTGTGTTCGTTCTCAATAGTTTGTGTTCCTTCTCAACAGTTTGTGTTCCTTCTCACTAGATTGTGTTCCCTCACAATAGTTTGTGTTTGTTCTCAATAGTTTGTGTTCCTTCTCAACAGTTTGTGTTCCTTCGCACTCGTTTGTGTTCCCTAGCAATAGTTTTTGTTCCTTCTCAATAGTTTGTGTTCCCTTGCAATAGTGTTCCCTTGCAACAAGTTTTGAGTTCCCTCGCAACAGTTTGTGTTCCCTCGCAACAGTTTGTGTTCCTTCTCAATAGTTTGTGTTCCCTCTCAATAGTTTGTGTTCCTTCTCAACAGTTTGTGTTCCTTCTCAACAGTTTGTGTTCCCTCGCAACAATTTGTGTTCCTTCTCAATAGTTTGTGTTCCTTCTCAACAGTTTGTGTTCCTTCTCACTAGATTGTGTTCCCTCACAATAGTTTGTGTTTGTTCTCAATAGTTTGTGTTCCTTCTCAACAGTTTGTGTTCCTTCTCAACAGTTTCTGTTCCCTCTCAATAGTTTGTGTTCCTTCTCAACAGTTTGTGTTCCTTCTCAACAATCTGTGTTCCTTCTCAACAATTTGTGTTCCTTCTCAACAGTTTGTGTTCCCTCGCAACAATTTGTGTTCCTTCTCAATAGTTTGTGTTCCTTCTCAAAAATTTGTGTTCCTTCTCAATAGTTTGTGTTCCTTCTCAACAATTTGTGTTCCTTCTCAATAGTTTGTGTTCCTTCACAATAGTTTGTGTTCCTTCTCAATAGTTTGAGTTCCCTCACAAGACATTTAAGAAACACCTGTTAATTCAACGCAAAGTCCAAATTGAGTTCCTGCATTTGCTTCATGAAGTTGTCCAAACTCTGAAAATACAGAACATCAAATGATGTACCTTCAATCGCTTTTGAGCCATTTGTTACATTATTGTTATTATTATTATTATTACTATTACAATTATTATGTATTATTATTCTTGTATATTTACTATTGTATTCATGATTTAATTTTGACTAGTAATTTTCCAACAGTTGTCACAGTGATTTTTAAGTCACTGCAAAAGTAAGTTGTTATTTTGATTATATATCAATTTCATTTAAGTGTAATTTGAATCAATTATTCTGACAAGAATCACATTTTCCATGTGTATAATAGGAGCGTGTCGCTGTCATAGAAATATGCCTGACATTCATCAAGGACGCAGTTAATGCACGTAACTTTCCGTTCTTTTAATTCATTGCATACAGTCCATTTACACTACCAAATTCTTATTAATGTACTAATGTGCTGTCTTTGTTTAAATCGTTGGTGCTTGAGGGAACGGACTATATAATTGGTCGCAAGCGGAGTTGAACCTCAGAATTAAATGACACTTTGGCCTTTAGCGCGTTGCATGGGCGAAAGTGCCAAACTCACTTGCACCTAGACATAGCGCACGCTTGCATGAAAATACCAAAACTTCATGACCATTAACTTAGCGCTTATGACTTCAGGCATTGCATTGCGCATAACGATTGCACTCTTTTTTAAAAATGTTTTATCCCCCTTTCTTCCAATCTGGAATGCCCAATTCCCACTACTTAGTAGGTCCTTGTGCTGGCGCGGTTACTCGCCTCAATCCGGGGGGCGGAGGACAAATCTCAGTTGCCTCCACTTCTGAGACCGTCAATCCGCGCATCTGATCACGTGACTCGTTGTGCATGACACCGCGGAGACTCACAGCATGTGGAGACTCATGCTACTCTCCACGATCCACACACAACTCACCACACGCCCCATTGAGAGAACCACTAATCACCACCACGAGGAGGTTACCCCATGTGACTCAACCCTCACTAGCAACCAGGACAATTTGGTTACCCCATGTGACTCTACCCTCCCTAGCAACCGGGCCAATTTGGTTGCTAAGGAGACCTGACTGGAGTCACTCACCACACGCCCCATTGAGAGCGAGAACCACTAATCATGACCACGAGGAGGTTACCCCATGTGACTCTACCCTCCCTAGCAACCGGGCCAATTTGGTTGCTTAGGAGACCTGACTGGAGTCACTCAGCACACCCTGGATTTGACATTCTCAGACAGGCACAGAAATGACACACTTCAGCTATAAAAACCATCATATTTTTAATTCAAAGGCCTAAACTGCAAGTTATCAGACATTTCTAGTTGATTGTCATTTATTAACAACAAAACATTTTCAGTCTTTTAAATGAGCGCTGTCTGTGACTGCCTGTGTCATCAGTGTTTCTTCACTTTCATCACTTCATTTTTTGTCATTTTCATGGTACATAAATAATAAAATCAGTAGTTTAGTAAAATTCCTTTATGTGAATATCGATCCTGTCGTTACAACATATTTCGGAAGTGTCCACCCATCCTCAATTGGTAATGTCATCGGAATGCAAAAGTCATTTTGGAGGCGGAGCTAGTTATTATACATTATATATTTTGACTGCAAAGACAAACATTTTACTTTTTGAATAACATGCAACAATTAATCATGTGCAATTTAACCAGGAATGTGTCTTAAATTAAATTGGGTCGATTTTAATTTGATGTTGACTTTGATGTTGTGGTAAATTAACTTCTCTTATGGTGTTTTGCTTTATTAAATGATTCAAGCGCTAGAGCTTTGTTCGAAAATGCACATTCCTAGAATTCCAGAACTCCTTTAATCCAATTAAACTGAACCCAGATCAGCTTGTGTCTACAGCAGGCATGAGTTTAATGTATGGAGCTTCTTAAGAACTGTAAACAGCAGTGATTACACGCACTCTTTTATCAGGACTAATAGTGTATTTTAGTGATGCTTGCTTGTGGCAGGCCTATATTTCAAAGCGCTAGCCACGGGGTCTGTGGGCCGATAACGAGCTTTCCCCTCGCAGATATAATTACCAAACTATTTACAGGAAAACTGCCTCTGTCTGCCCATCCAGAGAGTCCAAATGATTATTAATGCATGTAATAATATTATAGTCTATTAATGTGTCATGGGATTTGTACCTTTGTGTGGTTATTAATAGAAAACTGTTGAGATCTTCAATCTGAAACACACACAGACAGACAGAAAGAAAGTGAAGAATTACTCAAAACATGTTCAGTTTAGCATTTTTTTGACACTTAAATACACCTTTGCATAGGAAAATTATGGTAAGTGGTCTGCACTTATATAGCGCTTTTTGTAACCTTAGAGGTACTGGTTTTGTACTGTGACTCATTCACCCATTCACACACCAATGAAGAGCTGCTATGCAAGGTGCTAGCCTGCCATTGGGAGCAACTTGGGGTTCAGTGTCTTGCCCAAGGACACTTCGACATGTGGAGTCATGTGGGCCGGGAATTGAACCACCAACCCTGTGATTGGCGGCCGACCCGCTCTACCACCTGAGCCACAGCTGCCTACTAGCAAGATCTCTTTTGCTGAGAAACTCCAACATTTCTTATTAAATTCTTCCATGAGTAATGCAACCCATTTTAGTGTTTTTACCTACATTGGTGAACCTCATGACAAAGTAGCCTACGTATGCAATCATTTCCTTTCTTTTTTCTTTAGATATTTGGGTTGAAAATATGACTTGGATATGCTCTTGAAAGCTTTCATCTGGCGTGTCTCATACATTAAAAGTAAGGACAGAAGACCACAAACTGAACTCCGAGTGTCATTCCTGTTGTGTTGGGATTAGAGAAACAGTGTGAAGCTTTTATCATTAAACACGCGCTGCTGTCCGACGGCGTCACCTCTATCACATTTCTCCCACTGATAACCGCACATCTAGGTCACACATTTGAATTTGTGTCCGACAAAGTTCTCATTCTCCTATCATGCAATATCCTCAGCTAAATTAGCCGGCTGTCATTTATGAACTGATAAAAACGAGCTTGGTTGCGCAAAAGACTTCCATTGCAAAAACTTATGTAAGTTATTGCATGCAGTTTTTCCTAAGTAAATCATAATGGAATAAAATTAAGTAAAATCTTTAAATTCATGAGATAAAATGTATATGTATGTATGCATGCATGTATGTACAAATACAAATCTGTTATATACAGATAGTGTAAGGGAATGTAATGGCAGAAGAGGTAGGATGTGTTGGATAAATATAAATAGACTAAGCTGTGTATTGCACATAATTACTGCTCAATGGGGTGTTTTAACAATTCGTGAGATGGATAGCCTGAGGGAAAAAACTGTTCTTGTGCCTGACTGTTCTGGTGCTCAGAAGTGTCGGCCAGAAGGCAACAGTTCATAAAGGTAATGGGCTGGGTGAGTGGGGTCCAGAGTGATTTTACCAGCCCTTTTCCTCACTCTGGAAGTGTACAGTTCTTGCAGCACCTGTGGCAGGTTGAACTTCCTCATATGGCGAATGAAGTACAACCTGTACTGGGCCTTTTTCACCATGGAGTCAATGTGGGTCTACCACATCTTCAGGTCCTGTGAGATGGTAGTGCCCAGGAACCCGAATGACTCCACTGCTGCCACAGTGCTGTTCAGAATGGTGATCGGGGTCAATGTTGGGGTGTTCCTCCTAAAGTCCACTATCATCTCCACTGGTTTGAGCATGTTCTGCTCCAGGTTGTTTTGATAGCACCAGTGAGTCAGCTGTTCAACTTCCCTTCTGTAGGCAGTCTCATTGTCATCTGATGACTGTAGTGTCATCTGCAAACTTCAGGAGCTTGACAGAGTGGTTCTTGGCGGTGCCGTCATTTGTGTACAGGGAGAAGAGTAGTGGGGAGAGCACACATCCATAGGGGGCACCAGTTCTGATCGTACAGGTGCTGGAAGTGAATTTCCCCAGTCTAACTAACTGTTGTCTATCTGTCAGAGAGCTGGTGATCCACTGACAGATAGACGTGGGAACAGAGAGTTGGTTTAATTTAGCATGGAGAATAGCTGGGATGATGGTGTTGAAAACCAAACTGAAGTCCTCTTAAAGGATCCTTGCATATGTCCCTGGTCTGTGCAGATGTTGCAGGATATGCTATCCCATGTTGACTGCATCATCCACAGACCTGTTTGCCCGATAAGCAAATTGAAAGAGATCTAGAAAGGGTCCAATGATGTCCTCCAGGTGGGTTCAACGCCAGTCTCTCAAATGACTTCATGACCACAGACATCAGAGTGATGGGTCTGTAGTCATTAAGTCCTGTGATTTTTGTTTTCTTTGGGACAGGGATGATGGTGGGGTGTTTAATTAAACACATTCAGGTTGTCAGCCAGTTGTTGGTTCCCTACAGTGTTGGGGGATGGTGTCTTGTAGTTAGTGATGTCTTTCAGGCCTCTCCACACTGATGCAGGGTCTATAGCTGAAAACTTGTTTTCCAGCTTATCAGAATAGCTTCTTTTAGCCACTCTGAATTTCTTATTCAGTGTGTTACTGGACTAATTATGCAAGATTTGATCCCCACTTCTGTAAACATCCTCTTTGGCCTGACAAAGCTGCCATGTAAACCATGATTTGTCATTGTTGTATGTTAAATAAGTCCAAGTAGGAATATACATATCCTCACAGTAACTGATATATGATGTCATAACCTCAAATACACTCCAATCAGTGCAGTCAAAACAGGCTTGCATTTACAGCTCGGCTTCATTGGTTCCTCTATTTACAGTCTTTACTACAGGTTTAGCTGATTTTTAGTTCTGCTTGTAGGTTGGAAGAAGATGAACCAGACAGTGATCAGAGCGTCCCAAAGCTGCTAAGATCCAGTATATTTCTGTCTCTGGTTGGGCATGCAATGTGATGTCTGTATTTTGGCTGTTCACGGGTGAGACTGGCTTTGATAAAATCGCATAGAATAATAGTAACTGAGTCTGCATGTTGTTGCTCCGTGTCTGGGATGCTTCCAAATTAGGACAGCCCATCTTCTTTAACATTGTTACATCTGTACACCAACTTTCATTGATGTAAAAGCATGTTCGACCGCCTCTCTTACCAAAAGCATTAAAATATGAAATAGACTATGCATAAGACTTGTATAATACAAAGACAAAGTAAAGCAAGGGAAGGCATTTATATTTTTATTTTGCCCATTTCATAAATAATAGTTATTCAAAGTGCTTCACACTGAAATTATAGAGAAGATAAAATACAAATACATCAAAGTACATTTAATAAAAGTAATTTAAGAACAAGAAAGAATAAAAAGGGAGTACAATTTGTATGTGCAATACTCTTGTTCTTGAAATGGCCAGAGCAGTGAATTACCATATAAACACTGTCCTGACATCTCTTTCCTCTTGACATTCAATTAACACGATCGTCTGGGTGTAACCGCGTGTTGACACATATGCTGTCAGGTGTTTCGCTCTCAGCATTCTGGTTTAAAGGGCAGGTTAGGTGTTAGGGGTTTACAAGGCATCATGGGTACAGTAGTTCTTCTGTGAGGTAGTTTGTAAATTGTCTCAGTTTGTTAATTCCACTCATTCGATTTGATACTGTAACAGTAAATCTGTGCATAGCAATTCTGTAGTCATTTTCTCACCCTAATGTTGTTTCAAACTTGTAAGACTTTATCTATTAAGTGTAGCACAAGCAGTGAAATGTAACAGTAGCTTTAAAGTATACAGTGATCTGTGTCTGTCCACATCCAAATAGCACTCAAAGAAGTAGTGCATGTTTTCAGATTCAGAGTTGAGTGCTATTTACCAAGTCATACGACAGCTTTGTGTGAGGAACAGACCCACATTTATGCTGTTATATACTGATAGCTTCCCCTCTATGCATGGGATACACCTCTCACAAAATATTTGAATATATGTAAACACTAATGAAACTAATGATGATTGAATTAAACATTTTGGGTGAACGATTCCTCTAAATAATTTTTTGACTTTAATAAAAAATAGTTACTGTGGCAGGGCGGAGGGCGGAGCCGGGTCGTGATTCCGCACACCTTGTCCCTAATCAGGATAATTATCCCTTGAGAGGGATACAGGCTGACCGAAGACGGCAGTGCGACAGAGAGAGAGATTTACGGACAGCTTTGTGTGTGTTTGTCTTTTTGGTTAACAAGCCGGTTCTTGCCTCCTCTTTTCCATTAATCCAGTTACACTGGTGCCGAAACCCGGGAAGGAGGAAGGATGCACCGTAGTGGAGTTCTCGCCGCTACTATCCACCCCAAAGGAGCAACCGCAGCTATCTGCCGGGGGACGAGGGAGCCCGGCCGCCTGGAAGCGGAGGAACGGCTGCAGACCGCGAGGGAAGGAGGGGCTCCCAACCAATCGCCTGGAACGGTTACCGCTGCCACGGGCGGGGGAGACCCCTACTGTCCACCAAAAACGAGGCGGGCGTTCCGTCTGATAGGGATCCTTGACTGCCTCCGATCTGCCCGGGCAGGTGCAGCTGTCGTCCATTAGAGGGTGGAGGAGTGGCCGAGGACCAAGCTTCAGCGTATCGGAGAACTGGCGAGTACATCGGCGGCGTCCACCTACAACTGCTCAAACTCGTATATTTTCCAGTAAATTTGACCCAAATAATTATCAATTGACATATTATTTACTCTAGCCTTGTTCCTTCTTTAAGAAGGGAAAAACCTTTTGTGTGTACTGTCTACCACGTGAACTGCATTGACGTGCCTTGTGTTTAATACCTGTGCCATTTCCTAGCCATGATGCGGCGTGGAGCTTCTCATCCGGTGTGCGACCCCCTTAGGACTCCAGTGGTTTAATCCATGTCTTCAGAAGATATGATAGGTGTGGGTGAGAAACAGATCAATGTTGAATTCCTTTTTTACTATAATTGTCCTCCAGCCCAGTAGGTGGCAATATGCACGAAGAATGCGAACTGCCATAAACAAAAGAAGAAAAATGTGAAAGTAGAGTGTAGAGCGGAGGAGGGTGGGCCGGGCTGGAACAATGCACGCCTGGTCCCCAATCCGTCTGATGGGGGCGTGTGAGGGATAATCAAATCAAATCAAATCAAATCACTTTATTGTCACACTACTGTGTACACGAGTGCAACAGCAGGTGAAATTCTTGTGTGCAGTTCCGAGTAACAGCAGTAATGACAGTGACGAGACATAAACCACTTTACAATAAACAACATACTTACACAACAATTTACATATCAAATGTACACAATACACACAATGTAGAATACACATACACTAGACACGGGTATAAATATATATAAACACTAATTGAATTGGGAGAATATATTGACAGAATGAGGATTAATAAAGTGCAGTGCTGATTGTTGATCGTGAGAGATCATGTGTTCAAAAGTCTTATTGCTTGTGGGAAGAAGCTGTCATGTAGTCGGGTGGTGCGGGTCCTGATGCTGCGATACCGCCTGTCTGATGGAAGCAGTGAGAGCAGCCCATGACTCGGGTGGCTGGAGTCTCTGATAATCCTCCGAGCTTTCTTCACACACCGTCTGTTATATATATCCTGGAGGGAGGGAAGCTCACCTCCGATGATGTTTCTGGCCGTTCGCACCACCCTTTGCAGGTCTTTGCGGTTGTGGGCGGTGCTATTGCCGTACCAGGCGGTGATGCAGCCAGTCAGGATGCTCTCTACAGTACTGGTGTAGAACCGTGTGAGGATGTGGTGGTTCATTCCGAACTTCCTCAGCCGTCTCAGGAAGAAGAGGCGCTGGTGAGCCTTCTTCACAACGGCCTCAGTGTGGACGGACCATGTGAGTTCCTCAGTAATGTGGACACCGAGGAACTTGAAGCTGCTGACTCTTTCCACCGGTGCTCCATTAATGGTGATGGGGCTGTGTTCTCTGTCTTTCTTCCTGAAGTCCATGACTTGACTTGTCTCAAGATGGCGCCGAGTATGGCTGCTGCGATAAAGGCGGCCAGTGACGACAGTTCGAGAGAGAGAGAGAATTACAGGCAGCTGCTCTGTATGTTTATGTTTGTTTGGTTTTCATTCAGTTTATTATTAAAACTATTATTTATATTGTCAAGCCGGGTCTCGCCTCCTCCTTTCCCTTATACCGCTTTATGTTGATGCCGAAATCCGGGAAGGAGGAGGGATACCCGTCGCGGAGTCCTCGACACTGCCGTCCACCCAGGGGAGTGCCGCTGCCATCCAACGGGGGAGGGAGTAGACCGACCGCCCGGACACGGTGAACGGCCGCCGTCCGCGAGGCGAGTGGGGACTGGACTCCCCGACTGCCTGGAGCGATGGAGCTGCTGCCAGGGGCGGAGGAGAGCCCTGCCACTGTTACAATATTGCTAATTTATATAATCCGTAACCACTATAGTTTACAGTTTGTTCCGTATGCATTCAGAGTGTCTGTATGAGCATTCACAGTTCCTCAACATAGAGCAGGATAGACTGCAAGGAAGACGAACCAAACAATGACTTTGTGTACTGGAGGCCAGTCACAGACGTCACAGCGGTCACAGAGGTCACAGAGGTCACCAAGGTCACAACGGTGGGAGGAAGAGGGCCGGATCTGGGCCTTCAATGTCCACTATGTGATACAGTAACTTTGGTTACTGTAAAAGCATCTGCTAAATGACTAAAACTACAGTAATTGTAATTAATCCAATCTGAAGAAGTAATCTGTCAATTCATTCATACTGTGCTGTAATGCATCACATTACAGTGTATATTACTGTACTTGTCCTTTCATTATTTTTCTTCCATATTTTAACTACAATAGCTTATTGTCAAGCAGTATATTAAGTGACCGTCAGCTATGTTGGGTACATTGTTATGGTTTTGCAATATTTTTATGATTTTTCCTAAAATATATATTACATTTTGAGGTTAACCTGTTCAAGAAAATGCCATTGAAATTAAGAGTCGTTTTTTTGTCATGATTTAAGCTTGTACATGACGGAGGACACTGATGGTGTGTGTGCCCTCATGCATGT
Organism: Moxostoma hubbsi; assembly: GCA_032164185.1. Classification (NCBI taxonomy): domain Eukaryota; kingdom Metazoa; phylum Chordata; class Actinopteri; order Cypriniformes; family Catostomidae; genus Moxostoma; species Moxostoma hubbsi. Next base: position 134,371 of record JAVLUX010000172.1, on the reverse strand, counting down.
GTGTGTGTGTGTGTGCATGCATTAGTGTATTAAAGGACATTTAATTGAGTTTACAAAATTAACTATATACTGTTCCTTTGCCAGTTAAAACAGAGCTGCTCTTTTGTAAATGGTGTCATTGTATATTGTGAATAAAGCAAGATATTGACATGCATTTCTTAAATATATTTTAAAAGCATTAATGCACATATGACAGAATAGACAAAAGAACCCTAAATGATGTGTGTTACTTGAAGTGTAGCATTTAATCAGTGTCTGTAATGACAACAGTTTGGGATATATATATTCGAATGGACTTGCAGCACCGGGCCGCTTTGAATCCAGGTGTGAACAGGGTTTGTATGGCACAACTTCAGTTTGGCAGGTGAGAGAAAGTGAGCGAGAGCATGTCAAGTGTGATCACTGCTTGAACGGAGTCGTTTGCTCTCGTTCTCACGTCGCAGGAGAGGCAGAATTAATGACTCATTTGTCGCACTTCTTTTCCAGATTAGATTACCGAACTAATTCCAGGGTGAGACTCGCATGGCAGCGCATGATCCCTCCATTAGCGGTATCACTGACGGTTTTAGCAGCAATTAATTGTCAATCAATTAATGAGGAGAGATTAGAGTGATTGCAGCGACCTAATGGAAAATCAAAAATGAACATGGACTTAAAATCTCTTTTAAAACTCTCTTTTAATATATATATATATATATATATATATATATACATATATATTCCTGGCAATATTTCTGCAGTCAAGTCACGTGATAAATGATACATTTCTTTCGAGTTTGTCTTTTTCAATGAATCGTTCAAACGGCCTAGTAAAGTGGCCTTTTAGTCCAAATCATTCTGACAGCTCACTGGCCAGGCCCTGGCCAAGAATGGGTACTTTAGGGTGGCAGTGGCATAGTTGAGGTGCAAGATGTGTAGAAGGTCTTCATTGAGAATGACTGTACTGCAGGTTAACACATCAAAGCATCAAAACAATCACACAAAAGAATTGAAAGAATGTCGTTTTCTTTGAGGTAAAACAGAGTCACCAAGTTGGCTGAAAGAGTGAAAAGGTGCATTTAAAACTATGATTACATATTAAAATGGGGTGTGAACGCCGTTTTATGTTGACAGATTCATGAGAATGCCACGTGTCTGTATCCTGTCTTTATAAAACCCTCAAGACAGAATAATAACAAATGATGGACCCACTTTATAACTACTTTATACAAATCTGCACTTAAGTATTTGATACAATGTACTTATTTTGTTGAATTGTATTTACATTTAAAGTACCTGCATTAAATGACATCTTGTTAACCCAACCCTTACCCCAAACCCTTATCCTAAACCCTAACACTAAACCCCAATCCTTACCCCAAACCCTTATCCTAAACCCTAACACTAAACCCCAATCCTTACCCTAACCCCTAAATCAACACTTACCCCAAACCCTCATCCTAAACCCTAACCCCTAAATCTAACCCCCAATCCTTACTCTAATACCTAACTCAACACTTACCCCAAACCCTCATCCTAAACCCAACACTTACCCCAAACCCTTATCCTAAACCCTAACCCCTAACTCTAACCCCAATCCTTACTCTAACCCCTAAATCAACCCTTACCCCAAACCCTCATCCTAAACCCAACACTTACCCCAAACCCTTATCCTAAACCCTAACCCCTAACTCTAACCCCAATCCTTACTCTAAACCCCTATCTCAACCCTTACCCCAAACCCTCATCCTAAACCCTAACCCCTAACTCTAACCCCAATCCTTACACTAATCCCAAACTCAACACTTACCCCAAACCCTTATCCTAAACCCAACACTTACCCCAAACCCTCATCCTAAACACTAACCCCTAACTCTAACTCCCAATCTTTA
>JAVLUX010000172.1:125000-127500 GCA_032164185.1 Moxostoma hubbsi | reverse complement strand
TATTGTTCAACCAAAATCCTAATAATAACAACCAGAAATTAAGATTTGGTGCTTAAATCAGGACTTTTAATTAGAAACAAGTCGGAAACACGCTAGGGACTTTTATTTTGAAACTATGAAATTATGGGGGGAAAATCTACCGCAACTATCGCAATAGATAGAATCAGTTTACCTCCATATTGGAGCAATTCAAGCTTGAAGTTCCAACTGTTTTCAGCAGGGGGCAGTAAGCGAAACTCCAGCTGTATAGGCACTGAGCGACACTTGTGACAGAACAAGATGAGAACGTGTTCTTGCGTTCAAAAACACAGCTGGACGGAGGGCAATGTCGAACGCAGGAATCTCGAGACGTGTTTTTCTACACTTCAAGCTACGTTTATGCGTTTATGATGCGATGCCACCAAAGTGAGACGCTTCAAAAGCATTTTGGAGATTTTAATCGGGTCTAGGTGTTTCCACCCAGCATTGTTTATGGGATATCCCAGAATTAGCATTAGCAATACCTGGATGGAAACCCATCTGCTGTTGAGATCTCTTCTGGAACGCTAGAGGAGGCACATTGGTGAAGGAACATCACAGAAGCAGGAGACTTTATCCGAGTTCTCCATTTGCTTTCCATTTAATATCACTGCCAGCTATGACAAACAATTGAGATATTAACAAGGTCTCGTTTGTAGTTTTTCTTCCATGTCTTGATGATGTGCCGGCACAGTTGAGGTATCACAGCTCTGGTTTTCGCCGCTCTGTTCTCGGAGTGCGAGGTGCGTGCCAGATCAAACCGTTGTAATTTGCATAGCTGTCACACTCTTACTGGAGCGTTGCACTCTGGGTAAAATGTAACACATTTGACTTGTCAAAACGCACACCGCAGCGATTATCAGGAAAGTGCGCTCAATGACACACATTTCAATGTGTGATATCACCCTCACTTCCCTTTTTGAATCCAGTCCTCTGTCTTTCCCATGTGTTTCACGCCGAGAATGATCGTGAAGAGTTCACGTGCGTTTGACATGTTTTGAGGATTGTGTTATGATCTTATCATGTGCATTTATGCCATCTGAACAGTTCAAAGACTCAGATGTGTAGGTGAGGCTTTAATGGCCGTTGTGTTTAAGAGCTACTGTTCATTGGTCTACAGTGTGCAAGAATGCTCACATGAATTTGTTTAGCTGGAAATAATGTGTGTATATGTCTGTGTGATCTGTCTGGTAAATATACTTGTATGAGTGTTTCAAGGAATGGGTTCAATACAAGTTAAGCTCAATCAACAGCATTTGAGGCATAATATTGATCACCACAACAACTCATTTCCACTTACCCCACACTTATTGAAAAAAGTCAATAATTGCATGTACTGTAATAGAGGTAGACTGATATATCGGTTTGACCGATTAATCGGTGCCGATTGTTGCTTTTTGGAACTATCGGTTATGATTATTTGCACAATAAACTGCTTTCGGGAAATTATACATTTTGGTCTCTCATTGCCTCGATGTCTGTGCCCTTCAAAGTATAGAATGACTACCAAATTTGGGCTAATTAGCCCCTGAGAGGGATAAGGGCCGACCGAAGACAGAAGTGCGACACAGAGAGAGATTTACGGACAGCTGTCCGACACCTGTTTGTGTGTGTGTCTTTTTGGTTCAGTTTATATTAACTATTATTTATATTGTCAAGCCAGTTCTTGTCTCATCCTTTCCCTTTAACCCCCTTTACACTGGTGCCGAAAACTGGGAAGAGGGATGCACCGTAGTAGAGTTCTTGCCGCTACCATCCACCTGACAGGAGTTGCCACGGCCATCTGCCGAGGGACGGAGGGGCCGGGCCGTCTGGAAGCGGAGGAATGGCCGCCGACCGCGAGTGGAGGAGGGGCTCCCAACAAACCGCCTGGAGCGGTTACCGCTATCAGGGGCAGGGGAGATGCCTACCGTCCACCAAAAATGCAGCTGGGCATTCCGTCCGCCAGGGGCCAGAGGTCTGCCTCCGATCCGCCCGGGGAGATCCGCCTGTCGTCCATTAGAGGGTGGAGGAGTGGCCGAGGACCAAGCTACAGCGTGTCGGGGACATTATGCCGGGGACTCCCCGGCCGGAGAGAACAAGGGAGGAATGTGGCAGGCCGGAGGGTGATTCTGCACACCCGGCCCCTAATCAAGCTAATTAGCCCTCGTGAGGGATAAAGGCCGACTGAAGACGTCAGTGCGACAGAGAGAGAGAGAGAGAGAGAGAGAGAGAGAGATTTATGGGCAGCTGTCCGACACCTGTGTCTTTTTGTAATTAAAATATTATTTATATTCTCAAACCGATTCTCGCCGCCTCCTTTCCATTAACCCCATTATCAGTCGTCCTATGTACTGTAAAGCACTTACAATGGAAGTCAACGGGGCAAGTCCATAAAAGCTTAGCCACAAAACGGACAAGGATGCATTGATATGAAAAAATTTGGCCAAAACTGACCCCACAAAAACTGATTTTTTTTGCCACTTACTCGCCTAATTTTGTC
>JAVLUX010000172.1:102500-117500 GCA_032164185.1 Moxostoma hubbsi | reverse complement strand
TTGTCTTCAAACAACACACAAAAATCTCTGGACTCAGAATGACGTTGAAATCAGTAAGTGCAAATGAGACACACACACACACACACACACACATACATTCACACACACACACACACACACTCTCTCACACACTCACACACACATTTACACCCACATACACACACTCTCTCTCTCACACACACACACACACACACACACACACTCAGAAGTGTATCGCTGTTAACTGGGGAGAAATCTCTCTTTTATTTCTGGCAGGTTGGTTCGGCACAAACTCTCGCCAAATTCAATTTGAGCTCATCATTTCTATTAGACTTTAGGCCAAGACTGCAGACAGATTCAATTGCTTTGCTAATAGAAATATGTCAGTGTACTTTTGTGAGTTTTAATTATGAATAATTGTTTCTTGTGTTTATCCAAATAGATTCTGCCCCGTTTGCCCCGTTTGGATCTCTGAAGAGGGACATTCAGGTATGATTCAGTTTTACAGTGTGTGAAATAATCCAGTTAATGAATACATTATGAACATCCAATCAAATACGACGCCATTATTTATAGGGAAAATAAAATACAATAAATGTATTTTAAAATCTACATGAACAGAACAGACCGGAAGTGTGTCGAGACAGTTTAAATACTTTAATCAGCGTCTGAAACAGCGTTCGGTGTGAACGGCCCCTAATGCATTCCTTTTGTACAGTGTTGATGTGGACAGTGATGTTGGTTTATATTTATTTACTCTCAATTGTAACTGTAAATATTTGTGGTTATGGGCACCGGTGCTGTAGGTTTATCCGGGGCAGGTTGTCACATGCATTTACACACACACAATAGTTTGGTATTTTTACACTTTTTTGCTGTTACTGTTAAAATGTTGCCAATAATTAAATAATAGGCTATTTAATGCAGGTTAATTCCCATGGGAACAGCTTAGCAACCATATCTCAAATTATAACAAAGAATTTTGCACAGGGGAACAGCACCTACCCCGTCTGATTTGACAACATGCCCCATTAATGGATCAGGGGCTGTTCAATGAATAGGATCTTTTGAATGGAGGGAATTGGTGGAAATGTTCAAAAGTCATTTTATTATCAAGACTTTAACCGAATGTAACTTTCACCGCATGCAGCACAACTAGATCCTCTATATCGGACATATAAAGCTGAATTACTAATGCATGTGTGATGTTCTTCAGACACGTTACAAACATGTAATTTATGGTGGCACATCGGTGCCGAAAGTATGACAGGAAAACATGCTGCAGAAACACCTTTAAAAACAACAAATCCAGCAAAATAAAAAAATAGTGCGGCAACAAAGAGCTGCTGCCATTTTCTGCCTCACTGTGATTAATGCTTTTTTCTGCCTAATAAAAGGTTCACAAACCATCTGTTTTACTCCCTAATGCCTCGCCCAAAGGTTCCTCTCTCCTATTTCAGGCAACGGGCCAAACAACATTCCACACACACACACACATATATACAAATACTCACACACACACATGCATACACACATATATATACAAATACTCACACACACACATGCATACACACATATATATACAAATACTCACACACACATATATATACAAATACACACACACACATATATATACAAATACACACACACACACATACATACACACATATATATACAAATACACACACACACATATATATACAAATACACACACACACACACACATGCATACACACATATATATACAAATACACACACACACATATATATACAAATACTCACACACACATATATATACAAATACACACACACACACACATACATACACACATATATATATACAAATACTCACACACACGCACACACACATATATACAAATACTCACACACACACACACACACACACACATGCATACACACATATATATATACAAATACTCACACACACACACATGTACACACACATATATACAAATACTCATACACACATACACACACACATGCATACACACATATATATACAAATACTCTCACACACACACACACACACACACACATGCATTGCACACACACATATATACAAATACTCACACACACACATGCACACACATGCATACACACATATATATATACAAATACTCACACACACACACACATGCACACACATGCATACACACATATATATATATATATATATATATATATATATATATATATATATATATATACAAATACTCACACATGCGCGCACACATGCATGCGCACACATACACACACATACATACAAATACTCACACACATACACACACACACATATACAAATACTCACACACATACACATACACACACACACACACACACACATATACTCACACACATACACACGCATGCATGCGCACACATACACACAAGCATACACACATATACACATACACACACACATATAGACATACACACATATACACATACACACACACATATAGACATACACACATATACACACTCACACACACATATAGACATACACACACACATGCACAAACTCTCATACACACTCACTCACACACACACTCTAACTCTCACACACACACACTCTCACATACACACACAGACTCACACTCTCACACACACACACTCACATACACACTCACACATACACACACTCACACACACACACACACACACACACACACACACACACACACAATAACACCTATTTTCTCCTTTCTCTCCCTGTAAACAAGCTGCTTCTCTTTTTAATCTGCCTCTGCCATTCCCCCTCATCGTTATGCATATTCATCGCCAGTAAACATTTTCATTGACTACATTTAATATCCCGCACTAGCAATTACCGCTGGCTGTTGCGGTGTGCAGCGCGCGGCTGTGCTAACAGCTGTCCTGCAGATGCGGCCCGCGGCCAAACGCGCCAAATAAAAACCTACAAGGTGCCAGTGGAATTAGTTTAAGACAGGAAGGGCTTTCTTTCACCGTTGGCGTTGCGTTTCCCCTCTTTCCGTCATTCCGTCCGTGTTCGCACGTTCTCTCGTTCTCTCGGTGTTTTTATAAGCTGTCGCTGCAGGAAATCGACTTTTCTTTTATAACTACATTTTTGTTTACCGGTACATAATTCACTGCCATTGAGATGCTAGTGTGTTGCTTTTACATTTCAGCTCAGTTCAGGGCTGGATTGGTAATCTGGCATACCGGGCATTTTCCCGGTGGGCCGACGGAGAACCGGGACTAAGCTGAAATGAGCTGCAAAACTGCAATATGCTGAACCCAACACCTCAACAACTTTTGGGCCAGTTTCTATGTAAAATCCCGGGACGATTTCTCTTCCCAGTCCACCCCTGACTCTGTTTGTCCATACAATGGAAGTAAATGGGTGCCATCAGTCTGCTGGCGGTTTGACGGTCCAAAAGGCACATTTAGGCATCATAAAAGTAATCCACACGACTCCAGTCGATCAATTAATGTCTTCTGAAGCAAACCGACAGCTTTGTGTTAGAAACAAATAGATCATTAAAACTTTAAACGTTTAAAAAACGCTTCCTGCTAGATGTCGACGCATCACGGAGCTGTCATGTGACGTAAGTGTGACGCCGTGTTCACACGTGATGTCTGTCGTTTACAGAGGAACGAACGTCACGCAAGAGTTAGGTCATGTCAAACAGGAATACAACGCTAGCCGTTAGCAACAAAGTTAAAAATGTATTAATTAGCGGTTTGTCTCGCGGAAGCTAACAGCTAAAATGGCTAACAGCACCTTTAAGAAGTTATTTAACTTGAAATCAAATAATAAGAGAGCGATATTTAATTTAAATTAAGGCTTCGAATTTGTTTTTAATATGGCACAGGATTAAAATGACAAAGGTTTTAAATATTTAAATATTTCCAAATGCTTATTTTATTCAAGTATTTATATTTCACGCAGTTTGTCTCAAAAGCCGCGCACATGTTTGACGAATTTATTAACCGCAGTAACGTAATTGGTTCATTATTTTGCGATTTGATTTAGAATGAATAATTAATATACAAACATGCAATCCGTAAAAGTAAATGTAATCTGATTATAAGTATTTTCAAATGTAATTTGATCCAATTCCAAGTAATTTTTAATCTGATTACGTAATCCAGATTACATGTAATGCGTTACTGATTACATAGTATTTTTGTTTATTATTTTGCATATTAGATTATAGTAACGTTTTTAATATTTATACTTAACTCTTGTTTTGACGTCACTATAGTTTAAAGCGAAATTTAATTATTTTACTTCGATACATTTCTCCAGAACCTTTCGTTACTTTTACGACCGAATGGCGCAAAAAGTGCAATCGGTCGGAGTCTAATTTATTTAATCGATTTGATACTTTTGAATCGGTCAAAATTATTCGAAAACTGGTGCATATATTTGGATATCTGAATCACAAGGTAGGAACAGTTATTCAGTTTGCAAAGCTGCCCGCCCCAGTCACCATTCACTTTCATTATATAGAAAAGATCAGCGTGAACATTCTGTATAATATCTCCTTTTGTGTTCCATTGGAACAAATGAAAGTCTACGGGTTTGGAACAACACGAGGGTGCATAAATGACGGAATTTTAATTCTTGAGTGTACTGTCCCTTTAAAATTTGGCACAGAAGGAATGCAATAGGCAGGTCCCGCTGCCGCTGCAGGTGTGCAACCATTGAATGGAGAGAGAGAGTGTTATTCATCCCCAGGGGGCAGTGCAAGCCCTCCACTTCAACATGAACAACCTGGCCCCCATACACACACACACACACATACACACACACACACACACACACACAGCTGCAGAAGGTAATGGTGACAGACATTAATTCTCCTCTTCGTATCATGACACAAAAGACATCTTCCATGAAGAGTCCCTCTCACGCCCTCATACACATGAGATCCAGAGCACAGGTGTCCCGTCATCTGCCCACTGACACATCACACACAGAGGCAGCATTTACGTATGGAGTAATCTATACTTACACACATGCTGTACTATTACAGGTATAGATAAGAACTTTCAGGAGTAACTTTAAACTTTATATGACTAATCCGGGTTCAATACAAGTTAAGCTCAATCGACAGCATGCAAGTGACAATCAAGCTTATTCAACCTTATTAAAGTGTGTAAAAGTGTCCGTGAAGAGCACGAAATATGAGACAAAATAAAGACAAGGGCAATGTCACTTTTCACTGGCCGTCATTTTAAGTCATTGATTATTAGGCAAAGTGTCCAACGTGAACTCGTGTTTAAATGTTTCAAATGTATTAAAGGAGAAATATGTGTGACTGACTTCTGGAAAGTTTTAATATGTGTTAAATAAACAGAGAAGTGTTCCCGCCACTCAATACGACTTCAACATACAGAGATTGTGTTGAGAGAACACAGAAACCCCCCAATCCTGCACCTCCCGCTCCTGAAGCCCATGTGAGTCACAGCCGGTGGACTTCAAAGCTGGGGAATGTGGGAGACTTGTGTGTTTTGATGTCTGTGTGTGTGTGTGTGTGTGTGTGTGTTTTGATGTCTGTGTGTATGTGTGTGTGTGTGTGTGCGCTAGGGAACATGTGAAGCCTGTATTTTGCGTTGGCATGCCGTACCCATCTGGGCACCAGGCAGCGTGCAAGTGCGCCCTCTGATCGTGTGTGGTGGGGTGGACACACACACAACCCCGGGGCCTCTGTGACCCCACCTGGGCTTGAGAGGTCAGCAGGGGTCAGCTGTGTGTGTCTGTGCGGGGGTTTTAGGGTGATCACAGGTGCTGCCAACCTGTGTGTGTGTGTGTGTGTGTGTATACAGGGTCCAAACTTACTTAAACTGTATTTTGCATGATTTTAAATCTCTATGATATGCCAGCATACTGTTCAACAGGTTTGGTTTAAGGGTTTTCTGAAGTCCAAAAACCAAAATGATCCATTTGAACTTTTCCGCGGCTTTCAAGCTACTTCCTCCAAACTTGCTACAGACCTTCAGGCTGTTCTGACATAGTGTGCTGTGTATTTTCGAATTGATCGGACTTACAGTCTACCTGTAGCGGATAATCAAACATCCCAAAAAACCCCATAGACTTACATTAATGGAATGGTTAACTCGCAGACAACTCACTACAACACCGTAGCAAAGCCTAGCAACAAGCCAAAACAGCCTAGAAACCTAGACAAACATAACCTATAGCTATGAATTTAATGTTTTCTTTTTTTGTCTCTCACTGGGACTGCACACACACACACACTCACACACACACTCACACAAACGCACACACACTCTCACACACAGACACTCACACACACTCACACATACAAACAAACACACACACACTCACACAAACACACACAGACTCACACAAACGCACTCGCGCACACACACACACACTCACACAAACACGCACACACACAAACACACTCACACACACAATTACACAATTATACACACACACACACACACAAACACACTCGCACACACACAATTACACACAAACATACACACACACACACTCACACAAACACACACTCACTCACACACACACACACACATATACACACACACACTCACATATACACACACTTACTCACATATACACACACACACTCACATATACACACACACACACAGTGCCACATATGTGTGAGTGTGAGTGTGTTTGTGTGTGTGTGTGTGTATGTGTGTGTGTTCAACAGGTGGATGGACTGACACATTTTAAAGTAAACGTTCTTGCAAGTTCAGACTTTCACATGTATGAAAGACTCCCAACTATGGCATACAACTGCAAGAATGTAAGCAAGATCATCTTGTCTCAAGTTTGTGATTTGTGTTTGTGTGTGTTTATGTCTGGTTCTAAAAGGTTTCGTATGGTCAATTGAAGTGACCTTTCACACTGTGCCAAAACTCAGAGTTGATCCACAAAATATGCTCTGGAAAAGCAGGTGTGTATTTAAACAAGGAAAGATCTGCCTGTACCTTCAGCTCAACTCAAACACGATGAGCACGTTCACACTGAAACGTTTCGATGTGACAAACGTTTTTAAATACAGAAGTGAATTTGCAAAGGCTGAAACGTTTTCACTGATTTTGCAAAATTTGCTGCCTCATCCACACTTTATCCACCAATAAGGAAGACTTTCGAAAATAGTTTCTGAATTTAACCATGGCAATGTTCCTTCCTAAAAAGGAACGCCACTCCAGCCGTCCCGCACCCTACACGCACGAGCGCTACACACACAGGCACTGTACGCACGAGCGCTACATGCACCAGCGCTACACGCACGAGCGCTACACCCACAGGCACTGCACTCGTCAGCGATACACGCACGAGCGCTACACGCACGATCACTACACGCACGAGCACTGCACGCACGAGCACTGCACGCACGATCACTACACGCACGAGCACTGCACGCACGATCACTACACGCACGATCACTACACGCACGAGCACTGCACGCGCCAGCGCTACACACACGATCGCTACACCCACAGGTACTGCACGCGCCAGCGCTACACGCACGATTGCTACACACACGAGCGCTACATGCACAAGCACTACACCCACAGGCACTGCACGCATGAGCGCTATACCCACAGGCACTGCACGCACGAGCGCTACACCCACAGGCACTGCACACGCCACCGCTAACCGCACGATCGCTACACGCACGAGCACTACACCCACAGGCACTGCACACGCCAGCGCTAACTGCACAATCGCTACACGCACGAGCGCTACACCCACAGGCACTGCATGCGCCAGCGCTACACACACGAGCTCTACACGCACGAGCGCTACACACGCCAGAACTACACGCACGAACGCTACATGCGCCAGCTCTACACGCACAAGCACTACACGCGCCAGCTCTACACGCACAAGCTCTACACGCACGAGCGCTACACGCGCCAGCATTACACGCACGAGCTCTACATGTACGAGCTCTACACGCACGAGCTCTACACGCACGAGCGCTACACGCGCCAGCACAACACCCACGAGCACTACACGCACGAGCACTACACGCACGAGCTCTACACGCACGAGCTCTACACGCACGAATGCTACACGCGCCAGCACTACACGCACGAGCTCTACACGCACGAGCTCTACACGCACGAGCGCTACACACGCCAGAACTACACGCACGAACGCTACATGCACCAGCTCTACACGCACAAGCTCTACACGCGCCAGCTCTACACGCACGAGCTCTACACGCACGAGCGCTACACGCGCCAGCATTACACGCACGAGCTCTACATGTACGAGCGCTACACGCGCCAGCACAACACCCACGAGCACTACACGCACGAGCACTACACGCACGAGCTCTACACGCACGAATGCTACACGCGCCAGCACTACACGCACGAGCTCTACACGCACGAGCTCTACACGCACGAGCTCTACACGCATGAGCGCTACACGCACGAGCGCTACACGCGCCAGCACTACACGCACGAGCGCTACACGCACGAGCTCTACACGTACGAGCTCTACACGTACGAGCTCTACAAGCACTACACGCACGAGCGCTACACGCGCCAGCACTACACGCACGAGCTCTACACGCACGAGCTCTACACGCACGAGCACTACACGCACGAGCTCTACACGCACAAGCTCTACACATACGAGCTCTACACGCACGAGCACTACACGCACGAGCGTTACACGCACGAGCGTTACACGCACGAGCTCTACACGCATGAGCGCTACACGCACGAGCTCTACACGCACGAGCGCTACACGCACGAGCGCTACACGCACGAGCCCTACACGCACAAGCCCTACACGCACTAGCACTACACGCACAAGCACTACACGCACGAGCGCTACACGCGCCAGCACTACACGCACAAGCACTACACGCACGAGCTCTACACGCACGAGCTCTACACGCACGAGCACTACACGCACGAGCTCTACACGTACGAGCTCTACACGCACGAGCGCTACACGCACGAGCGCTACACGCGCCAGCACTACACGCACGAGCTCTACACGCACGAGCACTACACGTACGAGCTCTACACGCACGAGCTCTACACGCACGAGCACTACACGCACGAGCTCTACACGCACGAGCTCTACACGCGCCAGCACTACACGCACGCACTACACGCACGAGCTCTACATGCACGAGCGCTACACGTACGAGCTCTACACGCACGAGCGTTACACGCACAAGCGCTACACGCACCAGCGCTACACGCACGAGCGCTACACGCGCAACGCGCCAGCACTACAAGCATGAGCTCTACACGCACGAGCACTACACGCACGAGCTCTACACGCACGAGCTCTACACGCACGAGCGCTACATGCACGAGCACTACACGCGCCAGCACTACACGCGCCAGCTCTACACGCACGAGCACTGCACGCACGAGCGCTACACGCACGAGCGCTACACGCACCAGCGCTACACGCACCAGCGCTACACATACGAGCTCTACACGCACGAGCTCTACACGCACGAGCTCTACATGCACGAGCTCTACACGCACGAGCACTACACGCACCAGCGCTACACGCGCCAGCACTACACGCACGAGTGCTACATGCACGAGCACTACACGAGCCAGCACTACACGCGCCAGCTCTACACGCACGAGCACTACACGCACGAGCGCTACACGCGCCAGCTCTACACGCACGAGCGCTACATGCACAAGCACTACACGCGCCAGCACTACATGCGCCAGCTCTACACGCACGAGCACTACACGCGCCAGCACTACACGCACGAGCACTACACGCACGAGCGCTACACGCACAAGCACTACACGCGCCAGCACTACACGCATGAGCTCTACACGCACGAGCAACTTATTGCATGCAGTCCATTTAGACCACCAACTTGCAGTCTTTGTTTACATCGCTGGTGCTTGACAGGAAATGGACTGTGTAATAGGACGCAGAAGCTGCAATAACCGGAGAAGAACCTACGAATGTAATTGCAATTGACCCATCGCGTTGGCACTTGGTGTGTGCAATTATGCTAAGACTCATGGCCATGCCCATTAACTTTGCCCTTATGATGGATGGCATAGTGCTGCGCTTAAAATAGGGCCCAAAATACAAGAGTCGCTTCCGAACTCACGATTGTATACAAAGTGTTTTGGCATCTCGTGCAGTGATACCCGTGTGCTTTGGCTGATTTCCTGCAGTGTTCCTGGAGTTGATGAAGGACTGAAAAGCAAAGTGACGGCTCGAGGTCTGTTTTCAGCATCTTCGTCATCAGTCCGCCGTTCCATCGCCATGGGAACTGATGATGCAAATGAGAGCAGACCGCTAATTGGTTTGGATGCTTCCAACAGCTTCTTGGACCACAGCAGATAGTTGTTAAGCTGTCTGATGAGACGTGGATTGGCTGAGAATTTTCCAAGATGAATCGGAACCACCTGAACGTTGAGTTATTTCATTCTCTCTTCATTTGTGAACGAATGAACTTTTCTTGACAAATGGCATCGCTTTAAGCAATCTCACATTCACGGTGAATCTAATTTGAGATATAAATAGAATTCATATTACAGGAATAATTAGTTGTGTCTGCCAAGTCAAGCATCACTATTATAATAGAGCAAAAGCTGCTATTTTCTGCAGATGCAAACGTCATAAAAGTGGTGCTGCCATCAACTTGAATGGGGAAGACCAAAATCTCCAAAACAGATTAACAGTTACACCTGACAACAACGGTATCACAAATATTGTTTTGTTTTGCTTTTTTAGTTCAGATCATGCTAAACAATGCACATGCTCATTTTCGAGTTGAGTGACACGGTGATGTCTGTACCTAAAAGCTCATTGGTTCGTTTACCTGTAAGGCGGGACTTCCGTTTCTACCCCCGCCATATTGGCCGTTCCAATTTCTCCCATTCATCATGGTGGTCCGAGTGCTTGTTTTCAAACTTAAAGTGCACATGAAACCGGCACAATGTAAATGTCGACAGTATGTGCTGGAGTGCCTCTCTCACTGCTGCTGCGGAGGAGATGAAGTGTGTCTCTCGTGGGCCTCCGTAGCTCTCTCTCCGTCTCACTTTCTCTGATGCGAGCGTGTACGTGAGCAAATCTGTTCCAGCATAAACAGCAGCGTGTTCTCTGTGGCGCTCTGTGAGCTCAGCTCGTGGTGACGTGGTCAAAGATGGCGTCTCGGTTGGCATTGGTTGGCACAGAGATGCTGGCTGGCATCACTGCAGGCCAAGACAATCAGCTCCAGGCACTGACAAGCCTGTTGCTTAGCAACCCCATTGAACTTTGGCCCGCTTTACTGTGTTTCCAACACTTCTAGAAGAGAGAGAGAGAGAGAGAGAGAGCATCATTTGATGGCATGATGGGTTTGTATTCATTTTGGAGATTTATGTTGAATGTTACTAGTGTTTTAATTTTAAACACATTCTACAATTACTTTATATCCAATCGTGCAATATTCATTTTTGTTCATTCATATGGTACTATAGTTCCCCCAAACCCATTGCAATCTTCTTTTTTAGCTACTTTTGTATAGATAAATCTATAAATGCACTCATGTTGCATTGCGTTTACATAATGCACTTTACAATTTTAGTCATAATACAGTCATGCACTTTAGTCATAATAGTGTCCAAAATTAAACAACATAATATTGGTTCTATAATAAAATAAAAATAATAGGGTTATTGACAAGTATAGATGTTCGAGGTAATACAAATTAGAAATATTTAAAAAAAAATCTAGTTTAAAACACGTGCCAGCTTCATAGAAATGTCACATTTGTGTCAAGACGTTTTTTCAGGGTTGCAAAAACTGTAAATGACCTGAATAAAATCTAAAATCTCCTTTAAAACACGTAAAACACCTTGTGATATTGTTTTATTATTATTTTAAGCCACCAAAAACAACAACAACAATTTGACTTATTATCTGTTCAATTTCATAATTTTAGACTTGTGACATGATATTTACATAATGCACCACTTCATAGTGCTTTAACAACTTCATCACCATCAATTACTGATAGTGTTCAAAAGACATGGAACTAAATATATATTATAAATAAAACAATTGCTATTTCGTTTTTTAACTACTCAGAAATATTTGGGCATATGGGCACTGAAGACACAAGTTTGTTAAGTTTAGAAAGTGGAATTTTCCCCATTCATCCATTATGTAGGTCTTCCGCTGCACAATTGTGCATTTCATAATGCACCACACATCCAACATTTGGAGAGGGGTGAATCTGGGATAAATCGGCCTAATACTCCTGTAGTGTGAGCCCACCTTAATTTTCGAGAGCATTGTGTACCACTGGGATTTATCCTTGTCGTCCGAAGAGCTGCCAGATTTACGGAGTGCATCCCAAATCTTTAGCTTGTCACGTCATTGCTCAATGGCTCTTTGGTATACACGAGTACGAAGATAGTCGCAAATTTGACCAAATACCTTGCCCGGACCCACCTCTTCAAGCGGGCCAACTGAACCGTGCCGGATCCCAACTCTTCAAGAAGGCCAACTGAACCGTGCCGGAGCCAAACTCTTCAAGAAGGCCAACTGAACCGTGCCGGAGCCAAACTCTTCAAGCGGGCCAACTGAACCGTGCCGGATCCCAACTCTTCAAGAAGGCCAACTGAACCGTGCCGGATCCCAACTCTTCAAGAAGGCCAACTGAACCGTGCCGGAGCCAAACTCTTCAAGCGGGCCAACTGAACCGTGCCGGAGCCAAACTCTTCAAGCGGGCCAACTGAACCGTGCCGGAGCCAAACTCTTCAAGCGGGCCAACTGAACCGTGCCGGAGCCAAACTCTTCAAGAAGGCCAACTGAACCGTGCCGGATCCCAACTCTTCAAGCGGGCCAACTGAACCGTGCCGGATCCCAACTCTTCAAGAAGGCCAACTGAACCGTGCCGGATCCCAACTCTTCAAGAAGGCCAACTGAACCGTGCCGGAGCCAAACTCTTCAAGCGGGCCAACTGAACCGTGCCGGATCCCAACTCTTCAAGAAGGCCAACTGAACCGTGCCGGAGCCAAACTCTTCAAGCGGGCCAACTGAACCGTGCCGGAGCCAAACTCTTCAAGCGGGCCAACTGAACCGTGCCGGAGCCAAACTCTTCAAGCGGGCCAACTGAACCGTGCCGGATCCCAACTCTTCAAGAAGGCCAACTGAACCGTGCCGGAGCCAAACTCTTCAAGCGGGCCAACTGAACCGTGCCGGAGCCAAACTCTTCAAGCGGGCCAACTGAACCGTGCCGGAGCCCAACTCTTCAAGCAGGCCAACTGAACCGTGCCCGGGCCCACCTCTTCAAGCGTGCCAACTGAGCCGTGCCCGGGCCCACCTCTTCAAGCATGCTAACTGAACCGTGCCGGACCCACCTCTTCAAGCGTGCCAACTGAACCGTGCCGGAGCCCACCTCTTCAAGCGGGCCAACTGAACCATGCCGGAGCCCAACTCTTCAAGCGGGCCAACTGAACCGTGCCTGGAGCCCACCTCTTCAAGCGTGCCAACTGAACCGTGCCCGGGCCCACCTCTTCAAGCGTGCCAACTGAAACATGCCCGGGCCCACCTCTTCAAGCAGGCCAACTGAACCATGCCGGAGCCCACCTCTTCAAGCGGGCCAACTGAACCGTGCCTGGAGCCCACCTCTTCAAGCGTGCCAACTGAACCGTGCCCAGGCACACCTCTTCAAGCGGGCCAACTGAACCGTGCCGGAGCCCAACTCTTCAAGCGGGCCAACTGAACCGTGCCCGGGCCCACCTCTTCAAGCGGACCAACTGAACCGTGCCGGAGCCCAACTCTTCAAGCGGGCCAACTGAACCGTGCCCGGGCCCACCTCTTCAGGCGGGCCAACTGAACCGTGCCCTGGCCCACCTCTTCAAGCGGGCCAACTGAACCGTGCCCTGGCCCACCTCTTCAAGCGGGCCAACTGAACCGTGCCCGGGCCCACCTCTCCAACTGAACCATACCTGGGCCCTAACCCTGCCTAGTGTGAGTACACCCTTAATATGGTACTTCAAGTTTCTTCCAAAAATACCATGGTACTACATGTCCAAAGAGTTATGGTAATACAATGGCACCCAAAAGCCAATATGAGCCAATATGATTACGATCCAGAATAAAGGCGTCAGGTGACGATTAGCATATTAATTTGTGTGTTTTGTGTTGTGGTGGGAATCTCTGGCTGTGTGATGAAAGAGCTGTTGATTCTGGAGCGAGCCACAGAGTCAGACCTCTATTTATACACACAAGCTCGCTCACACTCGTTTGTTACGACTCTGTATTTCATCTCTCTCTCCATCTCTCTCACAGCACATGGCCAACAGTCTTGTTTCTTTGTCTGTGTTTTAACATGGAGAATCGAAACACAACATCATGCTTTCAATTAACCTTTTGGATTATTAGTTCAAAACCAACGTCCTCTTTTGATTACTGCTGTTTTAGAGCTTAGAGTGTGTGTGTGTGTGTGTGTGTGTGTGTGTTTGAAGAGAGCAGGCTAATGGTTTTAATAACGTTTATGAGAGCGCTGGTATTTCCCCTACAGCTGCTTTCATTCTCTGCAAAGTGCCAAACGCTTTCTGGACTCGTAGAGAAAAAAAGAGACTTTAAACAAAACAGATGTGACTACAGCAGGTTACACTGTGTGTGTGTGTGACTGTGTGTGTAGCCTCTTAGACACCGATTCTTTCATAAGTTTAACACACAGTACACACATTCACATGCAAGTACACACGCACATGCATGCAAACATGCAAACACAAGCACACAGACACACACAGCTGCCTGTGAATTGTAAAGAATGTGAGAAAAAGGGATTTTACTGCCAGTGCAGATCTGAGAGACTGTCACATGCATGCACACCTGTGTCGCCAGTATGATGACTGACAGCTTGCAGGATGACACTGACAGAGACATAAGGACATGCGTGTCTATTGGTGCCACACATACTCTTATGTTGTATAGCTGCAGATTTTGCATTTGATGTGTGTGCCGGTCCCTTACGGTAAACATACTGTAATTTAAGAGTCTTATTTATGATCCTG
>JAVLUX010000172.1:87500-97500 GCA_032164185.1 Moxostoma hubbsi | reverse complement strand
ATCAAATGAAATAAGAGACTCTACTCTACACCCAAACAGGTTTTAGGTAAAAAAACGTAAAGAGATTTCTTATCAGAGGCACTTATGTTGGTCCTGCGCCCGTAGAGGCGCTTCACTGAAATTGACAACATGTTGTTGTGTCATGTGACTCGGTGCATCAGATGTTTAACCCTTACATGACAGTCTAGAGTCTTGTGAACAGTATTCAGTCTGTTTAAATGAATTTAAATGATGCCTTGCATATAGTGGAGCCAAAATGTGACGTCCACGTATGTGGACACTGGGTCGCACGAGGTTAAAATGACGTATTTCATCAAACAAGATAATCAACTAAACATATATATTGCAGAATGGAGGAAGGTGTTTGGAGGGGAGGGGTTGATGCGTTATTATTTGGAATAACATGCTCTGATGGGTCATGTTCAAACCAAGGAAACCTGGACCGCTGTTAGAGGTTTGAGCAAATCACTAACACTTACTAGAAGCAATAGTAGTGAAACTTTAAGTTGGATACTTCTGATGTATTTTACTACACCTGAGCTTTATATTACATGGCTTTATGGGAAAAAAAAATACATAATTCATTAAATACAGTGTCAATGTTTTCCTCTCACACCTGCATTAGCGCCACAGCACAGTGAAACACATTCCCAGTTTCATGTGGCATTTTTCCACAGATGTGGCCACTGTAAAAGGAAGAAATTGCACGTGTGTGTGTGTGTGTGTGTGTGTGTGTGTGTGTGTGTGCTGCACATTCCTGCACCTGTGTGCTGGTGTGTGTGTGTGTGTGTTTATTGTAAAGGCTGGGAAAGGCGGCCCTCACGTTGGCGGGGGAGATATAATTGGAAGTGTTGGGCTCTCTGGCTGTTCCCTGCAGCTCAAACCCTCAGAGAGGAGAAGAGGGGGGCAGAAATTGGTCCCAGCTGTCAAGTCAAAGCTCAAGAAACTGACTGTCAAACCAGAGCAAATTGTTTGGAGTTTAATGGTGATTTGTCTCATTTTTGCTGTCAATCTATCAAAACATTTTATTCAATTACTCACACAATATGCTGATTAATTCATCGCAATTCATTGCAAATGTCAATATTTGCTGACACAGGCCCACAAATAAAGATAATTCAAAATATATGAATCAAAATGCTAAAAAAATATCCGAGGTAGGCTCAAGGGCTGTTCTCACAAGGCACGTTCTGGCATTCCGTGGTGCAGACGGACACTTCTGGAGCATGTCTCTGTTTTTGAATCGTGTTTTCAGCCATTTATAGCCATAAACGCTGTTTTTTAACGATCTGTGTCAGACTTCTGTCGTACCGAATCATGTGACAGCAGCATTGTGTAGATTTCTGTGAAGCGCTTCTATGCACGCAGAGCCAACAAAAGTGCCTCTGGTAAGAAACCTCTTTAATTGTTTTCATTGAAACCTGTTTGGGTGTAAAGAGGAGAGTCTCTCATTTCATTTGATATGCCATTTTAAAAAATGCATTTATTTTTCGTGCGTCAGCGTGCTGATAAACATGATGTCCACATATGTGGATTTTAGGACATTATTCCCTCAAAAGCTGAAAAACATGTTAGTTATTTTGAATATCTTTCAACAGTAACACTGTGGGTCATTTCGCTTCATTTTTATATAGATTATTTTTTATTGTATTTTGTATCACTGTACAATACGGTTCTATTCATTAACATTAATAAATGTATTCCTATACATTTTCTGTGCATTTTAACATTGAGAATCAAAGGGTTCATGCAATACGATGACAATAAGGTGCATTTCAAACTGTTCTGAGACCAGTGCAGACAGACGGCACACTGGAGGTTAAGTCATGCACTAAATAGGGAGCAAGGGAGCATCCTATAGCTCCCCTATAACTGTTCTGAGACCAGTGCAGACAGACAGCACACTGGAGGTTAAGTCATGCACTAAATAGGGAGCAAGGGAGCATCCTATATCTCTCCTATAACTGTTCTGAGACCAGTGCAGACAGACAGCACACTGGAGGTTAAGTCATGCACTAAATAGGGAGCAAGGGAGCATCCTATATCTCTCCTATAACTGTTCTGAGACCAGTGCAGCCAGACAGCACACTGGAGGTTAAGTCATGCACTAAATAGGGAGCAAGGGAGCATCCTATAGCTCTCCTATAACTGTTCTGAGACCAGTGCAGACAGACAGCACATGGAGGTTAAGTCATGCACTAAATAGGGAGCAAGGGAGCATCCTATAGCTCTCCTATAACTGTTCTGAGACCAGTGCAGACAGACAGCACACTGGAGGTTAAGTCATGCACTAAATAGGGAGCAAGGGAGCATCCTATAGCTCTCCTATAACTGTTCTGAGACCAGTGCAGACAGACAGCACACTGGAGGTTAAGTCATGCACTAAATAGGGAGCAAGGGAGCATCCTATAGCTCTCCTATAACTGTTCTGAGACCAGTGCAGACAGACAGCACACTGGAGGTTAAATCATGCACTAAATAGGGAGCAAGGGAGCATCCTATAGCTCTCCTATAACTGTTCTGAGACCAGTGCAGACAGACGGCACACTGGAGGTTAAGTCATGCACTAAATAGGGAGCAAGGGAGTATCAGGCTGCAGATGATGTTTGGATCACTCAACATATTTGACACACATGGGACAATGATCATCAGTGCATAGATTCACTATTTATAATATATAACTTTATTTGAACATGGTTGGCATTGATTGGATTTGGATTGGATTACTTTGAATCAGAATGAATTATGCTAATTTCTCATGTCAGGTCTATAACTATAACAATCCTGGAAACATAATAAACTATTAGATGAGAAAAAATCTGATTTTCTATAGCTTGGTGTTATTTTGGTATTAAAAGTCTCACTGTCCACATATGAGGACTATGGTGAGACAAACAGACCCAAAAGCAGAGGAGCAGTTCAAAGGATATATTAACAGAAAATGTGAGCAGTCACTGAGTTGTGGAGTGTCGAAGATCCCGGCACCGGCTGCGAGGAAGCGATCTCCAATAAGCGTGAAGAGAGTGTTCGTAGGATGAGTGTGTGCATGGTGTAAGTCAGGAATAGATTTGTATAATCCTCCGTTGAAGCTAAATGAGGTGCAGAACAATGTCCAGCTGAGATGGGTAATCTTACTCTCGACACGCGGGCAGAGACGAGGTTACTCCGTGGAAGACCAGCTGACACGCAGCAAAACTTGAAGGCCACAACACACCCGACATATGGGCAACCAACAGAGAAGGTGAGGTTAGTTACTCAACATCAAACAACAATTTAGCCAAGATACTGAGAACACGATGGGCTTAAGAAGGGAGTGGAGAACATGTGTTGCTCAACACGCTAATCAGTGGCATGATCAGCATTCCCCCAGGAACAATAAATGTTCCCATGTATTAACATAACCAAATATTCAAAGTGCCAACTATGGGTGCTAATGGCCACCTTCCACTCATCCCCCTTCCTAATCCGGACAAGGTGATAAACTTTGTGTAAGTCCAACTTGGTTAAAACGGACACTCCATGCAAGAGTTTGAAGGTTGAGGACATCAACAGTAAAGGATAGTGATTCTTCACCGTGAAGCTAAGTGAGGCATCCTTCTTCTCCATGAAGAAGAACCTCGCTGGCAAAGAGGAAGGGCGAATGAAACCAGCTGCCAGAGAATCATTGATATACCTGTTAATGGCCTCCCTCTCGGGAGCCGAGAGCGAATACAGCCGTCCCCGAGGCGGCAAAGTGTCAGGAAGCAATTCAGTCGTATGGGCGGTGAGGAGGAAGGGTTCAAGGTGCGGAACTGGCTGAACATTGCCAGTCCCGCAGGTCATGGTATGTTCACGGTACTCTGGATAAGTCCACTTGTTTATTCTGCAATGAAGCACAAGACTGGACAGGGGAAACAGAAGAGTTGAGTCAGTGCGACAAACAATACAGACTCCAAGCAAGAACAGTGTTTGTTGATTAATCTATTTTAAAGGATGCCCCAACACTACCTTTGCTGATGGAGATTGGAGAAGGTATAAGGACAACTGATCCATATGATTCCCAGAGACAAAGGTGACCGGCTTTGTGGATTGAATGATGACGGACAGCGGCGTGCCACTTAAGGTGTGGGCGGTGATGGGTCTTTCCAACTAGACCCATAGAAGCCAATTCTATATCCATAAAGTTCCCTTCAGCTCCGGATTCAACCAAGGCGGAAACCATGTGACAGGCAGATCCATACTGCAGCCAGGCTGGGAGAAGTGTCCGAAGTCCAGGGGTTTTGTCCAAAGGTGTTGCGCTCGCCAGTAACCCCTCTCCTACCAATGAGCCAGGAAGCAGAGAGATGATCAGAAGCAGCAACAGTAAACACAGTCCATCAATGAGATGTTGCTGTTTCTCCCTATGTGAGATTTGAGCTCTAGCAACTTGCATAGTTTCAGTGTTGGGCCGTGATACTGCGAGTTGGCCGGAGAGGCAGAGTGGGTGCGAGGATACTGGCGAGTTGGCCGGAGAGGCAGAGTGGGTGCGAGGATACTGGCGAGTTGGCCGGAGAGGCAGAGCGGGTGCAGGATACTGGCGAGTTGGCCGGAGAGGCAAAACGGGTGCGAGGATACTGGCGAGTTGGCCGGAGAGGCAAAACGGGTGCGAGGATACTGGCGAGTTGGCCGGAGAGGCAGAGCGGGTGCGAGGATACTGGCGAGTTGGCCGGAGAGGTAGAGCGGGTGCGAGGATACTGGCGAGTTGGCCGGAGAGGTAGAGCGGGTGCGAGGATACTGGCGAGTTGGCCGGAGAGGCAGAGCGGGTGCGAGGATACTGGCGAGTTGGCCGGAGAGGTAGAGCGGGTGCGAGGATACTGGCGAGTTGGCCGGAGAGGCAAAACGGGTGCGAGGATACTGGCGAGTTGGCCGGAGAGGCAGAGCGGGTGCGAGGATACTGGCGAGTTGGCTGGAGAGGTAGAGCGGGTGCGAGGATACTGGCGAGTTGGCCGGAGAGGCAGAACGGGTGCGAGGATCCCGGTAGGTGGAATACAGCATTGACGGTGGTGACGCGTAGGTGATCGACTCGGATAGCCAAATCCACCAAGTCATCAAAGTGCGGAGGCAAATCCAAAGAATAAATCTCGTCCAGAATGTCGTCGGAAAGACCATGCAGGTCCAATGATCTCACATGGCATGGTCATTCCACTCCACAACAAGCAGCTAGGGGGTAAAACTCAATCACATACTCTGACACTCATCGATCTCCTTGAGACAGTCCAGATAAAACCCTCGCCAAGCAATCAAACACTTGGTTGAGCGCCGTGGTAAAGGCATGATAGGAAGCTCGGCAGGGATGTCTGTTGTCCGACATGGCAGTGCCCCATTCGCCAGTCCTTCCGGTGAGGAGCGTAATAATACAGGCCACCTCCCTCATATCCAAAGCGAATGTGGGAGACTATAACGTGAAGAACAGGGAACATTGCGAAAGGAATGTGCGACAGGATTCAGCCTCACCTGAATACGGGTGTGGAGGGGGAGGGGGAACTCACCAGACTATTGTCAGAAAAAGAAATGTGACTCGTCATTTTGCGGTGTTCCTAAGGCACTTTCGGTTTACGTGTGGACTTACGTTATTGGACTCGTCCAATAAGAGTGTTTGTTTGTCCATTTTATTTCCCTACACTCTAGATGTCATTATCAGGCACTAAAAAACATTTTAGCCACTCTTTTGAAATCACAGTAACATTAAATATATGAAATCACCTCCTCTTTGGCTTAAACTTCAACTTCACATTTAACTCTATATGTCTGTGTATCCGTATGTGCCTCCACGGCAGGGTCGCTGGGAATGGCAGGTTGCCATGGCACTATGTCCATGGCGATGTGGGATTATTGTCATTATGATGATTATTATGGGCTTTGGACATGCCAGAGCAGTTCAATGAGGCTCATGCATCCATTCACATTCATTTGCCTTCTCCAAATAAATATTTATCAGCCAGTGTGGCGAACGCTTCGCTGGGCTTCATAATTCCTGCCGCGTTGGGAAGAGGTGTGCAGGAGGGGTTCCGGGCACTGGACGACCTTCCAGGGTCACTGGACAAGAGCGCCAGATGCTTGTATGATGGAGGAGACAAATGAGCAATCGTCCTGGAGTTTTGATGGGGTTTTTTTTTGAACGGCTTAAAATCTCAATTGTATCTCATAAACAGCAATGAGACTTTTACTCCTGTTTCTCAGATAATCTCACGCGTGTCTCCTCTAGAGCTCAATATGTCTCGATATGAACTCAAATATTTCTCATCAACTCTTCCAAGCTAGAAATATACTCTTACTGTATGTCAACAACTGATTCATTTTTGTCTGAAGGAATTTAAGGAGAATAATTGGAGATATATTTGATATTTCAATGGAGCCTAACTGAGAACCAAGGCATGGAAGAGCAACTTTTGATCAGTAAAATGTTCCTCTTGGATATTCGGATGTTTAAATATGCACCAAAGTTCCATAAAACTTAATTATGAGTCTTCTTAAGTCATGCAAAATCTTTGTGTGAAGAACAGACCCAAATTTCAGTCATTATTCACTGAAAATCGTCTAGATCGAACTTTCGAATCACATCAGGTTGGATGTCAATGGCTCGTCATTATCATCGTTCGTGTTAATATTTGAAAACTTTTGCCCACCAAATTGAAGTCAGGTGGTATAACGAACATGCAGTTTGCTATTGTGTTATCAAATGACGAACAGGAGCAGTTCTAGAGGGGGTGCGTAGCACTCCCGGACAGAATCCCGCCAACTCACAGTCCAACATGAGCACCATGTTGGACTGTGACACACACTCACACATACATACACACATACTCACAAACACACACACACACACACTCACACATACATACACACATACTCACAAACACACACACACACACTCACACATACATACACACACACACACACTCACAAACACACACTCACACTCACACACACACACACACACACTCACACATACATACACACACACACACTCACAAACACACACTCACACTCACACACACACACACACACACACACACTCACACATACATACACACACACTCACACACACACACTCACACACTCACACACACACACACTCACACATACATACACACATACTCACAAACACACACACACACACACTCACACATACATACACACACACACACTCACAAACACACACTCACACTCACACACACACACACACACACTCACACATACATACACACACACACTCACAAACACACACTCACACTCACACACACACTCACACATACATACACACACACTCACACACACACACTCACACACTCACACACACACACACTCACACATACATACACACACACTCACACACACACACTCACACACTCACAGACACACACACACACACTCACATACTCACACACACACACACACTCATACATACACACACACACACACACACACACACACACACACACACACCAACATGTTAACATTAGTAAACACATTATGTATCACAAACTAACAATGGACAAAATATTTTTACAGTGTTTATTAATATTAGTTAATAAAAAATATTATGTTTCATTGTTAATGTTAGTTCATAGTTCATTAACTAATGTAAACATACAACGTTTAATTTGAAAAAGCACATGTTGACATTAACATTAACCAAGATTAATAAATGCTAATGTTTATGCAATGCTAATAAATGAGCTAATGTTGTTAACAAATGTTTCCTTGTTTTGAAACAAGTACAATGTATTTGCAGTGTAAAGTCATGATACTGAAATATTAGGATTTTTATTACCATATTTTTTAATTTTCCTGTATTATCACAACGGTTTCACTTCCAATATCATGGATAAAATATGTTTACTGTAGTAAAACTATGGCAAATGTATTCCCTGCCCTTTCCTCTAATGTTTTAAGATAGATTAAAACAATTATTCAATATTTTTTATCATCTCAATGATAACGTCTTGATAACGTTGACCCCAAATAACGTCTTTATCGCACACAAACACTACTGCATGACTTCAGAAGACTTGGAATATAGCACACAAGCCGCATAGTCTGTTTTTGGGGTGTTTTTGGTTTTTTTTGGAGCTTGACAGATGTGGTCACGGCTAACTATTGTTTGGAAAAGAGCTGCATGAGGATTCTTCAAAATTTCTCCTTTTGCATTGTACAGGATAAAGGGTTGGAGAGACATTACTCTATATTAAAGTCTTGTTTCAAAGCCTCATTCACGGCTTACAGTCACGAGTTTGGAAAAGTGCAACACATCATTCGCAGAAGTTTCGGAGGGGGGCGACGCGTCACGCATGCAGATGTAATATGTGTAGGTGGATCTTCATGGATTAACCAACATCCTGAAAATGTCTTCTGCTCTAACCCACCACCTCATTTCAGATGCCCCGTCTGCTTTCTTCTCCCTCCAAAGTAAATAAACCTTCATCTGAACCGAAGCAAATGCCCGTTCCCACTCCCTAACCACCGCGCAGGGAAGCGTTTTTATCTGTGAGCCGCTGTGGTTAAGTCTTTTTATATAACTGCCGTCACATGGGCCGAGGCCTTCTGTGGCCGCCCTGCCTGCTGCCTGCCACAGGAAAATCAAGTGAAGTCTTTGAGGTCGTCGCCTACACAAGCACTCATTTATTTTTGCGTCCAAAGAGAGGTCCGCGGGTAGAGGAGTGCGCTGCGCTCTCCCGCTCCTCCAAAAGGAAGATTATTTTAAAAAGAGTTTTATCTGCTGAGCTCGCACTTTTCCTGTATCAAACCGCCTTTCAAGCGACGGTCCACTTTCAACATGCACTTTATGATGAGCTTTAGGCGTCTGAGATGCAAATATCCCAGTGAGGGGTGCTGCAGGGCGGCCGATAATCATGACTGACGTGAGACCTACAGTCAGATTACAGCTGGCCGATATATTGAATATTCACGATATTTTTTGGGGATAGATTGGCTGATTAAGCATCGCTCTGAATATCGTATGGGTTTAATCCACCCAAAAATTGTAATTCATGTCGTTCCAAACCCCATGGACCGTGAAAGGACACGTCAGGCAGAAAGTTAAAGTCAGTCACCATTCACTTTCACTGTATGGAAAAAAAAAGATGTAATGTAAATGAATGGTGACTGAGATGGTCATTCTGCGTGCTACTTCTACTGTTGTGTTCTAAAGAAGAACGTCAGTCATACCGGTTTAGAACAACATGAGAGTGAGTAAATGATGACAGTTTTTGAATTTTGAATTTTTGAATGAACTGTAATTTCCCTTCAGTCATTCCTCATGTACAGCAATATAACAACACAATAATGTAATACATGTTCATATATGTATATATGTTTAATAAACATGTGGGCTCTTCTGTGAACATTGTTGAAAGAAGACACAAACAAATCATTTAATCAAAGTTTTAAATCAACTCATTTATTGCCAAAAAAAAAAACAAATCATGTTTGTAATATTTTTGTCTTATTTTCTGGTAAATAAACCCCAAACATCCTTAAAACAACATTACAGAGATATAGATCTTGAGTCTTGTTTGTCAAATCGTTTTTCTTGTTATAAATGTTACTACATTTTGTTAGTTTCTCTGAAAACAAGACAAATATATCTATATATTTATACAGCTTATGTATTAAAAAAAGATTTTTTTTTTCTTGTTTTAAGCACGTTTGGATATTTTTACCGGAAAATAAGCAAAATATTTTTTGCAATGAATGAATTGATTTAAAAATATGATTTAACCCCCGTGTGACTGCTTTGTGCATGACAAGTAGGGCCTAAGAAACATGCAAATAAAAAATAAATATATATATATTTATTTTTTCTAGAGCATAGCTTTCCTAAGAACTATGTCCTCATATGTGGACAGTCAGACAAAGTTGGGAAATTTTAAATAACACTAAGATATAGAAAGTAATATTTTTTACATCAAAGAGTTTATTATGTTTCCAGGAGTGTTGATTATTCATGTTAGAGACATTATATCATAAATTTGCATAATGT
>JAVLUX010000172.1:62500-82500 GCA_032164185.1 Moxostoma hubbsi | reverse complement strand
CTCCTTTACTTTCAGAAGAGATCTCAACAATGTCTCAAACTGCGCTCAGATCAATATCTCAGTGGTTTCTCCTAGACATCAAAGAGACTAAATGGAGAACAAATTGAGACTTTTGCTTATTACTAATTATTCTGAGAAAAATATGATAATCTCACAATAGTCTCCTCTAATTTGAGCTTCAGAAGAGATCTCAACAATGTCTAAAAATGTGCTCAAATATGCTAAAATTTAAAAGTCTGTAACATGTGTCTCTCAACATCCCACAGGAAAGAAAAAAATCTCAAATGAGAACTCTTTAATATCTCAGTTGTTTCTCCTAGAGAGGAATGAGACTAAATGAAGAAACTGAGACATTTGCTTACTGCTAGTGCTACTTTTCCTGTGGAAAATATTGTAATCTCACATCAGTTTTCTCTAATTTGAGATTCAGAAGAGATCTCAACAATGTCTCAAACTTTTCTCGAATACCAAAGTCCACAATCAAAAGTCAGAAATCTCAGTATCCAACATGAAAGAAAAAACTCAAACAAGATCTTCTTGCTGTCTACACTGTTTCTCCTAGAGAGGAATGAGACTAAATGGAGAACAAATTGAGACTTTTGATTACAACTACTATCTCAAGATCTCAACAATGTCTCAACTGTGCTCAGATTTGCCAAGATACCAAATTCTATAACAGAGATCTCGACATCCCACAGGAAATAGAAAATACAAAAGATCTCCTCAGTATCTCAGTGGTTTCTCCTAGTCATAAAAGAGACTTCATTGAGAACAAATTGAGACTTTTGCTTACTTTTACTACTACTACTTCATTTGAAAAAAGGCTGTAATCTCACAATAGTCTCCTCTAATTTGAGTTTCAGAAGAGATCTCAACAATGACTCAAACTGTGCTCAGATACCAAAGTCTGCCATTAAAAGTGAGAGAACTCAAAACATTTCTCATCCATTTCTCAAATGATCTGAGCTATGCTTTCCACATTCATGTTATATCTCTGTAAACCACATTTATGTCTGTTTTTACTCAGCCAAAGGAATTTTAGAAAGAAAAAGCATTTGAGACAAAGTTTAGACTGCATTAAGTCTCATGAGCTATAAACAAGCAATAGAGTATCATTCCATCTGAAGCAGAGCTCTCAACATCCTGATGTGCTTTTTGTTGTCAAAGTGAAGATTTCATAGTTTTCATTTCTTTACATCTGCATGATGCATTGAGCATTAATGGATAAAGCCAAAGACTAAGCCGGGATACATTTCATTTCATTGTCTTTTGTTTTGCTCTGTCATGTGACCTCTAATGCTTAACACAGACCTCTGACGTTTGTTTTCAATCCCGTCTCATCTAATCACTAATTGCGGTATGATATCCAAACACTTCCCTATGTAATACCACTGACCCAGTTACACCCGGTCATCCAAACGAGGATGAGATGCATGTGATCCCTTGATTAAATCTCTGGTCCTCGCGTCCGGATCAGCGTTTAGTGTCTGAGCCCTGAACACAGAGCAGAGTTTTGGGGTTCAACAGTCTGTGGGCAATGCTTCTGCAAACAGAGTCAAACCCTGTCAATGCTGAACATGAGAGAAGTTGACATGACGTGTGGCATTACAGTCTTCATCATCATATGTACATGTATGTGTTCTCCTTTAGGACAGAGATGTAAAGCACAGATAATAAAATACAATTCTATCCTCTTCTGGAGACGGCGAGCATCATAGGCTTAAAAGCTTAGTGTGCATCCTTATTCTGTCCGTAATAAGACACTGAAAGGTTTATATATAGACTCAAGACATCGCCACCTTCGTCGCCTTAAAGGGCCGGGCAACCCAAAAATCAATAATCTGTTGCCGTTTACTCACACTCATGTTGTTCCAAGCTCTCGTGCCTTTCTTCGTCCCTTTTCCACAGTCCATTTCGTGCTTTTAAGGACTTTAAGATAATTGGTCAATGACAAAACCTTTAATGCACGGTCAGAAATTTAGGGTAAATTTAAGTTTCACGAAAAACGCCCCAGATGTTTAAGACGTGAGGGCTTATCCTATTGTTAACGTTGGTTGATGTTGATTTCAGTCTTAGGGTAAGAGCGTGGGAATATCTCTCAATCTTAAGAATTTGTGTTTATGAATTGATTGAATCGAGGTATTTGACATAAGCGGATTAGGCAGTGTGCTTTAAACGTGCCCTCGTAAAGGTAAATAACGCCCCTGAAAATCATATCCAAGGTGGAAATATTGCCTGTATGTTGCTTGCCAAAAAATGCATTTGGTCTGAAGCAACTTTTGAGTGGCTGTCAATGGAGAAAGATGCTTTTTATGGCAGAAGAATGGTGTAGTTACAGCATCTTACCAGTAGGGGCTAACTGACCCACAGCTACATTTGCATTTATGCATTTGGCAGACGCTTTTATCCGAGCACTTAGAGTTTGTTAACCTGGAGTTAAGTGTCTCACTCAAGGACACAATGGTGGTGGCTGTGGGGATCGAACCAGCAACCTCCTGATTACCAGTTATGTGCTTTAGCCCACTACGCCACCACCACTCCGAACTTGACCCCTAGAGATGGGTGATTGGAGGCAACATTTTTTCAGAACGTTTCATTGTGCATTCATTAATAAACCGGTGACTGTGATTGCATGTTGACTTTGCACATAATCTGCATTGTATTTCAGCACACTGACTTGGAGAAAAAACTGAAAAGAATTTGTTCAGACTGTCGCCAGATTTACCAGGTCGGTGGTATTGATTACTGCAGTATTTTCACATGATCGGGTCGGTGTGTTTGTGAAGTTTTTCGAAAGCTGCTCCACAATCAGCATCCACACGGTTCTTTGTTTCCACAGCTGCAGCCTGTTCCATCCAATCATGTATGAATGTTGTAATTCTCATCCCTGCGGCTCGTGCTTTGTTTCCTACTGTACTGTTGTTATGGTTTGCTTATAATCACACAGTAATGCTACGGTCTGGATTACCTGTTGTGATTTTGCTAAAACATGTTGCTAATGGTTAATAATGTAGCTAAACCTTCATAATATATTCTTCAGTATGTCCTGTAAAAAATAACTAAATAATATGTGACATTTGCTACACTGTTTCGACAGGACCGGATAAATGTTACACTAATACGAATAATAAAGCAAGTATTTTTTAGGAGGCCACAGCACTCAATGGCTGGATGGCATAAGAAGATATTTTTCATTCATCCGTACTGTTTCTTGGTGTTTATGGCGCTTTGAGCCAAAGCCAGACACTCTTCTTCTTCTCTCTGGCGGTGGATGCAAAATGCACCTTTTCGATGAATGAATGAAGCACTATTGTTTCAAAAATCTCCCCCTCTTTTCCCAAATGTTGTGTCATCTCAGCGCAGATTAAACGTAGAAACCCTCCCAAACCATGCAACTATAAACATGAACTCAAATATATGACAGATGTCCATAAATATAACAAATGTAGAGATTTCTTTATTTTTTTTATGGAATATTTTTATTCCGTCAAGGTCCATTTTTATCCGTCATAGTTGTTTTGATTTCCCTGATAAGTAGTGCATTTATTATTATCTTGATATTAGGCAATTCTAGCATATTCAGTCATTAAAAATGACAATTCTTACAGTAGCAAACACAAGTCTGGTGAAACACGTAGTTCTATTGAGAGTTGGGGAACGTACTTTTAAAAGTTATGTTAAATTATTGCAATGATGATCACAAATATGCATATACGCATGCACACAGAGAGAGAGAGAGAGAGAGAGAGAGAGAGAGTAAACCAGGGGTCTGTGCCCACTATGGGACCCCAGCAAACATCCAAGGCGGTTTAAAATGACTCACAATTATATTAAAATAAACGTAATTAAAATGCTTACACCTGCTAAAATAATTGTCAAGACTGAGGCTTAAAACTGGATTTAAATGACATCTTGTTTATATTAAGGGGGCGTTCAATTATTATCTTGGAGTCAAAAAGGTAGTATAAAGGCCTCTGACAACCGTAGAAATCATGTCAATATAAAAACAGAAATATCCTGGACATTTAAGCAATTCAGAAATCCCAGCTGGACGCTTTTTTAAGGTTTGGATAAGGACGTGTGCTTGCCCTGCTACTCGTGACAATGAGCGTGCTGTTGCGCTCTATAGAGATGTTCAGTTGTGCATCGATTTGCAGGTGAACCTGGACAGCAAATTCGCCGTGGGATTCCTCTGGATATTCCTACGGCCTTTTATAAAGCAGATGCTGTTCCCACCCTGGTGCAAATAGTGGGAAATATTATTTGCCCCCCAGCCCTGGTACAAATAACTGTAGATACCATTTGCACCCCTAATGAAATACCATCATACGGTATAGTGGCATCACTCCAGCATGTTTGTGTTTTCGAGTCCCAGAGATACCCAACATCAACCCCTAAACCTAACCCTAACCTTCCCTTACATGCTTTTACTATAGTAACCATAGTAACACCAAGGTGTTTTTATATTTATATTATAATAACTAATAAATTCAACATAGTTACTATATATTAACACCATATAGCTATAGTAACACCGTGGTGAATTGCATCAAAACTATGGTTTCCACCCAAAAATTACTGTAGTTCAGTACATTTTTATGTACATTAGTAGTGTTAGAGAAATAAACATGGAGTGCGTAAAATGCAGAATTGAACCCGGGTTGAAAAGGCTCCGACGCATCGGCGTTACGCAACACCTATATTGCAATTTAATGTACATTTCTATGCTTCCAATGGACAGGTGCAAGTAGCTGCACTGTGTGGCAGATACTATTTACACCTGGTTGCTAAATAAGGACTACAAAGACCACAAACATGCGAGTGTATGTACCTGATGAAGCGGAAAACTGTTGTAGTTCTTATCTAGCAACTTATCTAATCTATCCAACTCATCCAGCTTCATTGCTGATTTACATATCATAAGCATATACAAATATAAATAAAAATAATAATAGCAAACACAATTAGTTTGAAAGGACTAGAGGTGCTAAAAGGACACAAACATCAACAGATTCTGCCCCTATAATTACTAATAAATTACCAATATGCATTGTATAATTCACAGACATATATTAGTCATGCTTTTAAACCCAAGTTCCCAATTTCTTTGCTTTTATCCACTGAGTGTGGTCATGTGGAGCTGTGGTGTTATACATGTGCCACAATTCTGCATGCACAAAATTATATTTTGAGCGCAAAAAAAATGTTCTGCACGTGCAAGTTGATATTGTGAGCATGCAAAAGTATTTTGCACGCAGAGTGGGCAGGAGGAGAAAGGAAAATGGAAGAATTCGGAGCAAATTCACATTCAAATAAACTTTATTCGAGCGCAAAATTGATTTTCGTTTGCTCCAAATGAATTTATCTTTGCAAGAAGATACATTGCTTTACAAAACTGAGTTCAAGCACGTGCAAAATAACTGTGTGCGCTCAAAATATCATCTTGCGCGTGCAAAAAAAAAAAAACCTTTTGTGCGGCCAATTTTATCTTTCATGCAGAATTTTTTTTGCACTCAGAATATCATCTCGTGCGTGCAAAATAACCTTTCGCACGTGCAGAACATTTTTTGCACTCAAAATATCATCTTGTGCGTGCAGAACATTTTTTTTTTTTCACTTAAAAAAATTATCTTGCGCCTGCCGATTATTGTTTTCTTTTTTGTGCACTTAAAATATCATCTTGCGCGTGCAGAATAACCCTTTCTGCGCTCAAAATTTCATCTAGCCTGCAGAATTGTTTTTGTGCGCTCAAAATATCATCTTGTGCATGCAGATTATTATTATTATTCTTTTTTTTATTTTGCTCTCAAAAGATCATCTTGCTCGTGCAAAGTAGCTTGTGCGCTCAATTTCATCTTGCGCGTGCAGAAGATTTTTGTGCGCTCAAAATATCCTCTTGTGCATGCAAAATAACTTTTTGTGCGCTCGACATTTCATCTTGCACATATATAACTCCACAGAGAACTCCTACAGTAGGTGGCTGCACGCGC
This sequence comes from Moxostoma hubbsi, assembly GCA_032164185.1. Taxonomy (NCBI): domain Eukaryota; kingdom Metazoa; phylum Chordata; class Actinopteri; order Cypriniformes; family Catostomidae; genus Moxostoma; species Moxostoma hubbsi. The sequence continues at coordinate 76,510 of JAVLUX010000172.1, read as the reverse complement.
ACGCTGATCCGGTGCGCTCGAGATCTCCGCCGCGCGAAGGGAAGCTCAACGGCGTTTTGCAGTCCTGTCAATAAAAACGGAGAGGAGCACGTCAGAAACGAGGTCTATCTGTTTATTTAACCCATATTTCCAGCGAGTAATTGAGGATTGTTGTAGCTCGCGAGGGACACTTGGAAAGACTTTCCTCAGCGGATTCTCCGATCGCGCTTCGGCTCTACCGGATACCTGCGCTTGAATTATTCCATGAAGGATCAAGAGTTGCTTTTTCACGCAAAGTGGATTTTTTTGCAGTCGATCGTGCCGTGGGTCCGTGTGGATGTGTGCGCGCGCGTGTGTTTGTGTGTGTGTGTGTGTGTGCGCGCGCGTGTGTGTGCGTGTTCACTGAAGATCACAGTCGCTCCTCCTGATCGGGTGTTTTCTCACTGCGATCTGTTTCCATGTTTTTAGGTTTATGTGATATTTCTAAAATGCATCATCATCATCACCATCATCACCAGAGAATGGCCACGTTAGGGACGGATAAAGAACTCAGCGATTTACTGGATTTCAGCGCGGTAAGACACTTTAAATCTCACTGCTGTAGCTCAATGTTCACTCTTTCTTTCGTTTTGTCACATTTCATTCAGTTTCTTTGCGCAAATGTGCCCAAAGAACTGTTTAAAGATGACTTTTGCGCACTGACTGAAGAAAGTTGCAAAAGATTTGTGGATTTGATAGATGTGATGTTGCATTAGTAATTCTGTTGTCTTATAGATGCCAAACAGCGATTTGAAAATGTTCCCAACACCAATGGTAGTATATCCCACTTTATTCAGTCTTTTCTTGTGTTTTCCTTTCTTTAATACATTCATTTAAATGTTACTCCTTCAGAACATCCTTAAGGAATGCTGATGGGAATGCTGTCAGAATTTGGAACCCATCCTAATGGGATCAAACCAAAATTCTCCAAGAATCCTCTTAGAATTGAATTCAGTTCTAGTGGATGAACTGACATCCTGATGAACTAGCTGAAATAATAATTAGGAATATTTAGGAAAATTCCATTAGCATTCCTTAAGAATTCTTTGACATGGGACGTGAGATTAGAGCAGATTATAGTGGATTGATGCCTTTCACAAGGGTTCAGTGTCAAATGTGAAAAAAAAGATGAAGACGTGCATCCTCTGAGAAATGATTTTGGGAAGTTTTCACTTAGGAAATGAAGCCAGAGTTCCCAAAAATATTCCAGCGGTCTGTGTGGACCGGTTATCAATTTTGCTCTGTTTATTTACTGTGTGAGATTTTGCTCGGTTGCTTGTACATTATTGGGAAATATTGAGAATATATATATATATATATATATATATATATCTGCTCAAGTTCAAATGTACTAGCTTTATTTATTTATATTATTATTATTATTATTATTATTATTATTATGCATTTAACTTAAATCCAATAAGATGATGCATGCATATATGATGTAAACAATGCATAACTTTATGCAACTATTGCATGCAATTGGATGTATGAAGTGTTATTAACCAATGTTATGAATATTGACGCACGGAGCACGCTATTAAATGTTTCATTTGTTGTCATGATTGTTTTGTAGATGTTTTCCCCTCCTGTCAGTGCTGGAAAAAATGGGCCGACATCTCTAGGAAGTGGACATTTCTCCGGCTCAAGTATGTCAAATAAAACACGTGTGAATGTCTGAAGTGTTTATCATTTTGGGGTTTGCCGTGTGGGCCCTCGATCGCTGCTGCAAAGTAATTACAGGGTCCATATGAATTGCTTTAAATGTATGTGTGTGTGTGTGTGTGTGTGTGTGTATGTAGAAATTCTGGCATTTGTGAGTTCGTTCTGACCGGGCAAGACCTGGCAAATGTCAGGTGTTGGAGTGTGTATGGTAATGCGTGTGTGACACGCTACTAACATGCGCCAGAGTCACAGTTCATAGGGTGTGAGAATTATGCATCTTCCTTTGTGATGCGAGTTTAATTGTTGTGGCAGATGTTGTTGTTTGAAATGCTGTACGATGTCGTTCGGCTTGTTTTTCAGCACAAACACACTCATGAATAATTTTTGCAATATGGACGCCACACCTGCAGGGTTTGTGTGGCCTCAGGACTGCCGAGACGGGTATTGTTAAAGTGTGTGCTTTATAAAAGTGGCATTTTATTACATTGGAGGTCACTATTGTTTTTATTTTTGTGCCGCATGCAAGCTCATTTGAATTCCAGCTCTCGTGAATGTTGCCTGCGTAAAACAAACAGCAAATAATTCATTACAGTGGCAAAAAATAAATGACCTTGACCCTGGAGTTGGTTCTTCATTTAGGCAATTCCGGAAGTGAGCCGACGGAAAGCCGACGGAAAGCATTCCTGTACATGCTTTTCCAGCCGAGTGAATTTTGGTCTGCGTTGTTTTTTGAATACATTGATATCGTGATCTGCATGCACAGATGGAGGGCAGAACGAGAGTTGGTTTTGGGGCGACCGGCCCAGTCTTCATGCTCTCAATGGCTGCTATTGTTTTCTTCAGACTTGAGTGTTGTTTAGGGTTTGATCATTTGCATGCCCCCTCCCCCTCCCCTTGCAGTTGGCTATGAAAGGAAATGTTTCATAAAGTGTAATTCTTTGAGGAAAGATGTTGCTGAAAAGGCATATTAAATATATAACACGCTACTCATGAAAAATGTGTGGGCACTGTGCTAAATTTACGTATTATTTATCTCTTTTAGAGCTTAACGGCTTGGGAGCTAGATTGCTGAAACCCATATTTGGCATTTCCTTGTCTTTGTGTGCAGGGTGGCATCACGGGTAGCGTCTCCAAACTGTGTTTCTCGTGCCAGTCTCTGGCATTTGAGAGAATCCGGCTAACGGCAGATAGGCCCCGATGGCGTTGCGTACGTTTGTTCTGGTAACAAGCGTAGCTTATTAAGCCATGTTGAAAAGTAGGGTTATTTTAATAACGCGCCACTCCCGTTTAAAATACGTGCATGCGGGCCGGGAAAGAAGTGTTGGGCGGAAAGCCCGACTGCTTCCTGCTGCTATTTACATCGGTGTGTTTTGGTTATGCTTGTCAATCAAAAGCCACCGTTTGCATTGAGTGCACTGATGAAGAGAGAAGAAGATTGTCCTCCTCCTCCTCCACAATCCTGCGCCTCTGAGAACGTCTTTGTCTGTCTCTTAGCGAGCAGAACGGCAGCAGAATAAGAGGAGAGACACCGAAGGGGAGAGATGCAGAGGAATATCCAACCCTTTATTTGTGACTTCAGATTAGGGATTAATGAGCGTTTTAGCTTGTAATAGCAATATTATTGCTACCATTTGCTAGTTAGCGCTAATAATTAGCCTGCTTATAATAGTCTGATTGTCAGGGTTCTGACTCAAGTGGGTTTTGCTCATGCTTTCGGCTCGAGTGAGATACAGTTATTTTGGCTCACGGATTCTTCTGCTTAGGAACGTCGAAAACGCCCCAAACTTCATTAGAATTGTAATTGTTCATCACCGTTTGCGAGACGTGTTACCAGCGTTGTAGTCGAGACCAGCTCATGCGAGTCCAAGACAAGAGGACGTCGAGTCCGAGTCCAAACCAAGACTGGAGAAGGCCGAATCTGAGTTGAGACCGAGACCAGATGTATGAATGTATTAAATATAGGTCCGACGAAAGCAATTAATCGGCCGATAGTTTTTAAATTCAATTACTCTACTACAACGGGCACAGACATAGAGGCTACAAGAGTCCAACATGAATACAATCCCAGATTCAGTTTATTGTTCATTCAAAATCCCAGTTATAACCAGAAAATTAAATAAATGAAGATTTGGTGCATAATCTGGGACTTTTAACAAGACCAAAACACACAAGGGACTCTGATTTTTGAAAGGATAGAGGCTCTGTTTAAATGGTCTATATTAACAAGTATTTAACCAATCAAGCTTTTTATAGCTTATATATATTCACCAGATGAACACTTTGTATATCGCCGCTGTCCTATGAATAACATGCATCTCCACTTTTGGCAATTTTGACTTTTTACCATAGCCGGGACGCACCGAATTACCTCTTCATACTGTTTGAATTGTGCATCGAAATGACCAATGAAGTGATGTTTAATCAGGCTGTTTAACAAGTATCTTGTAAGATTGTTTATGAGAAAAAGAGTTTTTTCATGCACTTGAAAAATTAGTTTTTGGAGATATGTGGTTTTTCATCAGACAGTGACGATATATTTCACCAGATGAGATTTAATAAGGAATTAGGGTTAGAAACACAATGCATGTGCTGATAGGGCACGTTTCCATATAGTCAAATATTCCTTTGCCCATCCTCACTTCAATTTAGATTACTTGACTATTTCATCAAAATATTAAATGGAAGTCAATGGGGGCCAATTTTTGGAGGGTTTAAAGGCAGAAATTTTTATAAAAGCATTACATTAAATTTAAATTACCGTATTTACCGTCATTTTAGGGTTTTCGGGTTAGTTGACATTACATCGTCATGACAACGAAGTTTTAAAATTGTCTATAACTTTACACGGATTCAGTTATAAGTGATTTAATGACAGTAAAATCATGTTAACATACATATTGTTTACGTCTTGTGTCTATACTTTTGAAACAGTGAGTATTTTAACGTATATGGATTGGCCCCATTCACTCACTGTAATATAGATTTGTGCTTTTAGAAAAGAGGGACGAGGCTAAGAGATAATCAATATTACGCCACTAATGCGTAAGACACTGATCTTAACTTGCATTGAACCCGGAATATTCCTTTAAGATCATGTTGGTTAAACAATTTTACCTGTTTACCAATTTATCATGGTCAAAGCTGTCCATTTAGCACGTTTACATAGAAAAACAGCATGGATTGGCGCGAAAACGCTTTTGGTGTGAACGCCCCCTTATTGGAAGTTACCTCTTAAATAAGCAGTCTTTTGTTTAAAATGATTGTAGGCAAATATCCACTTTATCCAACAACTGGTTTGTTCTCCTTTTTCTAAAATCTCCCGATGTTGAGAAACTGCTGCTAAATATTCAGTGAAACAGAGAATGAATCGGATTGAATAGCGAGTCGATTCAGACCGTTTTGCTAGGGACAAAGAAAAGAACCGGCTCATTATAATAATTTATTCGTGAATCAGGCATCACTAGTTGGACATCGAAGGTGTCCAATTTCTTTGACATTACCAAAAAATAATGACTATTTTCAAACAGGTTTTGAACACTCCCCCCATCAGTCATTGGTTGGCCAATCAGATAGCCCCACCCCAAAATCAAATCATTGTTACTATGGTAATATTGCAATGTTGATGTGTGGTCATATGACAACAATGTAGCATTCTCCCTTTGAAATAGTAAGCAGTATATTGTACTAGTAGTGTTTGGATGTTTTTAGAAGTTACAGATACTTTAAGCTCTGAAGGTTTTTTTTAAAGATTTCCTGTTTCAGCGGCATAACAATAATTAACGGCGTTTAACTCTAAATTTATCCTAGTGTACAAAAATGTCTGCACGTGTCCAAAAGCCTCTCCATATAAATAAAACATAATAACTGTACATAAAACACAACAATGACTAAAGGTTTGCATAGCATGCAGTAATGAGATTTCACAGAATGAGTTTCATTCTGTGTCATTTGAGTCATCATTGAGTCTGTGTCATGTGGATTATCTAATGATCCGTGCATGCTATAACCTTGTGTGTGGGCTCGTTTGAAAGATAATCACCTCCTCTAAGTAAAGGTATGAGATATATTATGCTCTGTTTATTTTTCATTAAGTTATTTTAGTGAAAATGCTGCATATTAGCGACACCTGTTCACATGTAACATACATTTCAAAGACATATCCTTGGCTGTTACTCTCAAAAAAAGTATTCTGTGAGTAAAACAGATGGGATGGTTGTATTCTAATCTTCAAGAGCTTTCCAATAACATATGACACATGGCTATTTGATCAGTTTCATGTTTTTATTGATTACAATAATATGGAGCAGTGCAACATTTTTATAAAAATTATCAAAACGGAAAATTTCTGATTTGTCTGTAAATTTCAAAGGACTTGTTCAGTTTTGGTCATTATTCCCACATGCATTGTAAAGTGGAGCTTCTAAGCTTTCAAAAGATACCTAATTCATGTCGGTCAAGACTGCAGTTATTAATATTTCGATATTTATTAATTTATTTATGTATTTTTTTGCCCATCCGAGTTTACAGTGTTAAGTACAAGTTGTATTTCTGTAAGGTAAACAACCAAAACAAGCTGATAACTGTAATGCTGAATTACTTTATTGCTGTTTTATACAGCTGTAAATTAATTTCACATGGCTTATTTCATAGCGTGGAAAAACGAAACTGGCTTTTAAATTTTGTAATTAATTGTACGCAGAAATAAAACAATGCGATCCTCTATGCACAGAGTTCTACACCCTCATGAATGCTCTTGTTATAAATAAAGCCATTATTTATAGCATTGTTGATTATAATGCTAGTGTTCTAGATTTGTTGCGTTGTTCATTTGCTGTATATTTACCGTTTACATTGTAATTGAGCTGCGCGAGATTTAACAAATCCAAAATAATTCCAAATGATCTCCATTTCCGTTTCATTGCTCAACGGACATGACTGGGGTTGGATAGAATACAGATGTAAAATCATGCATATTAACGCAACAGGAGCAGACCTTAATGCAGTGCTGTAATTGTCATTATTCGCTCGCAGCCACCGTAAACAATCTTGATGACTTTTTAAGGGAATAATCAGAAGAGAACTGAAGCTCACTGATTTGTCTGAGCCACAGAAAAATCTCGGCCTGTGCAAAACAATAGCTGCTCTTGTTTTGAACTTGTTTGTGTCTTGCCCCTTAAAAATGATGCCGGGCCTCCGTTGAGCTCTGCTCGCCGCGTCCTGCGCGTCCTCCAGAGTTACGTCAACAGAGTTCGTTTCCCACCAGGTCTTTGGCTGGATTTGTGTTCTGTTGACATTGTTGTGTCCTTTAGCCCACTTCCTTTGTGATTAAACATGTACATGTGTGTGTTTGTGAAGGTGTTTCTTGTATTTTATCTCTGCGCTGCTTTGATAAGACCGGTCTCTGCACTCACACGCTGTTTGTTCGACCTGGAAATAAAGGCACTGAAACCTATTCGTGCTTGAATTGTTCAGGAAGGACACAGACGCAACATTAGCTGCATGTTGATTAGCGCCTATGCCATTTTTGTGCTCATGGGATGCGTTACAAGTTTAAAGTCAACATGATATCTAATCATTGCTTTTTAGCATTTTGTTGTGAATTTAGGGCTTTTTCTGTGTTTATTTTACAACTTGAATGTGTGAAATGTGGTAATAACTCACAGGTGCAATTAAGGGCAGCATTAAATCATTATGTTTGTCTTGTTATGCATTAAAAATATGTAAAAAATAAGATGAATTTGCTTGTGTGAAACTGATGTTAATTTTGTATTTTTCTATATATATATATATATATATATATATATATATAAATTTGAATATATTTTAACCTCACAAATGTTTGTTAAATGTATCATTTAAACAAAACAAAAAACTATCAGCCACAGACACAAATGTGTCAAATTATGGAAGTAAAATTTAATTGCAAATGCTGTTTTATGTTGACATTAAACGTTGAGTGTTTTCATTTTCTTAATCGGCATATTTGTCTTGTTTCATAAGTAAAAATATAGAAACATCGTTACAAGAAAATACATTTACTTCAGCAATATTGCATATTACTTTATTTAAACATAAACCTCACAAACGTTATTAAATATACGCTTTAAACGAGATTAAAACTTTTTGCCAAAGACAAAAATGTGTCAAATTACGGAAGTGCAATCACTATTTCATGTTGGCGTTACATTTTGAATGTTACATTTACTTAATCAGTATGTTTGTTTTTGTTTACTGTTAAAAATAGTAAACAATCTTGCATAAGATATTAAGATTTGTTTACAGAGAACATTACGTGTTACATTAAATGACATTAAAAAAATCTATATTTCAAATTGATGCTCTTTGTTTTATTTTTAAGGTGTTACATGTTTACATTTTCCAGATCAACCTTGAAACATAGCTAAAGTTAAACATTCATGCAGGTTCATTTTGAAGGCCGTGTTGTTTTGGAGGGAGACGGTGATGTCTGTAAGGAAGTGAAGACAGAGGAACTTCCTGTTTTTGTGTGCTGATCTCCTGAGTGGAACGCAGGCGTGCATGGAGGATACTTTTCACCTCCAGTTTACGTTACATTTAGTCGTTTTGGTTTATCTTGTTGAGTCCACATCGTGGAGTCCAGTTTGATCTAATCTAGTGCAGTCCTGCGAGAGGTAATCTAGTCCGACTCAGTCCTGTCGGGTTTGGTTAGGGCCGTCAAGCGAGGTGTTCGGTTGCGAAAAATTCAGCGTAATTTAATTGATTTGTTTTATTTGTTTTGCACACAGACAATTTACAAAGTAGCACAGCCAGAACTGGACTCTGTCATCTCTGATAAAGCCCTGTCCTGAGTCTAAACCAGTTGCTTAAAGAATCACAGCCTGGGAAAGTGTACCAGCTAAAGTCCACAAGTGATTCAACATCCTCATCAAACAACAATGGAACCACAGTGCATTGTGGGGAATGACCATGGGAAACGCCCACTATACAGTACAGATATTACACTATAGTTCACAATGCCCTTTTCAAACAGGTTCCTGAATGTTCCCATGATGACAGCGGTGTTAAAACGTACTGATGACCAGTTGAAATTCACCTCTATCCTGCCGTATGCTCTTACGCAACATGTTTGACATCTCTCAATACCTTCAGAAGTCAAGCAGAAGTCCCAATATAAACTCTCATCACATTCTCCCGAAACCAAATGATTTGAGCTATGTGATCCAAATTAATCTGACAGCTTTATATGACACTATATGTAAACAATTGCCTCATTTGCTTCTCCCAAGGAATTTGAGGAGAAACACACCAGAACTCTTTAGTCTCATGAGATCTGAAAGAGCAACCTCGCTTTCCTCGCTTTCCTCTGGGATAACGACAGGACTTTACTTAAACAAGACTCCATGATTTTCACCGTAGGGGACGGAAGGCAGCACACCTTATTTTCTCATTGTACGTCTTTACACCTGCTTGTAACAGTAAAGGTGATGGGAATCTAAAAAAGTGTAATTATCCTTCTGAAAATAAAGGCGGTGTGGGTAATTACCACCGCAGGTGAGGGTGCACGCTGAAACAGAGAAATTTAAATTTAAATGGCTGACTTGTTTGGAGATTGTCAAGTGTAAGACGTGCCACTGTAATTGTGCGGTAACAGAGGCTAATGCTTGTGTGTCTTGCATGTGTGTATTTGAGAGTTGTAGTTAGGTAGTGCACGTTCAGTGAAGTGTATGTGCATGTGCATGTGTGGTGTCAGAAGTTAACCGTAATCCAGTGACCACGTTTACATGCACTTAAGAAAATGGTTTATATGAGTGTTTTTGCAGTAAGCGGCGGTCTGAAACGTCATGTTAACAAGAACACAGATTTCCTTATGCTATTTAAGGGATTAAGAGAAAGTGGATTAACACACCTGGGTTTCTCCCGTAAAACGCAGCTTATGTGGTCGTGTAAGCGCATAAGCGGCATTTTACAGGTTTTTTGAGGAGTGAGCATGTGCATGAACAGACCTGATAACAAACGTCACTGGATGGAGCCCCAACAACATGTCAACACAGCAGAAAGAAGTCAACATTTCTGGGAGTACAGTGGGAAAAACACACACACTATAAGCTATGCCCATTTATGCACACCCATGTAAAATATTAACAATCATCACATTCGTTTATATGCAAAAGCACCCGGGGGAATCCCAGAGTAAGAGGAAACTCCACTATTGCAGTGCAATTCTGCTGCAGGTTGAGATAATAAGTTAAGGAAAAATGCACCACAGCAACTCTGGAATATTGGGGAAATTAAGCAAATACTAAATATTAAATTAGTGAAGTCTTGCTCGGATGCCATGTTTGTTATTTACACAAGTGTCATGGGTAAATTGAGTTGCTGTGGAGAAAGCTGCTTACTGACCAAGCCAATGTATACGGGAGTAAAGAGAAACATCAGTGTTTGGAGCGAGAAGATGGAAGCGCATTACAGGTGCATGAGTTGCATTAAAAAATCGATTGGTGGTGGCGTAGTGGGCTAAAGCACATAACTGGTAATCAGAAGGTTGCTGGTTCGATCCCCACAGCCACCACCATTGTGTCCTTGAGCAAGGCACTTAACTCCAGGTTACTCCAGTTGCACTGTAAGTCAATTTGGATAAAACCGTCTGAAAAATGCATATATGTATATATATATATATATATATATATATATATATATATATATATATATGTAAATAAAGTTTTGGATGGTTAAAGGCTAGCTAAGATTTGTCAAGCTGTATGATATTTAATGATTTCACCATGTCATACAAATTATTATGAGTTCTCACGAGACTGCGTTGGGTTCTCTACTGGTTTTGCTTCATGACCCACATTTTACGATGGCTTTATGACCATGTGGTGACAACACAGTGCCAAACCCACAACCTATATTTAACCTCCTGAGACCTGTGTGCATTTTCCATTTCCCTTTTTGATTTGTAACTAGTGCCACCTAATAACATGCAAGAAAAAATTTCTAGATATAATAGTTTTCCTAAAAATGTATGTCCACATATGTGGACAGCAAGACTAAGTTATAAAAAGCTATAGAAAGATCATCTGCATTCTGAAACTGAACTTTTGATTGAACCTATTTAGTGCATGACTTAATCTCCAGTGTGCTGTCTGTCTGCACTGGTCTCAGAACAGTTATAGGAGAGCTATAGGATGCTCCCTTGCTCCCTATTTAGAGCATTACTTAATCTCCAGTGTGCTGTCTGTCTCCACTGGTCTCAGAACAGTTATAGGAGAGCTACAGGATGCTCCCTTGCTCCCTATTTAGTGCATGACTTAATCTCCAGTGTGCTGTCTGTCTGCACTGGTCTCAGAACAGTTATAGGAGAGCTATAGGATGCTCCCTTGCTCCCTATTTAGTGCATTACTTAACCTCCAGTGTGCTGTCTGTCTCCACTGGTCTCAGAACAGTTATAGGAGAGATATAGGATGCTCCCTTGCTCCCTATTTAGTGCATGACTTAACCTCCAGTGTGCTGTCTGTCTGCACTGATCTCAGATCAGTTTGAAATGCACCTTATTGTCATTCTAACTCCATATAAAGCCTCTGAAAGACACATTTTCCAGCTTTTGTACACGTTTTGATTCTCAATGTGAAAATGTACAGTAAATATAGGATTTCTAAGTAAAAGATGCACTAAAGTACACATTAGTTGTAATGCAGTAAATTGGTTTTAATGTAAAAACTTAATGAGGTGTCTGACCAGATGTAGTTTTGTTGGAGTTTCTCCCGAAGACAAACTCCGCTGTGGTCGGCACCCTGTTGTTTGGTCACATGACTCCCTATGTCAACTGTTTAACCCTTCGCTGACAGCACAGAGTGTCCTGAACTGAGATCAGTCTGTTTACATGAAGTTAAATTATGCATTGCGTATAGCGAAGCCAAAATACAACGTTTCTCCTCCCTTTTAAAAGTAAATAGGCCTATTTGTTTTGCTGTCCCAACTGTGCTCAGTTATATTGCATTTTATTATGTGCATTAATCACTGTTTTCCCTGTTGTCTGTGAAACTATCACAACAATCTGTCGCGACCCAACAGTTGAGAAACATTGCTCGAGACCAGGCAGATGTTTGTCATGTTCTCATGTGACTAACTGAAGTATGTGGTCCACGTTCAGCTGTTTTTGCTGTCATGTAGTCACTGATCGCAGTATGTTTTTGTGTTTTGTTCAGAGATCATGACCTCAGAAAGGGAAACAGGAAGTTTAATCAGTGAAGCATGGGAGCATGTCATCCCTGTTGCTTTAAAACATTTCATAGCCTAAATGTTGTCATAAACCTGCTACTGAATTTCAGATGTGACAGTTACTGGAAAATATATATCAGCACTGCATATTTTGTGTTGTTGATTTTCTTATTCTCTGAACTTCCTGTAGCTTAGCTGGTAGCTAAGCAACACCAAGGTCATGGGTTTGATTGCAAGGGAACATATACGTACTTATAATCTTATAATAACTGGTTTAAATGTATTGTACATTTTCCCAATATTACACCAACCAAAAAGTACCTTGATACTACCATGTTTTTTATTCTTCTGAAAATGTATCATGTACTAATATAATGAAATTCTTTAAACATTTTGGAGTACAATACTAGTGACGGGACGATATGGTTATCTCACGATTCGGTTCGATAAGTGATATGAGGTTCACAATTCTATATAATCTCGATTTTATATAATAACACTTAAATTGTAAAATATTACAGCAATATTTCAGATTTTTCTGAAAAAATATTTGAAAGCAATAAAGTTCTTAATACAGAATATAAAAGCTCAAATTTTAAATAATAAGAGTTTCTCTATATCTCAAATAAGCTTTCAACAATAGCGGGCTACATTCAGGCCGATCAGGTGCAGAACAACCAGCAGATCTGAACAAAACATGTCCTGAATATGACATTTTTTATATATTATAATAAAATATATTATTTTTATATTATAAAGATTTGTTTGTCATCATTATTATAATAAAAAAAAGATGTATATTTTTTGGATTTTTTTGCCTATTTGGAATGCCCAATTCCCAAAGTGCTTTTAAGACCTGGCCTCAATCCAGGTGGCAGAGGACAAATCCCAGCTGCCTCCAAGTCTGAGACCGTCAATACGTGCATCTTATCACGTGGCTTGATGAGCATGTTGCCACGGAGACATAGTGCGTGTGGAGGCTTCATGCCATCCACCGCGGCATCCACGCTCAACGTACCACACGCCCACATTATAGTGACCATGAGGAGGTTACCCCATGTGGCTCTACCCACCCTAGCAACCGAGCCAATTTGGTTGCTTAGGAGACCTGGCTGGAGTCACTCAGCAAACTAGCAAACTCCAGGGGTGGTAGTCAGCGTATTTACCACTGATTGAAATAATGTGTCCAAATTACAAGTAATAACATTAAGTTTATATTCATTTGTATAAGAAATGCTAAAAAGGTTACTGTCTCTTTAAGAGTTCAGCGAGCCGTTCGCAGTGTACCGGTTCAGCGAACATCGTGAGATTAAAATTAATATTGATTATTTATCTTACCGTAAAGGACAGAAACATAATTAACACACATTATTCAATGAAAGAGGAGTTGCCGCCTCATCTTTGATGGACACACATTACACAGAGGAAATGATTCACATTCAAGCACTTTTCATCAAAACAAGGTGATTTTCCAGGTATTCCAGTACTTACATTTCTAAAAGATAAATTCAAGCACTTTAAGGACCGTGTGTGAACCCTGTAAACACTGTAGAAACAAGTGCAGTCGTGGTGAAATCAAGCGCTAGAGAGATGATGATGTTTGACGGGTCATTTCGTTTATGATCACATTTACAGAAAACAACGTTGCAGATTTCGAAACATTGAGTTTTGCCTCGACATGGTTTGTCATTGTTTTGGTTCACGATATATCAAAATTCGATTTATTGTCCTATCATTAGAAAATACCATGATAATTATAATGTATATCATGGTATCACCATCTGATATATTCCTGTACCATGTCACTTCCACTGTACTTTTTTGTAAGGGTAGCTAAAAAATACCAAATTACTCTTTAGAAAGCCTGATATGTTCCAAAACAGATAACTAGACAGCCAGTGTTTTGGTCAGAGCAGTATTTCTCACACGCATCTAAATAGGGCCAGTATCACATGAGGTGTGTAAAGCTAAAACAGCGGGATCTTCACAGCCAATGTAGGCCACTTCATATTTTTGTTACCAGCACATGAATGTCTGTACTTCTTATGTAATGCAGAAAAGGTCAAACACTCTGTGAATCCACTGAAGAAATTGAGAATCTGAAAATGAAGAGATTTTTTTGTTATG
>JAVLUX010000172.1:32500-60000 GCA_032164185.1 Moxostoma hubbsi | reverse complement strand
AGTAATGAAACAAGGTCTGTTACTTAATGTGAGCAGCAGAGGTGGGCAGGACATCCTAGACTGTTTCCCCTCTGCTAGTGATCCAGGGATGTGATTGGCTGAGGCAGAGAGGAGGGGAGGGGTAATGTTAAAAGCAGAAGCACAGAGTGTCAACACAGAGTGCACTGTTAAAGACACACATGCACCCTCGCGAGTTGTTAGGGTACCCAAGTTTAGACACACACACACACACACACACACACACACACACACACACACACACACACACGCACTCGTTTACTCTAATGTCTAAATGGGGACAGACACATTTTTTATATAACGTTAACTATATTTATTATAAACTAACCCTAACCCCAAATTACAAAATTAAGTTTATGAATGTTTTTTCAAATGAGGACATCTCAAAATTTTCCCAAAGGAAGGTTTTGTCTGGTTTTGCTTACTTCTGGTTACACACATATCCTCAAACAATAGATAAGTACACACACACACACACACACACACACAGGATATGTGATCATGTGTGTATCCATCTCTCTCACACTCATTTATTCCGTCTCCTGCCCCTTGTCGGCTGATTCAGTATTTAACAGAATTCCCTGTCTGGTCCCTGCTTGATTTCCACGGTAACAGGTGCGGAGTTCACCCTGGCGTCTGGACACACGCAGGTGTGTGTAGACTTAATTACGCTGAGAATTCCACCCCTCATCAGCGCCAACACATACACACACACACACACACACACACACACACTCCCCATCTCATTGCTACATGTTCTGGAACAACTGTTTCCACTGCAGAGTGATCCGAGCTGCTTGGGAGAACATACACCAGTTTATCCTCTACTGAAGACTAAAATGAGCAGACACAAGATGAGACAGAACACACCAGAGAACCCAGGACACATTGACAGAGAACCCATCATAGAATCCAGAGCAGATTCCAGCATAGAACCCCAAAAAAACTTAGCTAAGATTGCAGCATAGAACGCCTTGGTTACATATGTAACCTCCGTTCCCTGATGGAGCTGAATTGCGGACCTTTAGGGCTAGGAGGAGTCATACAGGGAGCCGAGTTAGTGGGATGTCCTGGGAGAAAAAGCGCATGCTTTTACCTCAGCTGAGAGAAAGGGCGCTAGGCGCAAGCGGTCCACCCGATCAATCCATCAGCGTGTTACCGAGTTCTACCGGCTCGGACCTGAGAAAACACGGGACGAAACTGACTCTACCCTGAGATTGTAAAATCTTGCAAGTGTGTTAGGTGTTGCCCAACCCGCTGCTCTGCATATGTCTGCCAGGGAGATGCCTCTGGCCAGTGCCCGTGAGGACGCAACACTCCTTGTCGAGTGTGCTCGGACCCGCAAGGGGAGGGGCATGGCCTGAGTATGATAAGCCAATGTAATAGTGTCAACTACCCAGTGGGAAGGCCTCTGTTTTGAGACAGCGTTCCCTTTCCGCTGTCCACCAAGGCAGACAAAGAGCTGCTCAGAACATCTAGAGCTCTGCGTGCGGTCCAAGTAGGTACACAAAGCACGTACTGGACACAACGAATGACTGGGCCTGCCTCCTCCCGGGGCAGCTTCGCTTGCACATTCACAACCTGGACCCTGAGGGGAGTCGTAGGAATCTTGGGCACGTAGCCCGGTCGCGGTCTTAGGATCACATAAGTGTCTGCCAAACCCATCATAGAACCTGGTACAGATTATATTATAGAACCCTGTACAGATTACAGCATAGAACATAGCAGAAATTCCACTTTAGAACCAACTACAGAACCCAGCACAAATTCCAGCCTTGAACCAAATACAGAAACCTGCACAGATTGCAGTATAGAACGCAACTCAGAAACCAACACATTTTGCAGCATAGAATGCAATACAGAACCAAGCACAGATTCCAGTATATAACCTAGCACAAATTCCACTTTAGTAACAAATACAGAACCTAGCACAAATTCCACTTTAGTACCAAATGCAGAACCCAGCACAAATTCCAGCATATAACTGAATACAGAATCCTACACAGATTGCAGCATAGAACCCAAATCAGAAACCAACACAGTGTGCATCATAGAACACAATGCAAAACCCATCACGGATTCCAGCATAGAACAAAATACAGAACCCTGCACAGATTGCAGCATTGAATACAAGTCAGAAACTTACACATTGTGCAGCATAGAATGCAATACAGAACCCAGCACAGATTCTATAATTGAACCTGTTAAAGATTATATAAAAGAACCCAGCACAGATTGCAGTGTAGAACCAAATGCAGAACCCTGCACAGATTGCAGCATAGAACCCAAGTCAGAAATCAACACATTATGCAGCATAGAATGCAATACAGATTCCAGCACAGAACCTGGTACAGATTATATTATAGATAGGGATGCACCAATCTGATACCTGGATCGGTATTTGCTTCAGATACTGAAACTTTTAAACGGATCGGGTATTGGTCAAACGAGCCAGATCCAAATTCAATACTGTGTGTTAGTCATGTTCGTTACTGTCAAGCTCCAAAAGTTACATAAAAGTACCATAAAAACACCATTAAAGCAGTTCATATGACTTGTGCATTTTATTCAAAGCCACTTGAAGATGTGCGATAGCTCTGTGAATCACAAAAGGCTGTTTAATAAGTAAATATATAGTATGCGCAGTGTCAGCATTGTGACAGATTCAGAGCAGTGATAGATTCCATTATAGATCCTAGCACAGAGTCCAGCATAGAACCCAGCACAGATTCCATTATAAAACCCAGCACAGATTCCAGCAGAGAATCCGGCACAGATTCCATTATATATCCCAGAGCAGATTCCTGCATAGAACCGGCACAGACTCCATTATACAACACAGCGCAGATTCCAGCATAGAACCAAACACTGATTCCAGCATAGGACCAGCACAGATTCCAGTATAGAACCAGCACAGATTCCAGTATAGAATACCCAGTGCAGATTCCAGCATAGAACCAGCACATATTCCAATATAGAACCCTGTCCTGATTCCAGCAAAGAACCAGCACAGATTCCAGTATAGAACCCAGTGCAGATTCCAGCATAGAACCAGCACAGATTACATTATAGAACCCAACGCCGATTCCATTATAGAACCCAGCACAGATTGCAGCATAGAACCAGGACAGATTCCATTATAGAACACCGTGCAGATTCCAGCATAGAACCAGCACAGATTCCAGTATAGAACCCAGTTCAGATTCCAGCATATAACCCAGCACAGATTCCATTACAGTACCCAACGCCGATTCCAGCATAGAACCAGCACAGATTCCAGTATAGAACCCAGCACAGATTCCAGCATAGAACCAGCACAGATTCCATTATAGAACACCATGCAGATTCCATTATAGAACCCAGCACAGATTTCATTACAGAACTCAGCACAGATTCCATCAAAGAACCCAGCACAGATTTCATTACAGAACCCAGCACAGATTCCAGCATAGAACCCAGCACAGATTTCATTACAGAACCCAGCACAGATTCCAGCATAGAACCAGCACAGATTTCATTACAGAACCCAGCGCAGATTCCAGCATAGAACCAGCACAGATTTCATTACAGAACCCAGCGCAGATTCCAGCATAGAACCAGCACATATTTCATTACAGAACCCAGCGGTGATTCCAGCATAGAACCAGCACAGATTCCATTACAGAACCCAGCGCAGATTCCAGCATAGGATAGAGCACAGATTTCATTACAGAACCCAGCGCAGATTCCAGCATAGAACCAGCACAGATTTCATTACAGAACCCAGCGCAGATTCCAGCATAGAACCAGCACAGATTTCATTACAGAACCCAGCGCAGATTCCAGCATAGAACCAGCACAGATTTCATTACAGAACCCAGCAGTGATTCCAGCATAGAACCAGCACAGATTTCATTACAGAACCCAGCGCAGATTCCAGCATAGAACCAGCACAGATTTCATTACAGAACCCAGCGCAGATTCCAGCATAGAACCAGCACAGATTTCATTACAGAACCCAGCAGTGATTCCAGCATAGAACCAGCACAGATTTCATTACAGAACCCAGCGCAGATTCCAGCATAGAACCAGCACAGATTTCATTACAGAACCCAGCGCAGATTCCAGCATAGAACCAGCACAGATTTCATTACAGAACACAGCGCAGATTCCAGCATAGAACCAGCACAGATTTCATTACAGAACCCAGTGCAGATTCCAGCATAGAACCCAGCACAGATTTCATTAAAGAACACAGCGCAGATTCCAGCATAGAACCAGCACAGATTTCATTACAGAACCCAGTGCAGATTCCAGCATAGAACCCAGCACAGATTTCATTACAGAACCCAGTGCAGATTCCAGCATAGAACCAGCACAGATTTCATTACAGAACCCAGCGCAGATTCCAGCATAGAACCAGCACAGATTTCATAACAGAACCCAGCGCAGATTCCAGCATAGAACCAGCACAGATTTCATTACAGAACCCAGCGCAGATTCCAGCATAGAACCAGCACAGATTTCATAACAGAACCCAGCGCAGATTCCAGCATAGAACCCAGCACAGATTGCGGTGTAAAACCCAGCATAGATTGCGGCGTAGACCCCAATACAGAACCGCATTAGAGAACGAAGTTCAGAACCCAAGCTTGAACTAAACTCATAACCACATGAGATAAACCAGCTCATATCCTCCCCAGAACCCCGCACAGAACTAGGCAGATAATCCAGTGCAGTTTAAGCCTTGTAATGAGCATGATCTTAAGATTTCCTACAGAACTGAGAACTGACTGAAAATGACTGAAAAGAGAAAGAGAGAGAGGGAGACCAGAGCGTGACAGAAAAACATGAAGGCTCCTTAGCGCATTTGAAACCAAAGTGTGAATGAAACATATCGGCACTTTAAGAAAATATTTCATGCTTCATTTGCAGAGGCTTTTTCAAACGGCACAAATTGTTTTCACCATGCTAAGCTCCTGCAAATGAGTAGACTGGAAATGTTTACCTGTTTACACACACAACTGCTTTCACACATAGCATTTGTTTTGATCATCTCTAAAGAAGAGAGAGACTCAGAAACATAAGTGGGAGAAAACGACACAAGCGCATGATGGCTATTCGTGCTGCTGAATTAGACAGCCTTGATTTTTGTTGTTGCAGATGGCAAACAGAAGAACGCAATACAAATGCAATGCTTTGAAAACATGGCCTTCTCTCTCTCTTTCTTTTTAAGTGAATGTGATTGGTGTTTGTCTATGCAAAAAAATAAAAAAAAATAATAAATGCTGCCATGATGCAAGGGTGTTGTGTTGTTACATTCCAGTCTCTAGAAATGACTTGGGTCCCTCCTGCACTTAGGTTTAGGGGTTATTTCAGAGCAAACATGTCAACCAACACAATCTTTTTGGAAAAAGAAATATCCTGTTTCCCTGAGTCTTTGAGTTCACTGGCAAAGTTTTTATCTCTCTTTTCTGTGTTCTGTGTCTCTCTTTTCATCTCTTTCTCCGCCTCTCTCAAATCGTTTTTGTTATGCCGGTGAAGGTTATTTAACCACGATCAGTTGAATAGACACTTGGCTTCTTGGCCTGTGTGTGTGTGTGTGTGTGTGTGTGTGTGTGTGGTGGACTGCTCAAGTGCAGGCATGTTCAGTCATACCTGTCCAACTCTTTCATGGCTAATCAAAGGTCTAGAATTTAGGGGTTGCATCTTTGCCAGCCGAGGTCCTCATCAACGCTAAAAAACACCCAAATAAAACTGTGTATTTACTAGGTGGGTAAGTTGGGACGGGGCAATATGATGGTATATACTATGCAATTTTGCTATACTGTTTATATGTATTATATATTAGATACATTAGTGTGGCTGTCAAGGGGGTAGAACCGATTTACGAAATTGCCGTTATAAGACATCACTGAGTCCGCAGTAATTGTCACTCCATCTTGTTTCATCTTGTCATCTCTTGTTTCCTTTCTCATCTTGCTGCCAGATTTTCCCCACATTTAAAAGCGTTAAGCAACGACGACACTCCCACACATCACACACAAACACATAAAAAACATATTCCCGCACATGCGACATTCGCCACTCGATGTGTTTACAAGGCTATTAAAAACCAGCCACCTCTCTTTTAATCGCACACACACCTTTCACGTGTTCAGATTCGCCGCTCTCTCTCTCTCTCCATATGTGTGTGTGTGTGTGTGTGTGTGTGGGACGGGTCGGGCGAGTGTGACAGAGGTGTGCTGTATTGCCGTAAGTCCTGGCGTCACTCTACCGTTTGGATAATAGCGATATCTGCGCTCTTGGCTGCGTGGTGAAGGACATTAATGTCTCAGCATATGTCTTCTTTTGAAGTGTGAACAGAACTAGCGTTACCGAAAGACTCCCTGCCCTTCAAAGCAGAACGTGTTGGTGGAAAACTGTCTCTCCGCTCACAGACGGACAACAGAGAGGGAGACGGGCGGTTTAAAATAGTCTCTACCTGTGTCTCGCCATCAGCTGGTTTGGTTGCGGCATGTCTATATATGGCTGAATGTGCTCAGGGTTTGTTGGGTTCAAAACGCAGCATGTTCTCAGAGTTCACAGCATTTTCTCTCCTAAACAGAAACTAACAAACGTATAAAGTGTGAACACATTACAATCATGAAATGTTCAATCTGTCTAAACTTTTAGGATTGTTATGCATTCGCACTTATCTCTGTAGAAGTGTTTTTCTATGTAAACATACGCAAGACGGACTATGTTGCGCTTTTTGCAGATTTAAGCCACTAAACGGCTCTTCAGACACCTGCGTTCTACTCTCGTGGCATCTCGTCAAGCTTTTCTCTTTTTTTGTGTAAAAAATATTCTGGGTTTAGGAAAAGTTCAGCTCAATCGACAGCCTTTGTGTCATGAATTTTGACTCGTTCCTCCTTTTCTTTAAAACGCCCCGCCAAAAATCTGTATTACAGTGAGACACTTACAATGGAAGTGAATGGGGCCAATCTGTACACATTAAAATATGGCTTGGCGATTCATCGAATTATTTTTTTTCCAATTACGATTTTGGCTTCCAACAGTTATGAAAATTTTTAAATAATTCAATTTTGTAATGACACCCCGGAGTTATATCTTTAAATCATCCTTTATTAAAGTTTAAATAATAAGGAAGCAGGTTATGATAATAAACGCAGAAACTGGCATTTCTCTGTGCGGTCAGCACCGCGTCTATGAGTTGCATGAAGTGACCAGGGAAGAGATTGAATGCTCGTCACTCGCACACGTTTGCAGCAGCTGGATTATAACATGATTGCTCTCGAATTAGTGAATCATAATACATGTGTCACATTCACTGTGTGTGTCTTACCATGAAGGGAATCTGTGATACGCAGCTCTATTAAGAAGAGAACATTATATTTTAATGTATATTTTAAAATGATGAGTTAAAGATGGATCGAAGTGCACATAAAGGTGAGAGAGTGTAGTTTTAGCCCATTATACACTGGAACAAAATATGATTTTGATCAGTCTCTTTTCGCTTGTTTTCCAAATTAATATCTAAAACTCCTTTAAAACAACAGCTATACTGGAGCTATACTGCAGAAGAAAACAATTTTATCAGAGAATGTTTGAATACAATATTTAATCAGGGCTCGACCGGACAAGCAGACTAGTTAAAACGTCAATAACGGAAAACTTACCGGCTATATTTGTGATAGCCTAGGCCTGTGTCATTTATTACAAATGTCATTGTAAAGGGATATAAACTGGCGAGGAGGAGGTGAGAACCGGCTTGACAATTTTGCAGATTTTCAAAAAATTTGCAGATCAAAAAGCAACAATCGGCATAGAGTTTTTGCCAATAACCGATAGTTCCAATAAGCAACTCTCAGCATAGAGTTTTTGCCGATAACCGATAGTTCCAATAAGCAACTCTCGGCATAGATTTTTTGCCGATAACCGATAGTTCCAATAAGCAACTCTCGGCATAGAGTTTTTGCTGATAACTGATAGTTCCAATAAGCAACTCTCGGCATAGATTTTTTGCCGATAACCGATAGTTCCAAAAAGCAACTCTCAGCATAGAGTTTTTGCCGATAACCGATAGTTCCAATAAGCAACTCTCGGCATAGAGTTTTTGCCGATAACCGATAGTTCCAATAAGCAACAATCGGCATAGAGTTTTTGCCGATAACCGATAGTTCCAATAAGCAACTCTCGGCATAGAGTTTTTGCCGATAACTGATAGTTCCAATAAGCAACTCTTGGCATAGAGTTTTTGCCGATAACCGATAGTTCCAATAAGCAACAATCGGCATAGAGTTTTTGCCGATAACCGATAGTTCCAAAAAGCAACTCTCGGCATAGAGTTTTTGCCGATAACCGATAGTTCCAAAAAGCAACTCTCGGCATAGAGTTTTGCCGATAACCGATAGTTCCAATAAGCAACAATCGGCATAGAGTTTTTGCCGATAACCAA
Organism: Moxostoma hubbsi; assembly: GCA_032164185.1. Taxonomy (NCBI): domain Eukaryota; kingdom Metazoa; phylum Chordata; class Actinopteri; order Cypriniformes; family Catostomidae; genus Moxostoma; species Moxostoma hubbsi. The sequence goes on along the minus strand of JAVLUX010000172.1, from coordinate 51,542 downwards.
TAGTTCCAATAAGCAACAATCGGCATAGAGTTTTTGCCGATAACCGATAGTTCCAAAAAGCAACTCTCGGCATAGAGTTTTGCCGATAACCGATAGTTCCAATAAGCAACAATCGGCATAGAGTTTTTGCCGATAACCGATAGTTCCAATAAGCAACAATCGGCATAGAGTTTTTGCCGATAACCGATAGTTCCAAAAAAGCAACTCTCGGCATAGAGTTTTGCCGATAACCGATAGTTCCAAAAAGCAACTCTCAGCATAGAGTTTTTGCCGATAACCGATAGTTCCAATAAGCAACTCTCGGCATAGAGTTTTTGCCGATAACCGATAGTTCCAATAAACAACAATCGGCATAGAGTTTTTGCCGATAACCGATAGTTCCAATAAGCAACTCTCGGCATAGAGTTTTTGCCGATAACTGATAGTTCCAATAAGCAACAATCGGCATAGAGTTTTTGCCGATAACCGATAGTTCCAATAAGCAACAATCGGCATAGAGTTTTTGCCGATAACCGATAGTTTCAAAAAGCAACTCTCAGCACCGATTAATCTGTAAAACCGATATATCGTTACACCTCTAGTTATGATATTTAAACATGTTCTCTTTAATTATTATGCAATGAATAGCCAGTTTTATAACTGAATTTAATACTGTTTGTCGTGCCTAGCTTTGACCATATTCACAATATATCGCAGACTCTCATGCCTTATGTTTAAATTTAGATCACAACAGAGTTTAATTTCGATTTGGCTTTGATGTCTGTTTGTGTAATGGCTCTAAAACCACTCAGAAAATTGTCAGAATTCCCTGTTCTGTCTCTTCACCAGCTGTTATTCTGTAAGTGCATGTGTGCGTGTGTGTGTGTGAGTGTGTGTGTGTGTGTGTGTGCATGTGTGCGTGTGTGCGTGTGTGTGTGTGTGTGTGTGTGTGTGTGTGTGTGTGTGTGTGTGCGTGTGTGTGTGCGTGTGTGTGTGTGTGTGTGTAATTCCTCTGTGGTTCTCTGCTGTTCTTTGTGTGCATTTGCGTTTAAACTTTCTCTCGCTTTGAACAAGAGCACTTAAAGGTTTGAACTCGCAAAGACACTCACACTCGCTGCCCCGTTAAACATGTTAGTGTGCCAGTGAACGGTCGCCGAACGCACTTTTGTTTTAAACTCTTCAGTTCATTCAATTTAACAGGAATTACATGTTCACACAGCAGAGAACAACAACACTCACACTGAAGAGTCGGACAGAACTATGTGTGTGTGTGTGAGAGAGAGAGAAAGCCAGTGAATGGAGTGATTTATTCTTTGTGTGTGTTCGATTAAGAGAGATTACGAGGCTTTGTTCCAAAATCTACAGAGCTGCCTTTGTAGGCATCATTGTAAGGCAGATCCAGATCCAAAGATGGTTTCATGAAGGAGGCAATATTTCTAAGATACCTGTACCTTGTTTCCCCAATTGGGCGGCTGTGGCTCAGGTGGTAGAGCGGGCTGTCCACTAATCGCGGGGTTGAAGGTTCGATTCCTGGCCCACTTGACTCTACATGCCGAAGTGTCCTTGGGCAAGACACTGAACCCCAAGTTGCTCCCCAATGGCAGACTAGTTCCTTGCATGGCAGCTCAGTCCATATTTATAATGCATTAATAATGTCTCATAATACACCTTATAATGCTTTAACTTCTCATAAGTAATTGTAAGCACAATTATAAAACATTATTATACTTACTTATTCGTAGTTATGCTTTATAGTATGATGAATTATAACACAAGCAACATCCTATTTTATCTGCAGAAGTTAAAATGCATTATATATAGTTTTAATATATATAATAGCTAATGTTTTCTGGACAAGTCTCATTTGCCTCCGCGTCTCAGACCGTCAATCCACGCATCTGATCACGTGACTCGTTGTGCATGACACCGCGGAGACTCACAGCATGTGGAGACTCATGCTACTCTCCACGATCCACACACAACTCACCACACGCCCCATTGAGAGAACCACTAATCACCACCACGAGGAGGTTACCCCATGTGACTCTACCCTCCCTAGCAACCGGGACAATTTGGTTGCTTAGGAGACCTGGCTGGAGTCACTCACCACACGCCCCATTGAGAGCGAGAACCACTAATCACCACCACGAGGAGGTTACCCCATGTGACTCTACCCTCCCTAGCAACCGGCCAATTTGGTTGCCCCATGTGTCACTACCCTCCCTAGCAACCGGCCAATTTGGTTGCCTATGTGTCTCTACCCTCCCTAGCAACCGGCCAATTTGGTTGCGCCATGTGACTCTACCCTCCCTAGCAGCCGGCCAATTTGGTTGCCCCATGTGACTCTACCCTCACTAGCAACCGGGCAATTTGGTTACCCCATGTGACTCTACCCTCCCTAGCAACCAGGCCAATTTGGTTGCTTAGGAGACCTGGCTGGAGTCACTCAGCACACGCCCCATTGAGAGCAAGAACCACTAATCACCACCACGAGGAGGTTACCCCATGTGACTCTACCCTCCCTAGCAACTGGGACAATTTGGTTGCTAAGGAGACCTGACTAGAGTCACTCAGCACGCCCTGGATTCAATTAATTCCCTCACTCCCAAATATTTAGTAGAACTATAATAATACTAATATAATATTTATGTATATGAATGAATATATCAGAGGTCTGACAAAACGTGCATAAAAATGCTAAATATCATTAGCATTACTAGAGCAAATCCTTGTAAATTGGCAAAATGTGACCATTTATTCATAATCTTTAGCCATGACTCCTTGTAAGGAGTGCTGTTAGCGATTTTAGCCATTCTACTTCCACAAGACTGAGCTGTTGAATTAGCCCCGCCCCCTCTTTCCAAACCCCACCCTCCAAAGCTACCAAATGAGCTAGGTGCAGAAATGCTTGTTAAAAACAACAGCGGCAAAACAGCGCCCTCTGCTGACAACTGTTATGAACAACATGGCATAAAAATGGCATTAAGCCTCAAAAATTCTCTCCATCTACAATACAATGAGAATAAGCAATATGATTGACAGGTCGAAAGCGTCAGAGACTGTGTGCCCGCGGATACATCTTTGTTTGCTGTTTAGAGAGACTAGAGCTGTCAGAGACGATACTTATTTCATTAATACCTTTCAGGGAGTTGGAACATTTTCGGCAAACCTATCCATGACAAAATCACTTGCAGCACCTTTAACATGGTAGAGCATTCCAAATGGGTCACTTTTGGGGTGCCATTGCGATTAGGATGCAGCCTGTGTAGGTAATAGACAGCAAGACAGCTCACTAGGTTTTGGAACAGAGCCATACACACACAGATTGGTTTTAGCAGTTTGCTAAAGCCTGAAGATAAATGAGTAAAATATACGTGTAGATGTAGATGTGCATCCATTGTACTTTCCAAATTAAATCGGTATTATCTTGATATATTCAGGTTTTGATAATGTGTTTAGGCAGACATGAAGCTGTAATAGATTTCTAATGGAGTTACTCAAAGATGATACAGTTTGATACGATTCACACTGAGCTGAGAGCGAGAAAGCTTGCGCTAGGTCGTGTGTTAGCTTCCATTGTGAAAGTTTGGATCTATCGTCGCTTTTCCCACAATGCCAAGTATGCATGTGTTATCTCAGTGTGTGGAAGTGATTGAGATGATCTGTGTGTGAATATGTGTGTGTGTGTGTGTCCCGCGGTGAGAGAGTGTGCTGTCACCCACGTTGATTGCTAACTTGTTAGCGCTTTCTCACTCTGACTGCTCTAAACCAAGAATAGGGTGACAGCGAGGTGTCAATCCCAGAGTCAATGCCACAGCGCTGCTGCTGCCACGTCTCCATGGCGCTGGGTATTGGGGTGAAATCCGAATAGACCTCACAGTTCATACCAACATGAGCGCTAATATTTGCTGTGATTGTGTTGGGCATTTTCACACTAGAGCTTCTGGTAGAGTCCTATTGATGTTAGTTCGGGTTGTCTGGTTGGTGTGAAAACCGTTTATCCAAACTAGGATGGAGATTTTCTTGTAACAGTGTTCGGGTGTACAGTTCCCGTGGACTCTAGTGCAGTTTGCGAGTGCAAAAGTCGTCTTGGTTGGCCATGAACCAAACCAGAACAACTCCAAGGTGAATCACAACATTGCAAACTTTGATTCGAAAATCGGACAAAAAGCCAAAGTTACTAGACGTGTGCCTTTAATGAGGGAATTATCTATAATTCCATGTAGATTTGCGAATTAATCTAATTAAAAATGATGTAAAAATATAAAAGTATTAACTTAAAGTTGTTGATCGTAAGTATCGAAACAATATGTTTTAAATTTAGTGCAAAATATTCATATCCCCGGATGTGCGGTTGTTACTTAGACATATCAGACCACTAGATGGCGCCATTGACCAATCAGAATCGAGTTTTCAATAGTGCAGTATTATGCATAAGTAACTGATCTTGGATAAAAATAATACGCTATAATAATGATAGTATAATGATTATTTGTTGAGCAACCTCTGACTGAAATCTGCAGCATTTTATATAACTATGGTATTAACTAGACCTGTCGCGATTATTAAATAATGATCTAATGGTGCACTTCAAATTCCAACCATGTTTTACTGTCCAAATAAGGGAATGAACTGCTGTGATGCACGTGCTTCCTGCGGAGGTTCGCATCAAACTTCAAGAATTTTAGTGAATGGAAAGCGCTTCGGTTTCACTTTCATTTAATGATCGTGTAATGGTAAATTATTTGGCGTTATGAGATTATACATGGAATGTAAATGACACGGAGGAGCTCAGTGAGAAACAGAGTCTCCAAATGTCTTCATGTGAAATAAGGGCTCGTGGGTTTAATCGGAGAGTTGTGTAAAGTGAAGAATTTTGGATAGAAATATTTGACCATTGCATACATTAATTTAATTTAATTAGATTTAATATAACATAACTATTTAATTTAATTCAATATAACGTACATTTTAAATTAAATTAAATTAAATTAGATTTAATTTAATTAGATTTAATATATCATATATTTTTAATTTAATTTAATTCTATTTAATTTATCATATCTTTTTAATTTAATTTAATTCAGTATAACATAACTTTTCAATTTAATTTAATTTAATTTAATATAACTTTTTGATTTAATTACATTTAATTAGATTTAATATAACATGAATTTTTAATTTAATTTAATTAGATTTAATATAATATGCATTTTAATTTAATTTAATTTAATTAGATTTAATATAACATACATTTTTAATTTAATTTAATTTAATATAATATGACTTTTTAATTTAATTTAATTTAATTTGATTGAATGTAACAACTTTTTAATTTAATTTAATTAGATTTAATATAATGTGACTTTTTTATTTAATTTAATTTAATTCAATTGAATGTAACATATATTTTTAATTTAATTTAATTAGATTTAATATAACATGTCTTTTTAATTTAATTTAATTATATAGTTGAATGTAATAGCTATACACTGTGTTTCAACAACAACAACAATGATGTAAATGCAAATGGCCAAGTCTAAAGTTGACTAACATATATTTGAAGTATTTTGAAATATTTTGATATTTAAAATATTATTTTAATATCATTTATACATTTTTAAATCCATAAAGGAAATCATGTAAAAGTTAAATATGAATAACATACTTCTTAAGGTTTATGAAGCACACATACACCAATGACAATCATCATAATCTCGAAAGCCCTAAAACCAAAATAATCTGGATGGTGGCCACTCCGGATCCAAAATGGTACTATTTTTGTCACTTAGCCTGACTTTTACGGCACATGGACATCGGAGCAACCGGTGTTCTTGTCTACCATCACCAGACACTGTTAAAATATAAGATTCATGCAACAACCAAGTTGCAAGATGACCTGTAGGAGTTGCTACGCAAACTTGGCTTGCTGTGGGGACCAGGCCTCCAGTCCTCGGCATTGCCTGATGCCGGTGCACGGGGGAGGTGACGTTGTAAGCAGTGTGCGAGGAAGCAAAAGTGTGGCAAGAAGGCAGGAGTCCATGCTAGGCTAATAACAAACCCTAGCGGCCGGCTATGCTTGATCTTGTTTACACAAACATCCCAGGCGCATATCAGGCGGAGCCCCGCCCCCACCTCGGCTACTCAGACCACATCTCTGTTATGCTAATTCCAGCATACAGACCGCTCGTCAGGCGCACAAAACCGCTTCAGAAGCAGGTGAAAACCTGGCCAGCAGGAGCCATCTCTGCTCTTCAGGACTGTTTTGAGTGTACTGACTGGCACATGTTCAGGGAGGCTGCAAGATATGGTGACTCTACCAACTTGGAGGAATACACAGCATCAGTGACCAGCTTCATCAGCAAGTGCATTGATGATGTCACTTCCTCCAAGACCATCACCACACGCTCCAACCAGAAGCCGTGGATGTCTGCGGAGGTGCGTGCGCTGCTGAGGACCCGAGGCTCCACCTTCAGAGCAGGCGAAAAGGCAGCCCTAAGAACAGCGAGGGCCAAACTGTCCCGGGCAATCAGAGAGGCAAGGCGCGCACACGCCCAGGGAATCCACAGTCACTTCCAGGACACCGGCGACACGTGGCGCATGTGGCAGGGCATCCAGGCCATCACCAACTATAGGACAACGTCAGTTGCCTGTGATAAAGATGCCTCCCTTCCAGATGCGCTGAACGACTTCTACGCTCGGTTTGAAGTGCAGAACGACGTGGTGGCGAGGAAGACCACCCCTCCTCCCAACCCACCAGGTGCTCTGTCTCACCACAGCGGATGTGAGGAAAACTCTACGTAGAGTCAACCCACGGAAGGCCACTGGACCAGACAACATTCCTGGCAGAGTGCTCAGAGGATGTGCAGACCAGCTGGCAGATGTTCTTACCGACATCTTCAACATCTCTCTGAGCAGCGCCGTCGTTACAACGTGCTTCAAGGCCACCACCATCGTCCCCATGCCAAAGAAGTCTCCAGTGTCCTGCCTCAACGACTACCATCCCGTCACACTCACACCCATCATCACGAAGTGCTTCGAGAGGCTCGTCATGAGGCACATTAAGACCCAGCTGCCCCCCTCACAGAGGACGCTCAACAGACGACGCCATCGCCACCACCCTCCATCTGGCCCTCACCCACCTAGATACGTTTGAATGCTGTTCATAGACTTCAGCTTAGCATTCAACACAATCATTCCTCAGCACCTGATTGGAAAGCTGAACCTGCTGGGCCTGGACACCTCCCTCTACAACTGGATCCTGGACTTCATGACTGGGAGACCTCAGTCAGTCCGGATCGGGAACAGCATCTCCACCACCACCACACTGAGCACTGGGGCCCCCAGGGGGTGTGTGCTCAGTCCACTGCTGTTCACTCTGCTGACTCACGACTGTGTAGCAATGCACAGCTCGAACCACATCATCAAGTTCGCCGATGACACGACCATGGTGGGTCTCATCAGAAGAGCGACGAGTCAGCGTACAGAGAGGAGGTGCAGCGGCTAACGGACTGGTGTAGAGTCAACAACCTGTCCCTGAATGTGGACAAAACAAAAGAGATGGTTGTTGACTTTAGGAGAGCACAGAGTGACCACTCTCTGCTGAACATCGACAGCTCCTCTGTGGAGATCGTCAAGAGCGCCAAATTCCTTGGTGTTCACCTGGCGGAGAGCCTCACCTTGTCCCTCAACACCAGCTCTATTAACAAGAAAGCCCATCAGCGTCTCTACTTTCTTCAAAGGCTGAGGAAAGCACATCTCCCACCCCCCATCCTCACTACATTCTATAGAGGGACTATTGAGAGCATCCTGAGCAGCTGCATCACTGCCTGGTTTGGGACTTGCACCATTTCGGACCACAAAGCCCTGCAGAGGATTGTGAGAACAGCTGAGAAGATCATCGGGGTCACACTGCATCCGCAAAGCCACCAGCATTGTGGAGGACCCCACAAACCCCTCACACAAACTCTTCACCCTCCTGCCGTCTGGCAAGAGGTACCGAAGCATTCGGGCCCACACGGCCAGACTGTGTAACAGCTTCTTCCCCCAAGCCATCAGACTCCTCAATACTCAGAGACTGAACTGACACGGACACACGTGTCCTGAGTTGCACTTTAATAACTGCCACATTATACCTGTCTGCTACCTCAATAACTGCTATGTGCATAGAACACTGTCTCATAGTATGTTATGTTTACATTTGGCATTTTTAGGAACTGCCATCTTTTTGCACTACTGTGTACTGGTCAGCGCTGCACTGTCTCTCACTGTGTCTATTGTCCTGTTCATTGTTGGTCATTTATTGTACTGTCCCGTACTTTTGGCACACGTTTGCACGTGCACTTTATATTGGTATGTTATTTAGTCGGTGTAGTCTCATGTGGTTCTGTGTTTGTCCTGTGTTGTTTTATGTAGCACATGGTCCTGGAGGAACGTTGTCTCGTTTCGCTGTGTACTGTACTAACTGTATATGGTTGAATGACAATAAAAAACACTTGACTTGACTTGACTTGACTTGACTTGACTCGACTATTTGCTTGACAATTAACCGTCAGCCAAATTTCATATATGTGACGGCCGTAGTAGAAACAAAGCTACGAACTTTTAACTCAACGAATGATAACCGGTTTACACATTTCAACCAGGATATTGCCCACCCATAGTCGTGAGTTGTTGCTTTGGTTAACACTGGTTTCACTGGTTTCACTAGTTAACAGCAGCCTTGCATGCATCTTCTGTGCATCAGAACTAGAACACTAACGTTTATACGTTAATCTATAAAGCTGTCTACAATGCAAGCGCTGTCGCTCACACTCAGTATAAGAGTTGATCTGTGCATTGTGGAGTGTTTTTGGCTCTGTGAGCTTCAGGACTTTGACACAGACTGTAAATGGCAGCTCATTTGAGTGTTTTAGTGTCATTTGAAGCTGAGAGCCAGTGCTGGTTTGCACCTCTCTGCATCGGCACACTGTTAAATAATTTGGTGAGGTGAACAGGCAGGAACATTAGTTTCAACTCCTCTCAGCTTCACAGTGATGGAGAGAGACAGTCGGAGAGAACGAGGGTTGACGAGAGGAGACAGCAGCTCACGCTTCTGCTTTTTGAGTTGTTGATGGTCGTGCTGGTGGGTTTGGTTAGATAGGATGCGTGTTTTTGATGTGAAGTCAGAGTATGCGTTGTAGCCTATTTTATGTTGAATTGTTCACTATGGGGTATCTGCTATTCCATAACGTTTATTTTCACTCCCGAGAGACGTCCGAACTGCATGAATAAATGTTTGTGTGTGTCCAGTGATGGAGGTGATGATGTCATAGCAGCAGGAGGGTGAGCCGATACCTTTCTCAAAAGCTTGCTGGGGCATATCATGGTACAGTGATGGTACAATATGGTAAAACCTTGGTATTTGTACTATATACAGTAGGCCTATATCATGGTATTTATATGGAAATCTACTCTAAAGAGCATGTCCAAGAAACATGGTATTGGTACTTATAAGCGCTTTCGTGACTAAAATTGATGTCCACAACTGCAGGATTAAAATGTGAAATTTTAAATAATACCACGATTTGTTTTCATCAAATTGTTTATTATCTTTCCAGGAGTGTTACATCATAAATTAGCATAATTTATTCAGATTCAAAGTATCGTCCAGCATCATCCAATCACTGTCAGCCATGTTCAAATAAAATTATCCATTATAAATGGTGAATCTATGCACTGATGATCATTGTCCCATGTGTGTCAAACATGTTGATCCAAACATCATCTGCAGCCTGATGCTCCCTTGCTCCCTATTTAGTGCATGACTTAACCTCCAGTGTGCTGTCTGTCTGCACTGGTCTCAGAACAGTTATAGGAGAGCTATAGGATGCTCCCTTGATCCCTATTTAGTGAATGACTTAACCTCCAGTGTGCTGTCTGTCTGCACTGGTCTCAGAACAGTTATAGGAGAGCTATAGGATGCTCCCTTGCTCCCTATTAAGTGCATGACTTAACCTCCAGTGTGCTGTCTGTCTCCACTGGTCTCAGAACAGTTATAGGAGAGCTATAGGATGCTCCCTTGCTCCCTATTAAGTGCATGACTTTACCTCCAGTGTGCTGTCTGTCTGCACTGATCTCAGAACAGTTATAGGAGAGCTATAGGATGCTCCCTTGCTCCCTATTAAGTGCATGACTTAACCTCCAGTGTGCTGTCTGTCTCCACTGGTCTCAGAACAGTTATAGGAGAGCTATAGGATGCTCCCTTGCTCCCTATTAAGTGCATGACTTAACCTCCAGTGTGCTGTCTGTCTCCACTGGTCTCAGAACAGTTATAGGAGAGCTATAGGATGCTCCCTTGCTCCCTATTAAGTGCATGACTTTACCTCCAGTGTGCTGTCTGTCTGCACTGATCTCAGAACAGTTATAGGAGAGCTATAGGATGCTCCCTTGCTCCCTATTTAGTGCATGACTTAACCTCCAGTGTGCTGTCTGTCTGCACTGGTCTCAGAACAGTTATAGGAGAGATATAGGATGCTCCCTTGATCCCTATTTAGTGCATGACTTAACCTCCAGTGTGCTGTCTGTCTGCACTGATCTCAGAACAGTTATAGGAGAGCTATAGGATGCTCCCTTGCTCCCTATTTAGTGCATGACTTAACCTCCAGTGTGCTGTCTGTCTGCACTGGTCTCAGAACAGTTATAGGAGAGCTATAGGATGCTCCCTTGCTCCCTATTAAGTGCATGACTTAACCTCCAGTGTGCTGTCTGTCTGCACTGGTCTCAGAACAGTTATAGGAGAGATATAGGATGCTCCCTTGCTCCCTATTTAGTGCATGACTTAAATGAATATTACGAGTAACATGATCATCAGAGAATTTGCTTTTGGAAGAATTATATTAAATGTTTGAGATTGTTTGCAGACTTTGGGATATAAACGGTTTTACACATTGATGAGATCACTTGTGAGACACACTGGATTATTTCTTCTCAGGAGAAACATCTTTAGATGCAGGAATCAGCGTTTTGGCGATCCACGGCAGCTCACAACATTACAATATTGTTTTATTTAGCCACTGACCGCAGTCCTGACCCGTGTATGGTCTCGCCGGTGGCTCTTTGAGCTCTTGTACCTCTTGTGACTCAATGCATTGAAATCCCCATGTGGGAAAACAGGAAAGCGGATGCAGGGAATTCTCTGGGAATTCTGTTCTATAGCTGTTTTTTGATGTTTCATATCAGTGTGTGATAATGTCGTGGACCTTTGTTATCTTTGAATAATATCAGTTCAGTAATGGTGACATACAGTATATCATTTCCTGTTTGTTTATTTGTATTTATTGTTTTAAAGAAGATGAAATGTGATGTTTGTACACCTAGTTTCAGCTTATGATATATAACAGACATATACTGTATTTGATCTGTACTCCACCTGGAATCACAGTCGTGTTTACATGTTCCCAGACTGCTACAATAAGCACTTCTGAGGACGTAATAGTCACTGGATGGGACGTTGATGAGCAGATTCATGTGATGTCTGATTTCAGACTTGCCCGCCTCCTAATTGCCACGTCTTTTCTGGTGACACAAAAGGAGAATGAAACTGAAGGACGACTGAGACTGAATCTTCTGCTTAACATCTTTATTTGTATTCCATAAAGGAAAGAAAGTCATCTGGGAACAATGTAACCAACTAACTCTCCCTTTAACCGGATAAATGTCCCCGTGTGCAGTGATGTTTGTGTGACGTCATGCATCTCTGTGTAGTCAGAGTTGTAGATTTCAGCTCATCACAGAATCAGAAATTGTAATGAACGCAGGATCAGTGAGACAGACTGACAGATGGATGCAGAGGGTTGGTGTGATGCTGTCTCTCTCTCTCTGTCTCTCTCTCATGTCCTCTCACTGTCTCTTGTGCATGATGTTTTTCTCTCTCTTTCTGTCACACAGATATGTAAATACACACACACACACACACACACACATACTCAGGCAGGTGGCAGGGCGGAGAAAAGAGAGAGACAGAACTGAATGTTTTTATCCTGAGTTTTCAAAGTCTGATGCTGCAGCAGAGACTCGTTATATCTGTCTCCAGAGAAAGAGAGAGAGAGAGAGAGAGAGAGAGAGAGAGACAGACAGACAGACAGACAGACAGACAGACAGACAGAGCGAGAGAGAGAGAGAGAGAGACAGACAGACAGACAGACAGACAGACAGAGCGAGAGAGAGAGAGACAGACAGACAGAGAGAGAGAGAGACAGACAGACAGACAGACAGACAGAGCGAGAGAGAGAGAGAGAGAGACAGACAGACAGACAGACAGACAGACAGACAGACAGAGCGAGAGAGAGAGAGAGACAGACAGACAGAGAGAGAGAGAGACAGACAGACAGACAGACAGACAGACAGAGCGAGAGAGAGAGACAGACAGACAGACAGACAGAGCGAGAGAGAGAGAGACAGACAGACAGAGCGAGAGAGAGAGAGAGAGAGAGAGAGAGTGAGAGATAAGTCCAACCCCTAAATGGCAAGTAAAAATAAAGCGAACTCTGATTGGTCACTTTATATATTGTCTCTTCCTGTCTAATTGGGAGGCTCTTGACCAGTTAAAGCTGCTCAGTTGATCCAACATTTTATGACGGCTATTAATTCATTGAGGATAATTCACAGAGTTTTGTCATCTGATGCACCTAAACGTTTACTTCTTACGTGGGCATGCATGCGAGCTGCATTCAGGTTCAAGGAGTACCTAGGCAGTGCGCGATATCTGTCGAAGTTTGCTTCACTTTCCAAAATTCGTCAATTTGGAACGACCTGCAACGTCATTAAACATGGGCAACGCTTGTCTACGAGTGTCGAGTAAGATGGCATTACATATTTTAGAGGTAGACTGATATATGGGTTTTACCGATTAATCTGGGCCAGTAGTTGCTTTTTGGAATTATCAGATATCGGCAAATATAAAAAAATAGAGCACGGTAGGGGGGGTTCTGGGTAGATCAGCGAGTATTGACGCTGACTATCACACCTGGAGTCGTGAGTTTGAATCCAGGGCGTGCTGAGTGACTCCAGCCAGGTCTCCTTAGCAACCAAATTGGCCTGGTTGCTAGGGAGGGTAGAGTCACATGGGGTAACCAAATTGTCCCGGTTGCTAGGGAGGGTAGAGTCACATGGGGTAACCAAATTGGCCCGGTTGCTAGGGAGGGTAGAGTCATATGGGGTAACCAAATTGGCCCGGTTGCTAGGGAGGGTAGAGTCACATGGGGTAACCAAATTGTCCCAGTTGCTAGGGAGGGTAGAGTCACATGGGGTAACCAAATTGTCCCGGTTGCTAGGGAGGGTAGAGTCACATGGGGTAACCAAATTGGCCCGGTTGCTAGGGAGGGTAGAGCTGTTGGACGACTTTATGCCAATCCTAGTGCAAAAATTCAAGCATCTCATCTTTGTTTGACGGCTTGTGATCATCCATCTTCCCCTTGATCTAGGGCGGGGCGATTAAACGATATCGATATTTATCACGATAAAGAAAATCCACGATAAGCTTTTGAGGAATTTTCTATATTTACTGTGTGTCGCTAAAACACAAGCAGTTCGGTTTTCTCAGGCTGAGTTTCCACCGGGGCGGACGTAATCCACTCAAAGGCGCTCGCAGCGCTAGGAGAGATCTCGCTCCGCACCGCCGCCAATCCGCCAATCCACCTTGCGAGCATGACGCTCGGCTTTCATAGGATGAATTGAAAACGCTCTCAGCTTCGCTCACAACGCGCCAGTGGTAACGTAGGGTCAGACTGGATGAACTTGCTAATGCTAGCTGCCTAGCGAACGATTAGGCTACGCACCGCAAGACTTCATGACAACGGTTGCGTCCTCTCATCGTCTCTAGTGAAGAGCGACAGAACAACAGTGATGTGGACAACAGCTCTGATCTTTCTGTAATCTTCAATATTGTTCTCTAGCACCAAACATGCATCATTTCTGCCCCGTCCGCTTTCAAAGCACCTTTTAGACCAAAACGTTTTTCCCTTATAAATGTGTCTTTATTAATCAGCTGTTATGAGTCTTTAATAATAAACAAATCGATTTCTGTTCTAATTTTGGGAAAATTAATTAGATGTCTGGAATGGATAAGGAAAGACTAAAATGACTAGTTGGTCGACTAGTCTCTCTCTTTAATGAAGATATACAAATGTTTTGTAAATGTTCTCTCGGGACACCCCTGAACCCACATTCAGCATCACTTCACAGTCACGAGGGCATCGATGCCCCATACTCGGGTATCTAAAGAAATACCCAAATACTGGACTGCTGTCACTATGCTTCAGAACAAACAGACGATCTTTCAACATTCATTTTCAATTGATAAACGGTAAAAGACGGTAAAATTGGCGAAAGGTCCCGCAGACCCCACTGGCCGTCTCCGGACCCCCTGTGCAGTTTTGTCGAGACTATTTTGACTGTTTAGAATTTATTGTTTCTTCTTTTCTTCTGTCAACTTTGAAATAAAAGCAAGAAAGTGCAACGTGTAAATGTATATCGTGATAAATATCGATATCGAACAATATGAAAAAGATTATCGAGATTACAGTTTTGACCATTTCGCCCAGCCCTAGCTTGATCACATTCCAGAGGTGTTCAATGGGGGTTCAGGTCTGGAGATTGGGCTGGCCATGACCGGGTCTTGATCCGGTGCTCCCCCATCCACACTTAGATTGACCCGCTTGTGTGGCATGGAGCGTTGTCCTGCCAGAGCTGAAAGAAGCAAGATGTCTTCCAGGATATCCTTGTACGTGGCTTGACTCACGCGTCCTTCACAAAGACGAATCTGCCCAAGTCCAGGCTTGCTAAAGCACCTCCAGATCATCACCGATCCTCCACCAAATTTCACAGTGGGTGCGAGACACTGTGGCTAGAAAGACTCTCCAGGTCTCCGTCGAACCATTAGAGGACCATGTGGAGGATCGGTGATGATCTGGAGGTGCTTTAGCAAGGCTGGACTTGGGCAGATTCGTCTTAGTGAAGGACGCATGAGTCAAGCCATGTTCAAGGCTATCCTGGAAGAAATCTTGCTTCTGTAGAAGCAGAATAATGCATCGACCCAGAGCATTCGAGTCAGACAGCAGACGTCATATAGAACTCAACACCTTCCTGACTGAGAGGTTGAACCTCTTCACATCTGTAACTGCCATCAGGAAGCTCAACCACCAACGACAGGCAATAAAAGCGAGCTCTTCCTGCGATGCGAGCAGGTGCAGTTTGGTTGAGAGTTTAATAAGACGGGTGTAAACTAGAGCGATTGGTGCCGGTTTGGTTAACCCATCACAAGCATCAGTGCTCACCAGATCCTCTTTTCAACTAGTTTTTCTTTTCCTCGCTGGTTTTGATGCAGCTGCAGATGTGGTTTTACATCGCGGGAAGTTTCGTCTGTTTTATGTCACTTTGTTAAAACACAATTTGGCCCTAAATATAAGTAACGGCTTCTGACAAATTCATCGAGTACGACAATTTGTTCCTCTTTTTAATGACTAAAGCAGTTGCAGTGGTGTTTGTCGGGGTAAAGTGAATCATGTAAACTTTCTCTGTGGTGTGGTTAGATGTCAGTAGCCTCAGGATGTGGGAACAAGGATTTAATTTAATTTAAGAACTAAAATGATGAAGAGAAGATGAAAACATATGTTGTTGAAGAGAAATCAAATGAGTCTTATTTCTCCCCTTTAAAAAAAACAATCCATACTTTTCAGAGTAAATTATTTCAGATTCAATAACAAATAATTGTATTCAAACAATGATAGAACAGAAATTGAGATAGAATAGATAGAATAGGTCAGTCTGCAATGTTTACTGTTGATTATCTATTGGTTAAAAGTCAGAGTTCATCAAACTATATGTTTCATTCGTTGCAGAAGATGAAACTTGCGCTCCACATTCGCATGTGTTTATTTGGAAGTTAAAGTCTAACGTGAATGTGCTTTATGATGTGGGCGTGGCTTGACTGTAGGCCATCTGTGAGTGGTGCGGTTACAAGAGGACCTCATTCAACAGCCAATAACAGACTGCCAAAATGATGAATGATTCTCTTCATCTCTGGAATATGAAATAAAGCTTATCTATGTCTGTCTTTCTCTCTCTGTCTGTCTGCCTGCCTGTCTGTCTTTCTGTCTGTCTGTTTATCTGTCTGTCTGTCTGTCTGACTATCTATCTATCTGTCTGTCTGGATATATGTCTGCCTGTCTGTGTGTTTGTCTGTCTGTCTATCTATCTATCTATCTATCTATCTATCTATCTATCTATCTATCTATCTATCTATCTATCTATCTATCTGTCTGTCTGACTGTCTGTCTGGCTGTCTGTTTGACTATCTATCTATCTATCTATCTATCTATCTATCTATCTATCTATCTATCTATCTATCTATCTATATGTCTGTCTGGATATATGTCTGCCTGTCTGTCTGTTTGTCTGTCTGTCTATCTATCTATCTATCTATCTATCTATCTATCTATCTATCTATCTATCTATCTATCTGTCTGTCTGTCTGACTGTCTGTCTGGCTGTCTGTCTGTCTGTCTGTTTGACTATCTATCTATCTATCTATCTATCTATCTATCTATCTGTCTGACTATCTGTCTGTCTGTCTGACTATCTGTCTGTCTGTCTGACTCTATCTATCTATCTATCTATCTATCTATCTATCTATCTATCTATCTATCTATCTATCTATCTGTCTGTCTGTCTGTCTGTCTGTCTGTCTGTCTGTCTGTCTGTCTATCTATCTGTCTGACTATCTGTCTGTCTGTCTGACTATCTATCTATCTATCTATCTATCTATCTATCTATCTATCTATCTATCTATCTATCTATCTATCTATCTATCTATCTATCTATCTATCTGTCTGTCTGTCTGTCTGTCTGTCTGTCTGTCTGTCTGTCTATCTATCTGTCTGACTATCTGTCTGTCTGTCTGACTATCTATCTGTCTGTCTGTCTGACTCTCTATCTATCTATCTATCTATCTATCTATCTATCTATCTATCTGTCTGTCTGTCTGTCTGTCTGACTATCTCTCTGTCTGTCTGACTATCTGTCTGTCTGACTCTCTATCTATCTATCTATCTATCTATCTATCTATCTATCTATCTATCTATCTATCTATCTATCTTTCTGTATATCTATCTGTCTGTCTGTCTGTCTGACTCTCTATCTATCTATCTATCTATCTATCTATCTATCTATCTATCTATCTATCTATCTATCTGTCTGAATATCTGTCTGTCTGTCTGTCTGTCTGTCTGTCTGTCTGTCTGGCTGTCTGTCTGTCTGACTATCTATCTATCTATCTATCTATCTATCTATCTATCTATCTATCTATCTATCTATCTATCTATCTATCTATCTATCTATCTATCTGTCTGTCTGTCTGTCTATCTATCTGTCTGACTATCTGTCTGTCTGTCTGACTATCTATCTGTCTATCTGTCTGTCTGTCTGTCTGACTCTCTATCTATCTATCTATCTATCTATCTATCTATCTATCTATCTATCTATCTATCTATCTATCTGTCTGTCTGTCTGTCTGTCTGTCTGACTATCTCTCTGTCTGTCTGACTATCTGTCTGTCTGACTCTCTATCTATCTATCTATCTATCTATCTATCTATCTATCTATCTATCTATCTGTCTGACTATCTGTCTGTCTGACTCTCTATTTATCTGTCTGTCTGTCTATCTGTCTGTCTGTCTGTCTGTCTGTCTGTCTATCTATCTATCTATCTATCTATCTATCTATCTATCTATCTATCTATCTGTCTGACTGCCTGTCTATCTATCTATCTATCTATCTATCTATCTATCTATCTATCTATCTATCTATCTATCTGTCTATCTGTCTGTCTGTGTATCTATCTGTCTGACTATCTGTCTGTCTGAATATCTGTCTGTCTGTCTGTCTGACTATCTATCTATCTATCTATCTATCTGTCTGTCTGACTATCTGTCTGTCTGACTATCTATCTGTCTGTCTGTCTGACTCTCTATCTATCTATCTGTCTGTCTGACTCTCTATCTATCTATCTATCTATCTATCTATCTATCTATCTATCTATCTGTCTGAATATCTGTCTGTCTGTCTGTCTGTCTGACTCTATCTATCTATCTATCTATCTATCTATCTATCTATCTATCTGTCTGTCTGTCTGTCTGTCTGTCTGACTCTCTATCTATCTATCTATCTATCTATCTATCTATCTATCTATCTATCTATCTATCTATCTATCTGTCTGTCTGTCTGTCTGTCTGACTATCTCTCTGTCTGTCTGACTATCTGTCTGTCTGACTCTCTATCTATCTATCTATCTATCTATCTATCTATCTATCTATCTATCTGTCTGACTATCTGTCTGTCTGACTCTCTATCTATCTGTCTGTCTATCTGTCTGTCTGTCTGTCTGTCTGTCTGTCTATCTATCTATCTATCTATCTATCTATCTATCTATCTATCTGTCTGACTGCCTGTCTGTCTGACTATCTATCTATCTATCTATCTATCTATCTATCTATCTATCTATCTATCTATCTATCTATCTATCTATCTATCTATCTGTCTGTCTGTCTGTCTGACTCTCTACCTATCTATCTATCTATCTATCTATCTATCTATCTATCTATCTATCTGTCTGTCTGTCTGTCTGTCTCAATATCTATCTGTCTGTCTGTCTGTCTATCTATCTATCTATCTATCTATCTGTCTGTCTGTCTGTCTGTCTCAATATCTATCTGTCTGTCTGTCTGTCTGTCTGTCTGTCTGTCTATCTATCTGTCTGTCTGTCTGACTATCTGTCTGTCTGTCTGTCTGTCTGTCTGACTATCTGTCTGTCTGTCTGTCATTTCATATATGTGTGTGTGTTGAAACAAAGTCAGTAATCTCTAACATAAAAACACATTTTCATACACCACATGCACACATAATAATACATGTGTGTGTTCCTCTTATTGTGTGGGTGTGGTTAAGGGGTCAAAGGTCACGTTAAGGACCAAATGTAAACCAGACCCTCTCTGTGCATGTGTGAGCAGGAAGAAGCAGTGCCCAGTAA
>JAVLUX010000172.1:20000-22500 GCA_032164185.1 Moxostoma hubbsi | reverse complement strand
TATTACACTTAATAAATGTATTAATTGTTTGTTTGTACGACGTACATTGAGTTTACATTGATATGTATAACAAGCACTTAATTGGTACTGTCTCTTTAAGAGAAAGTGTTTGCGTGAGCTTCCGCCAGCGAGTGTTTACGGTTGAATGAGCGCAAGTTAGTGGCAGAGAAGTTACACAGTTGTTTAAAAAAAAAATAAAAACACTTTTGATCAACAGCTGACTGTAAATAATAGAAAGGATATTAAGTGACATAAAACGATCTCATTTTGGACAGCCAATACACGGAAACTTTTATTTGCATAATGCGTTTTGACCGGCATTTACAGATATGTATTGTACAAATTCTCAAATAAAATTATTTTTCATGTGGGTATATTTCAGTTATAATGTCCCTTTTGCCAACAAATGAAAGACATTATCTTCCAGCTAATGCTGTTAATTATACAACTATACATCACGATAAATAACATTTTATTAGTTTTTCAACATTTTGATCACATTTTGGCTTTTTAAAAATGAACAAATCCATGTATTCAATCAATAAATATAATATATTGCAAATATTACATTTTTGTTACATGTTTATTGTTTAATTGCATTATTTTTTACTATTTACAAGTATTTACATTGCTTTATCTAAATACCGGTACTGTCTCTTTAAGAAATCTGGCGTTTCTGTGATCAGTGTCTGTAAATGAGCGCATGTTAACGAGAGAGACTCGAATGGCTTTATCTCATCCGTGTTATCCGTGATTAGATTGAAATTTATATTTTTTGTAAAGCGTATTTAAAGAGACATTATAAAATGACACAGTGGGTGGATCTTGTCTTTGGACCACTATACTACACAATTACTGGTGAGTGACATCTGAACATTTACCCACCTGTTGCCACATTTCAGTCGCAAAGCGTGCAATTTAGTTGCAAATGCGAGTGATTTAATCTTTGATTTAATTTGATGGTGGCATCTGAAAAGGTCAAAGGTCACTTCGCTAGTGTCTTGAGAGCTCACAGTGTGTCTGGCATCAGTGGTCAGATCCGCAGAGGTGAATCAAGGACGTGCTTACAGAGCAGTTTTCAGATCAACACGTCCGCTGCATGCAAATGCATTCACATCTTCGCCCTCATGTCGAATGTCTCATGAACTTTTCCTTCGCCGTCTTCGTGAATGAACCGAGTTTATATGCGGTGACCCGTGACGTGTGACTCCAGAAGAACCTCCTGGAATGATCTGCTGTGATTCTTTCAGTGTTCGTTCAGGGAGAATAAATGCATTTACACTTGAGTGACAGTAAAAGGCTGGAGGTGTTATGACACACATGAGAGTGAGAAAAAATATTGATATGATGAAGTATCATGATATATTTCCTTGTGATATCGTATCTTTATTTGCACGGCAAATATCAATATTATTATTGACATTTTTCCACATTGATATGGTCTTATATGCTTATAGCTTAGTCATACTGTGCATGGATATTAGGTCCATTAAATCCATGACATGCTGAGTGACTCCAGTCTGGTCTCCTTAGCAACCAAATTGGCCCAGTTGCTAGGGAGGGTAGAGACACATGGGGTAACCTCCTCGTGGTCGCTATAATGTGGTTCTCGCTCTCGGTGGGGCGTGTGGTGAGTGGCTCCAGTCAGGTCTCCTTAGCAACCAAATTGGCCCGGTTGCTAGGGAGGGTAGAGTCACATGGGGTAACCTCCTCGTGGTCACTATAATGTGGTTCTCGCTCTCGGTGGGGCGTGTGGTGAGTTGTGCGTGGATGCCGCGGAGAATAGCGTGAAGCCTCCATACGCGCTACGTCTCCACGGTAACACGCTCAACAAGCCACGTGAAGACGCGGAAGCAACTGGAATTCGTCCTCCACCACCCGGATTGAGGCGAGTCTCTACGCCACCATGAGGACTTAGAGCGCTTTGGGAATTGGGCGTTACAAATTGGGGAGAAAAATAAAATAAATAAATTGAATTTATCGAAGCACGAAAAAATTAAACCAAAGATATTTCTATATTCAAATTAAAATAACGAAGTTGTCAAAAAAACACCCTTCTGTTTGCCGTCATGCGAGTATCTGTCTAATACAATAATAATAATAATAATAATAATAATAATAATAATGATACTAATAATTGAAATATAAATACATTTTAGGTGCAAGGTTAACTTGTTTTGGTGATATACACATGTATAGGCTATAAGGACTTCAAAGGGGAGTTTTCAATAAAATAATATACAAAATTTTAACCAAGCAGTTAGCAAGTTGCTTATTTTCAGCAAATACTCATTTTAAAATATAATAATTACTGTTACTTTTACTTTATTTATATAAGCTGTCATTTATCCCAACATAAGAGTCACTTTTCACATTTTAAATAGATCGATATAAACATTGAAACCACTTTTTCACAATTAACCACTAGATGGCGCCATAAACATGTGAAACGTACATACCATCGGTTGATTGGCTCGTCAGCTTGAACAGAGAGTGAAAC
>JAVLUX010000170.1:605000-617201 GCA_032164185.1 Moxostoma hubbsi | reverse complement strand
AAAATCACATCCAAAAATATAAACAGCAAAATCCCTTCATTTTTCGTTGCCAAAACGATGTGATCATTTAGAAAGCACTAGCAGCACAGCTTGAGCACAATTAGCACACAAGTACCCAGGTGGAAACACTAAGAGTCAAAATTGATCACACACCAATCACAACCTTCAGCAGAGAGATAAAAGGGCCCAAATCAATTAAGTTTTTGAACAATAGATCCAGAGAGACGTGAAGTTCAAGGACACCGGAGAAGAGGAAGAGGAGGAGGAAGAGCAGTAGGGAGTGGAGGAAGAGGAGGTGGAGGAGGAGAAGGAGTAGGGAGAGGAGGAGGAAGAGGAGTAGAGAGAGGAGGAGGAAGAGCAGTAGGGAGTGGAGGAAGAGGAGGTGGTGGAGGAAGAGGAGTAGGGAGAGGAGGAAGAGGAGGTGGAGGAGGAGGAGGAGTAGGTAGAGCATGAGGAGGAGTAGAGAGAGGAGGAGGAAGAGCAGTAGGGAGTGGAGGAAGAGGAGTAGGGAGAGGAGGAGTAGGGAGTGGGAGGAGGAGGAGTAGGGAGAGGAGGAGTAGGATGACATGGAAGAGGAGGAGTAGGGAGAGGGGAAGAGGAGGAGTAGGGAGTGGGAGGAGTAGGAGGAGGAGTAGGGAGAGGAGGAGTAGGGAGAGGGGAAGAGGAGTAGGGAGAGGAGGAGTAGGATGAGATGGAAGAGGAGGAGTAGGGAGAGGGGAAAAGGAGGAGTAGGATGACATGGAAGAGGAGGAGTAGGGAGAGGGGAAGAGGAGATATAGGGAGTGGGAGGAGAAGGAGGAGGAGGAGTAGGGAGTGGGAGTAGGATGACATGGAAGAGGAGGAGTACGGAGAGGAGGAGTAGGATGACATGGAAGAGGAGGAGGAGGAGGACGATGACGATGACGACGACATGGAAGAGGAGGAGTAGGGAGAGGGGGAAGAGGAGGAGTAGGGAGAGGGGAAGAGGAGGAGTAGGGAGAGGGGAAGAGGAAGAGTAGGGAGTGGGAGGAGTAGGATGACATGGAAGAGGAGGAGTAGGGAGAGGGGAAGAGGAGGAGTAGGGAGTGGGAGGAGAAGGAGTAGGGAGAGGAGTAGGATGACATGGAAGAGGAGTAGGGAGTGGGAGGAGAAGGAGGAGGAGGAGGAGTAGGGAGTGGGAGTAGGATGACATGGAAGAGGAGGAGTAGGGAGTGGGAGGAGGAGGAGGAGGAGTAGGGAGTGGGAGTAGGATGACATGGAAGAGGAGGAGTAGGGAGAGGGAAAGAGGAGGTGTAGGGAGAGGGGGAGAGGAGGAGTAGGGAGAGGGGGAGAGGGGAAGAGGAGGAGTAGGGAGAGGGGGAGAGGAGGAGTAGGGAGAGGGGAAGAGGAGGAGTAGGGAGAGGGGGAAGAGGAGGAGTAGGGAGTGGGAGGAGTAGGATGACATGGAAGAGGAGGAGTAAGGAGAGGGGAAGAGGAGGAGTAGGGAGAGGGGAAGAGGAAGAGTAGGGGGTGGGAGTAGGATGACATGGAAGAGGAGGAGTAGGGAGAGGTGAAGAGGAGGAGTAGGGAGAAGGGGAGAGGAGGAGTAGGGAGAGGGGGAAGAGGAGGAGTAGGATGACATGGAAGAGGAGGAGTAGGAGTAGGTGGAATAGGATGACATGGAAGAGGAGGAGTAGGGAGAGGGGAAGAGGAGGAGTAGGGAGTGAGAGTAGGATGACATGGAAGAGGAGGAGTAGGGAGAGGGGGAAGAGGAGGAGTAGGGAGTGGGAGTAGGATGACATGGAAGAGGAGTAGTAGGGAGAGGGGGAAGAGGAGGAGTAGAGAGTGGGAGTAGGATGACATGGAAGAGGAGGAGTAGGGAGAGGGGGAAGAAGAGGAGTAGGGAGAGGAGGAGTAGGATGACATGGAAGAGGAGGAGTAGGGAGAGGTGAAGAAGAGGAGTAAGGAGAGGGGGAAGAGGAGGAGTAGGGAGAGGTGAAGAGGAGGAGTAGGGAGAGGGGGAAGAGGAGGAGTAGGGAGAGGGGGAAGAGGAGGAGTAGGGAGAGGGGGAGAGGAGGAGTAGGGAGAGGGGGAAGAGGAGGAGTAGGGAGAGGGGAAGAGGAGGAGTAAGGAGAGGGGGAAGAGGAGGAGTAAGGAGAGGGGGAAGAGGAGGAGTAGGGAGAGGGGAAGAGGAGGAGTAGGGAGAGGGGGAAGAGGAGGAGTAGGGAGAGGGGAAGAGGAGGAGTAGGATGACATGGAAGAGGAGGAGTAGGAGGAGGTGGAGTAGGATGACATGGAAGAGGAGGAGTAGGGAGAGGGGGAAGAGGAGGAGTAGGGAGAGGGGAAGAGGAGGAGTAAGGAGAGGGGGAAGAGGAGGAGTAAGGAGAGGGGGAAGAGGAGGAGTAGGGAGAGGGGAAGAGGAGGAGTAGGGAGAGGGGGAAGAGGAGGAGTAGGGAGAGGGGAAGAGGAGGAGTAGGATGACATGGAAGAGGAGGAGTAGGAGGAGGTGGAGTAGGATGACATGGAAGAGGAGGAGTAGGGAGAGGGGGAAGAGGAGGAGTAGGGAGAGGGGAAGAGGAGGAGTAAGGAGAGGGGGAAGAGGAGGAGTAAGGAGAGGGGGAAGAGGAGGAGTAGGGAGAGGGGAAGAGGAGGAGTAGGGAGAGGGGGAAGAGGAGGAGTAGGGAGAGGGGAAGAGGAGGAGTAGGATGACATGGAAGAGGAGGAGTAGGAGGAGGTGGAGTAGGATGACATGGAAGAGGAGGAGTAGGGAGAGGGGGAAGAGGAGGAGTAGGAGAGGGGAAGAGGAGGAGTAGGATGACATGGAAGAGGAGGAGTAGGAGGAGGTGGAGTAGGATGACATGGAAGAGGAGGAGTAGGGAGAGGGGAAGAGGAGGAGTAGGGAGTGGGAGTAGGATGACATGGAAGAGGAGGAGTAGGGAGAGGGGGAAGAGGAGGAGTAGGGAGTGGGAGTAGGATGACATGGAAGAGGAGGAGTAGGGAGAGGGGGAAGAAGAGGAGTAGGGAGAGAAGGAGTAGGATGACATGGAAGAGGAGGAGGACGACGACGACGACGACATGGAAGAGGAGGAGGAAGGGCAAAGAGACAAGCAGTCTCGGATGAAATTCGTGCCACTCTAGTTGTCCATGACCTTGTCCATGGAGTGAGTGTGAGGGATGCTGGGGCAGAATCATTGTTTTGTTGTTGTTGTATTGTACATTAAGGAATAAAACATGTGAAAATGTATCTGTTGTGTTCATCATGTGTTTGAGGGGGAGAAACACAAGCAACATCACTCATTAGCAGTATACGTAGTGTTGAGTTTACCTCACCATTGTGTAAGACTATGTTGTAATGTGTGAGTGTGTGTGAGTGTGCGTGAGAGTGTGAGAGTGAGTGTGTGTGTGTATGTGTGTGTGTGAGTGTGATGAATGTGTGTGTGTGTGTGTATGTATGTGTGTGTGTGTGTGTGTGAGAGAGAGTGTGTATGTGTGTGTGTGAGTGTGTGTGTGAGAGAGAGTGTGTGTATGCGAGAGTGTGTGAGTGTGTGTGTGTGTGAGAGAGAGAGAGTGTGTATGTGTGTGTGTGTGTGTGTGTGAGAGAGAGTGTGTATATGTGTGTGTGTGTGTGAGAGAGAGAGAGAGAGAGAGAGAGTGTGTGTGTATGCGAGAGTGTGTGTGTGTGTGTGTGAGTGTGTGTGTGTGTGTGTGTGGTTTTAAGGGCTTGTTTTTGGACAGCTTCATTTTGACCCTGAAAATAGGAAGTTTGGTGAATTGGGTGAGAAGTTCTGGATATGTGTTTAGAGTTTTGAGAAAGGCAAAATTTCAAGAAATGTGTTTAAGCAATCGAGAAAAACTGCAACACAACGTGAGTTCTCTGAATCGGATCATAGTCTCAGTGTTTAATGACTATATGACTGTAATCAGCTGAGCATTGAGATGATGTCTGTTACCGTGATAAATGTCCTGTAGAGATCCTCCGCCGCAGTACTCCATACAGATCCACAGTTTATTCATCCTGCAACAAACACACTTAATGTTTTCTGTCCGTGTGCTTCATGATCTTCATCGTGTCAAGAATGAAAAACAGCTAATTATGAATATTAAATGAGGATGAAGATGCAAGAGAACAACAAACTACAAGAACTAGTTATTGTACTTCATCACACTTACACTTTGGGGAACGTTTCGTTTTACTTTTATTTAACGTCATTTTGGGAAAATTCAAATAATCATCGTTACATATTGATTTGTGCTCTGAAAAGGAACTGAAGGCATTTGACATGTAAAGATGTTTAGAGTCAAAGTTAAACACAAATAAATATCATTTTATCAGTCACAGTTTTAGTCTAAATATATTTTTGAATAAATATTTAATATCCCAATACAGCATCATAAAAGCAGTCGTAGATTGTGGAGATTCGTTTGTTTTCATGGTTGATGGGTTTTCGAGTGGGGGGAATCGCCAAACTGGAGCACGCAACCTTAAAGCCCAGGGGCCCCCTGGCAGTCAAGGGCCCCCCCAGGCAGTCAAGGGCCCCTAGCAGTCAAGGGCTCCTGGCAGTCAAGGGCCCCTGGTAGTTAAGGGCCCCCCAAGCAGTCAAGGGCCCCTAGCAGTCAAGGGCCCCTAGCAGTCAAGGGCTCCTGGCAGTCAAGGGCTCCCCCACGCAGTCAATGGCCACTGGCAGTCAAGGGCCCCTGGCAGTCAAGGGCCCCCAGGCAGTCAAGGGCCCCCCCATGCATTCAAGGGCCCTTGGTAGTCAAGGGCCCCCCGGCAGTCAAGGGCCCCTGGAAGTCAAAGGGCCCCCCCAGGCAGTCAAGGGCCCCTGGCAGTCAAAGGCCCCTGGCAGTCAAGGGCCCCCCAAGCAGTCAAGGGCCCCTGGCAGTCAAGGGACCCCCCCAGGCAGACAAGGACCTCCCAGGCAGACAAGGGACCTCCCAGGCAGACAAGGGCCCCCCAGGTAGTCAAGGGCCCCTGGCAGTCAAGGACCCCTGGTAGTCAAGGGACCCCCCAGGCAGTCAAGGGCCCCTGGCCAGACCCACATTAAATGTTGTTAATATACTGAATATAATAAATTGTTATTATAATTGAAACTGTGACTGATGTTGCGTGTGACTCACCTGATATAACTGTTGTAATACGCCACAATATTTCTGTGTTTACACGTCTTTACCATCACAATCTCTTGCTGGATGACAGAGAAATCGTCGTCTGTGAAAGAGAAAAAGCATTTTTAATGATGTAATTGATTTAAATTCAGTGTGTTGCGTTCACTGCGGGACACCGTTCTTACCGGGCTCCATTTTGATGATTTTAATAGCTGCCAATTCCTCACTCTGTTTATTACGTGCCTAAAAACACACAGACACACACACATCAGTCATTGCAACAATAGAAGACAGATTTGGGGTTTATGTCACTTTATGATGGTCTCTGAATGTTTCCTGCGGTTACAGTTCTGGTACTTTGAGCCGGAGATGGAACATACGAGTTCAGCAGTAAATATACCTGATTCAATTATAAAAACTGTAAAAACGTTTCTTAGAATGACCCAAAAAGTGTTTCGTCTGCTGTGTCACAATAAAATCCACAGCCTACAACTTCTGCATTTACACACGTGTACAAGAGATGCACTGTACACACACACACACACACACACACACACACACACACACACACACACACACACACAGACAAACAAACACACTATACACTCACTATACACACACACACTATACACTCACACTCACTCACTCACACACACACACACACACACACACACACACACACACACACACACACACACACACACACACACACACACACACACGCACACACACACAGACAAACAAACACAGACAAACAAACACACTATACACTCACACTCACTCACTCACACACACACACACTCACACACACACACACACACACACACACACACACACACACACACACACACTATACACTCACTCTCTCACACACACACACACACACACACTATACACACTATACACTCACTCACACACACACACTCACACACACACAGACACACACACACTATACACACACACACACACACACACACACACACACATACACTCACAATACACACACACACTATACACTCACACACACACACACACACAATACACTCACACACAAAATACACTCACACACAAACACACCATACACACACACACACTATACACACTATACACTCACACACACACACACACACACACACACACACTATACACTCACACACACACACATACACACACACACACTATACACACACACACACACACAAACTGGAGGTATAAATAGATGTTTGATGAGTGGAAACTTGCTCATGCAGTTGTACTGGTAACTGTGGGGAGATCTGGCGGGGTAACCGTGACACACACAAACACACACCTACACACTCACACAATGATCTTTCAGCAGTAAACAGTTCATCATCTGTGATAAACATTCATTCCTGTTGATTTTAGTTCCTGTAAAGACTGATCTCAAATCAGTCCTTCAGTTTGACACTGATGTTCCAGACATCAGCTTTTGGGGTTTGTGTCTTTCAGCTCAAAACATTTCCGAATGTGGTTTGAACTTCTATTTTGTGAGTTATATTGTGAGTTGTTCCTGTTTCTAGTGGGCAGAACAACACAAGGACCCCATAACACACAGAGACCGATGGACAGACAGAAAGACAGTTTGAGTATAAACGCTCTGTGTTGATAAAACAGTGTATATTTATCTGACCACAAACATTTCCTATAAACGCACACTGAAAGAAACTGCAGATAACAGTAATAAACTCTCACTTCTGCATTTCTTTTATGAAGAACACCTGGAGCAAACGCATGTCACATTTCAAACATATCTGTCTGTCTGTCTGCCTGTATCTGTCTGTCTGACTAGCTGTATGTCTGCCTGCCTGCCTGTCTGCCTGCCTGCCTGCCTGCCTATCTGTCTGTCTGTATCTGTCTGTCTGTATCTGCCTGTCTGCCTATCTGTCTTTGTCTGCCTGCTTATCTGTCTGTCTGTCTTCCTGCCTGCTTATCTGTCTGTCTGTCTGTCTGCCTGTTTATCTGTCTGTCTGCCTGTCTGTCTGCCAGCCTGCCTGCCTATCTGTTTGTCTGTCTGCCTGCCTGCGTCTGTCTATCTGTCTGTCTGTGTCTGTCTGTCTTCCTGCCTGTCTGTCTGTCTATCTGTCTGTCTGTCTATCTGCCTGCCTGTCTGTCTGACTGTCTGTCTACCTATCTGTCTGCCTGTCTGCTTGCTTATCTGCCTGTCTTTCTGTCTGCCTATCTTTCTGTCTTCCTGACTGTCTGCCAGCCTGCCTGCCTATCTGTTTGTCTGTCTGCCTGCCTGCGTCTGTCTATCTGTCTGTCTGTGTCTGTCTGTCTTCCTGCCTGTCTGTCTGTCTATCTGTCTGTCTGTCTATCTGCCTGCCTGTCTGTCTGACTGTCTGTCTACCTATCTGTCTGCCTGTCTGCTTGCTTATCTGCCTGTCTTTCTGTCTGTTTGTCTGTCTGCCTGCCTGCCTGCCTATCTGTCTATCTGTCTGTCTGTATCTGTCTGTCTGTATCTGCCTGTCTGCCTATCTGTCTTTGTCTGCCTGCTTATCTGTCTGTCTGTCTTCCTGCCTGCTTATCTGTCTGTCTGTCTGTCTGTCTGCCTGTTTATCTGTCTGTCTGCCTGTCTTTCTGTCTTCCTGACTGTATGTCTGTCTATCTGTCTGCCTGTCTGTCTGTCTGTATGTCTGCCTGTCTGTCTGTCTGCGTATCAGTGAAATCAAAGATTGGATGGCCAGAAATTTCCTTCTACTCAATTCTGATAAAACAGAGGTACTAATGATTGGACCAAAATATAATGTGACTCTGGATGGATGTTCTGTTACATCATCTTCAACAGTGAATAATTATGTGTAATATTTGATACAATCTGTCCTTTGACAATCACATCACCAATGTTTGTAGAACAGCATTCTTCCACCTCAGAAATATTGATAAATTACGGCACTCACTCTCTGTTGCTGATGCCGAAACACTAATTCATGCGTTCATCAAGACTAGATTATTGTGATGCATTACTGGGAGGATGTCCAGCAAGATCAATAAATAATCTTCAATTGGGTCAAAATGCAGCAGCCAGAAATATGATCATATTAGCCCCATTTTATCATCGTTACATTGTTTCCTGTTAAATTACATATTAATTATAATATTCTGTAACTACATATAAAGCGTTGAATGTCTCCGCAGTACTTAAGTGACCATCTACCACACTATATTCATCACCTTCATCACGATCACACAATTCTGCCCTTTAATACTTCCTAGAATATCAGCCAAACATCACTTCAGTCGATTATGAATCATCATCAAAATCATTTCAGTGAGGTTCGGTGAGGTCCATCCTAGATCCAAGGTTCAAGCAGTGGCATATGATGTATCCCATGTCTTATGGTTGGAGTTGGCATCAGTTCATCCTCTGAAGTCCATCATAATAGACTGAAGTGATGTTTGGCACCGGCTGCATGTAGTCATCATCACACAGCGACACGTAGCAGTGGAGTCCAACACGAAGCAGGAATGGTGCTGGATCAGCCGGTTCTGGTGACCTCAGGATAGGAGTCACCGAAACTCACTGAAATGACCCACCGGTTGAACTGTGATGCATCTCACTGATCTCACCTGCATCACCTCGGTCTAATGATGGATTACACTCTTATAATGGATTATATCGACTATCAATTAATTGCCAATAAAAACCTTCATCAGCAACTAACAAGGACAATTGCATCTATGAGAACTGCAGTTAATCCACAGTCGCCTTCAGTTTGCTCACTGCGGTTTTAAATAGAATTATTATTTACTTATTTATTTAAATATATAGTTTAAGACACAATTCTCTTGACTCGAAGACATTATTGATATTACAGTTTCATTTTCAGTAAAGCTGCTTTGAAATGAGTTGTGAAAAGCACTACACATTTAATCTGTCTGTCTGTCCACATCTCAATCTATGTATCTGTCTGTCTGTCTATCTGTCTGTCTGTCCACGTCTCAATCTATGTATCTGTCTGTCTGTCTGTCCACGTCTCTATGTATTTGTCTGTCTGTCTGTCTGTCTGTCTGTCTGTCTGTCTGTCTGTCCATGTCTCTGTCCATGTCTCTATCCATGTATCTGTCTGTCTGTCTGTCCATGTCTCTATCCATGTATCTGTCTGTCTGTCTATGTCTCTGTCTGTCTGTCCGTCCATGTCTCTATCCATGTATCTGTCTATCTGTCTGTCCATGTCGCCATCTATGTATCCATCTGTCTGTCTGTCTGTTTGTCCATGTCTCCATTTATGTATATGACTGTCTGTCTGTCTGTCCGTCCATGTCTCCATCTATCTATGTATCTGTCTATCTATGTCTCCATCTATGTCTCTATCTATGTATCTGTCTGTCTGTCTGTCCACGTCTCTATGTATTTGTCTGTCTGTCTGTCTGTCTGTCTGTCCATATCTCTATCTATGTATCTGTCTGTCTGTCTGTCCGTCCATGTCTCTATCTATGTATCTGTCTGTCTGTCTGTCTGTCTGTCTGTCTGTCTGTCCATGTCTCCATCTATGTATCCATCTGCCTGTCTGTCCGTCCATGTCTCCATCTATGTATCCATCTGTCTGTCTGTCCATGTCTCCATCTATGTATCCATCTGCCTGTCTGTCCGTCCATGTCTCCATCTATGTATCCATCTGTCTGTCTGTCCATGTCTCCATCTATGTATCCGTCTGCCTGTCTGTCCGTCCATGTCTCCATCTATGTATCCATCTGTCTGTCTGTCCATGTCTCCATCTATGTATCCATCTGCCTGTCTGTCCGTCCATGTCTCTATCCATGTATCTGTCTGTCTGTCTGTCCATGTCTCTGTCTGTCTGTCCATGTCTCTGTCTATGTATCTGTCTGTCTGTCTGTCCGTCCATGTCTCTATCTATGTATCTGTCTGTCTGTCTGTCTGTCTGTCTGTCTGTCCATGTCTCCATCTATGTATCCATCTGCCAGTCTGTCCGTCCATGTCTCCATCTATGTATCCGTCTGCCTGTCTGTCCGTCCATGTCTCCATCTATGTATCCATCTGTCTGTCTGTCCATGTCTCCATCTATGTATCCATCTGCCTGTCTGTCCGTCCATGTCTCTATCTATGTATCCGTCTGCCTGTCTGTCCGTCCATGTCTTCATCTATGTATCCGTCTGTCTGTCTGTCTGTCTGTCTGTCCATGTCTCCATCTATGTATCCATCTGCCTGTCTGTCTGTTCATGTCTTCATCTATGTATCCATCTGTCTGTCTGTCTGTCCATGTCTCCATCTATGTATCCGTCTGCCTGTCTGTCCATGTCTCCATCTATGTATCCGTCTGTCTGTCTGTCTGTCTGTCTGTCCATGTCTCCATCTATGTATCCGTCTGTCTGTCTGTCCATGTCTCTATCTATGTATCTGTCTGTCTGTCTGTCCATGTATCCATCTGCCTGTCTGTCCGTCCATGTCTCCATCTATGTATCCATCTGCCTGTCTGTCTGTCTGTCCATGTCTCCATCTATGTATCCATCTGCCTGTCTGTCCGTCCATGTCTCCATCTATGTATCCGTCTGCCTGTCTGTCCGTCCATGTCTCCATCTATGTATCCGTCTGTCTGTCTGTCTGTCTGTCTGTCTGTCTGTCTGTCCATGTCTCCATTTATGTATCCGTCTGTCTGTCTGTCTGTCTGTCCGTCCATGTCTCCATCTATGTATCCGTCTGCCTGTCTGTCCATGTCTCCATCTATGTATCCGTCTGTCTGTCTGTCTGTCTGTCTGTCTGTCTGTCCATGTCTCCATCTATGTATCCATCTGTCTGTCTGTCCATGTCTCCATCTATGTATCCGTCTGTCTGTCTGTTCATGTCTCCATCTATGTATCCGTCTGTCTGTCTGTCTGTCCATGTCTCCATCTATGTATCCGTCTGTCTGTCTGTTCATGTCTCCATCTATGTATCCGTCTGTCTGTCTGTCTGTCCATGTCTCCATCTATGTATCCGTCTGTCTGTCTGTTCATGTCTCCATCTGTGTATCCGTCTGCCTGTCTGTCTGTCTGTCTGTTCATGTCTCTTGTGTGTGAGTGTGAGTGTGTGTGTGTGTGTATGTGTATGTGTGAGAGTGTGTATGTGTGTGTATGCGAGTATGTGTGTGACTGTGTGAGAGTGTGTATGTGTGTGTATGCGAGTATGTGTGTGAGAGTGTGTATGTGAGTATGAGTGTGTGTGTATATGTGTGAGTGTGTATGTGAGTATGTGTGTGTATGTGTGTGAGAGTGAGTATGTGTGTGAGAGTATGTATGTGTGTCGGAGTATGAGTGTGTGTGTGTGTGTGTGTGTGTGTGTGTGTGTGTGTGTGTGGAATGTGGCATGTTTTGTATCACTGGTGTTCCAACATTTTATTACTGTTGTTACTCTATACGTTACCAATGACAACGAACCTTCACTTGAGTGTGTGCGTACTGTTGTCCGGTGTTTTGTATTCATGTGTGTGTGTGTGTGTGTGTGTGTGTGTGTGTTTAAAGTGTTGTGTCATTTTAACCTCTCAGAATAATGAAACTGAACGTTGTCTGTATGTGTATCTCAGTGTGGGCGGGTCAGAACCATCACAGCCCACCCCTCTCCTGACCTTTAACCTGTGGCTGATGAAATAAAAACATGACCTTTGAATAGTCTGTCACACACACACACACACACACACACACACACACACAGTCTGTTATCATGCACATGTTAGTTTGTTATCATGCACATGTGGCATTCAAACTGAAAGGACACAAATGAGGTGACTTGCGTTTTTAAATGTTTTACAGAAAAACGAGCTGAGCAGGTTATTTGAGTTCATGTGGACAAACAACTTACAGGTTATTTAACACACAAACAGATCTCAGATAAATCCTGACAATGTGCAGCTTTACAAGCAACCAGATTCACCAGTGTAGAATTAAAAACATTCATCACAGAGAGGCGAACACGGCCAGAAGTCAGAATATTTACTGACGTATAGAAAAAAAAAACTTGCAGCAAAGCCTGAATCATAAAAATGGGAATGAATGTCAAATGTAAGTGAAGCGCTGGAGAGAAACAACTCTGAAGCGCATCAAACAGAACGTGCACTTAAAAGTTGTTATTCACTGAAAATCTTCCCCTCAAATCTCATTTGCGCTTGTGAATATTCAAAATGG
>JAVLUX010000170.1:590000-592500 GCA_032164185.1 Moxostoma hubbsi | reverse complement strand
CTTCCAGGAGGTGCATGAGGAGCTTACGTGGTCATGGCAGGCACCTTTTATTGCCCAAACCTGATTCACAAACTCCTCCGCTCTCACTACCCTCGATGGTGGGGCAGCAAAGGGGTACTTGGTAATTCTTCAGGTGAATCAGGCGGTCGCAGGGAACTTGTGCCCGCAGAGCACTGCCATCTGGTGGAGTCATCCGAGGCTCCCGTCCAGGGCCTGTAGACTTATGTCGTCATTGGCGGTTAGGGCCTACGGCACTGCTGGACGCACCACCTCTGCCCTGCATGCAATGGCACTCCTGCAGGTGCACCAAGCCTTAAACTTAAAGAACTGCACAAGGGTAGTCCTGACCCAGGACTAATGCAGGAGCTGCGCTCGATGTCCGATCTCACCATCCGGGCAACGAAGGTCACAGACAGTCTCTCGGGCAGGTGATGCCCACCTTTGGCTCAACCTGGTTGGGTTGAGACAGGCCGACAAGGTTCGATTCCTTGACACCCCATCTCCCAGTTTGGCCTGTTTGGCGACACCGTCGGAGACTTTGTCTGACAGTTTTCAGCAGTGAGGAAGCAGATGGAGGCTATTCAACACATCCTGCCCCA
Source organism: Moxostoma hubbsi (assembly GCA_032164185.1). Classification (NCBI taxonomy): domain Eukaryota; kingdom Metazoa; phylum Chordata; class Actinopteri; order Cypriniformes; family Catostomidae; genus Moxostoma; species Moxostoma hubbsi. Next base: position 591,901 of record JAVLUX010000170.1, on the reverse strand, counting down.
GCATGGCTCAAGATCCCGCACCCTGTCTGATAATCCCCCTGCAAAGGTAACACCGGCTCCGCCACAGAGAAAAGAGCAGTTTCCTCACTTACTGGGCCCTATACACTGTGTCCAAGGCTGTCGTTATCATGACCGCTGGGCACTGTTTCTCTCCAGCAGGTTTGGCGCCCTGAAGGCAGGTCTCAAAACGTTTGACATGATTGTTCCCTTGGGCCCCCTCGCGCTCCCCAACCCATCGCGGTGGCTGATCAGGACTGTCCGACTCGGGTATGCGATTCAGTTTGCCAGGTGCTCACCCAGGTTCAATGCCGTCCACTTCACTGCAGTGAATGGCGAGAACGCCGCTGCCTTGCGCGCAGAGATTGCCTCCCTCCAACAGAAGGATACGATAGAGCCTGTTCCCCCAGCCGAGATGAAGAACAGGTTCTACAGCCTTGTGTTACTTCATCGTACCCAAAAAAGCTGGCGGGTTGTGGCCAATCTTGGACCTGCGAGTTCTGAACCGGGCATTGCACAGACTCCCATTCAAGATGCTGACGCAATAACACATCTTAGTGAGCATATTACTTGCGGTATTACTTGCCCTGCAGAGGCGACACCATATTGCCATTGATCAGGGGCAAGCATGTGTTGGTCCAGATGGACAACACAATGATGATTATGATCAACCGTCAATGCAGCCTACACTCTTGTCGAATGTCGCAACTCTCCCACCGTCTCCTCCTCTGGAGTCGGTAGCAACTCAAGTAGTTGCGAGCCACTCATATCCCGGACCACCTCAACAGCACAGCGGACATGCTGTCATGGCAGGTCATGCTCAGGGGAGAGTGGAGACTCCACCCTCAGGTGGTACAGCTGATTTGGAGTTGCTTGGGTCAAGTGCAGGTAGACCTGTTCGATACTGGGAATCCTGCCACTGCCCGCTCTGGTATTCTCTGACCGAGGCTCCCCTCGCCACAGACGTGCTGGCACACAGCTGAGCCCTGGGGCTGCGCAAATATGCATTTCCCCCAGTGTAGAATCACCTATGTTTTTTTGCACAAGAGTTGTTTGGTGTGACGTCCTCTTTGGTCCCTGTTTACACAATTATCAGTTCTCCTTGTGCATGTGTAACTGAAGTACTGGTGTCTATGAACCTCTGTGGAGAAATACATTTATTTAATGACTGACCTAGAATCAGTTATAATCTCCATTCTTAAAGCTGGGTTATTGTATGACCTATATTTGATTTGAAACAACAACAACGACGACAACAACAATGAAATAGCAAATCTGAGTTAAGTCTACTTCCAGCTAGTTACCTTAACTTAAATAGTTTAGTTAATTCTATATGAACATCAAGTTAAATTAACTTCTTTACACAAGTTTTGGAGATGTCACTCAACAAGGGTTTTCAGTGTAATCAAACACATGCATATCAGTCTATCAAATATATTTAGTTTTTACCATTTTATTCATTTTTTGTTTTATGAAACCTCACGAGGAGTTCTGATTTTACAGAGCCGTCAAGTGTGTGTGTGTGAGTCTGTGAGCGTGAGTGTGTGTTTGTGCGGCACGTGTACAGTGAGGGTGGATTATTGCTACTGTTCCACTCGCTTCATTATTGCCATGCTCTCTCAGCTACATGCCATCTGGACACAAACACAAACACACGCGCACGCGTCCTGCTTTTACTATTGTACCACCACCCGACCCCTGACCCCTCACCCCCCACCACACACACACCAGCTCTCCACCATGCAGCCTGCACACACAAACACACACACTAATGTACCCAAGCACAAACAGAATGTGTTGTGCACTCATGCATAAAGGCTTACGCTGGGACACATGGCTTGTGTGTGTGTGTGTGTCTGTGACGCGTGCACAATCAGCAGAATCGTACGTGAGGTTCAATATCT
>JAVLUX010000170.1:580000-585000 GCA_032164185.1 Moxostoma hubbsi | reverse complement strand
TCTCTAAACTCATCAGGGCGTGATCTGAGATTAAGATGTTTCCAATTGAGCAATCAACAACAGATGAAATGAGGGATTTAGATATAAAAAAATCTATTCTAGAACAAATCTTATGGACTGATGAAAAAAATGTACAGTCCCTACAGATGGGTTTAAAATCTCCAAATATCTGTAAGACCAAGATCTTTACACATCCTGTGAAGTGTCAGTGTTGCTCTAGGGGGCTTACACACTTTTGCTTCACAATTATCAAGGATTGAACCCATCAAACGATTCAGGTCTCCTCCCAATATTATATCATGAGAGGTTCCAGCGGCTTGCAACATCCCTTCAAGATCTATAAAAAAGCCCTGATCATCAGTGTTAGATGTGTAAATATTAGCCAAATTCAACCTTTGCCCCTGAATTTCTGCTAAAACAATAATGACTCTTCCTAATTTATCTTTAATCTGTTTGAGACATTTGAATTGTAGATGTTTATTTATCAATGTAATGACTCCCCTGCTCTTACTCGAGCCAGCACTAAAGAACACATGTCCACCCCATATCTTTCCAAATTTATCAGCTTCCTGCGGGGAAAGATGCATTTCTTGAAGAAACACTATCATATTTCTTACATTTAGGAAATTAAATAACCTTCCTTCTATTTATGGGGTTCCCCAATCCATTCACATCCCACGTGGCGAGAGAAAATCCACTCATATTTACATTTGACGTTTTGACATATTAGCAGAAAACAGGATTATAAAGACCACATTCCAACATTAGAGCGACAATCAGAACAGAAAAAAAAGGTGCGCATTAACCCCGTGCACGACAGCGCCAGCTGGCGTCTATCCTCTAAACTCAAACAGTCCATGTACGTCTATGAGGTTCCCCGCGACAACTTTGCCATCGGAATGCTGAATTCTGGTGCATCTATACAAATTGTGAGAGACAGAATTACACAACAGAAGAAAATCTATAAAACAAACTCTGACTAATAGGCAGAATAAGCACAATGAATGTGTAAATGCATCCACAAACAGTCCCAAAGGTGTGTGTATGCCAAGATAAGGCAGCGTGTGTTCCAAAAGTGCAGCAGATGACTTAATCCTTCCAATGTCCTGCAAAAAATATTCCACAAAACAAACTCCATCCAATAGGAGGCAGAAGCACAAAGATAAGCAGATTCATTCACAACTGTCCCAAAGGAGTGTTATTCCACAAAACAAACTCCAGCCGCTAGGTGGAACCAGCACAAAAAGATTCAAAAATGGCACCCAGTTTCCTCGGACAGTCAAGTGAATGTTCAATGAGTCAAGCCCACTTGGGAGCAATGTGAGAATCACACCATGGCTAACTCATTCCATTGACTATATGAAGGATAATGCTTGCTTTGGACATGTACATACTTTGTGGCCATCTTTAGTATCTATTCTCAGTTTGGCCAGAAACATCCGTTGATGTAAGAGTTTCTTGCATTCCTTGAATCGATCATGTTTCTCTCTCGTCGAATTTGCAAAGTCTGGGAACAAGAAAATGCTGTGGTTCTTCCAAGAAATCCTTCCTTTACTCCTCGCCTCCTCGCATAACACGAGATCTTTATCGGATGATCTCAGAAATGTGTCCAGAATTGATCGGGGTCTCCCTCAGCGGAGCTCCGAGATGGAACTCTGTGATCTCGCTCGATTTCCAGTTTACGGCCTGTAATGTCGAGCAGACTCGGGAAGAGCTCGTCTAGGAATTCCATCATATCTCGGCCTTCTTCGTTCACAGGAATTCCAACAATTCGGACGTTGTTTCACCAGTTATGATCTTCAAGCTCTTCCAACTTTTCCCAAACGCACTCCAAGTCTGTCTTGGTCGCTAGCAGATTAGCAGCTAATTCCCTCTCTGATGACTCCAGATAATCGCTCAGTTTCTCGACGTCCCCCACTCTTGTAACCAACTCAGAGAACTTCGTCTCCATGGCCGTGATCGATCGACGTATTACAGCAAGATCCTCCAAGTCAGCGACGGCCTTCGTCAGCATCACCGACATGCTCGACATTTGGTGCTGAATCTCTCCTGCCACAATGTCCAAACCGAGTGCCCGCTCTGCGGCCCCGTCAGGGGCGTCATCTTGAGCACAAAGTGTCTTTTAATATCTCCAGATTCTTTGACATATTGTCTTCATAGAACAGTTCTGGAACAGGGTGTATCGAATCTCACCGGTTTATGACACAAAAAGTATTAAAAACTAGCAAAGTGCGACTGTTTTATGGGACATCACGACTATTGCATGTCTGCAAAATGTAGCAACTCACACAAAACATTTAATTCATGCTTCGAAACCTACATCAGTTATTGTGTCACTAAAGTTTTTTTTGTCATCGTGTGAGCTGTACTGATCTAAATGTTTAGATGTTTTTTCACCGTGGCAGTCAATCCTGGAAATGTAAGTGCAGTGTAGTTCTAGCGGGAAGACTAGAAGCTGTACATCATCGCACCAGTAGCGGGGTAACTCTTAGCCAATCACATGTAAGCCGTTGCTTTATAAGTCCACTCACAATCACATTGCTGTTTCAGTGTGCTAATGCGGGAACCTCCTCCACCCCACCACCACCTGTTGAGTCCCGTCCTACACAGGGGTAGGCTCCTCACCCCCACCTCCTATCTCCGGCAGGATATGACGGTTCCGTGCACAACTTCTTCGGACCGCCATACGGGGCCTACACCAAAGAGAGAGACATTACATTTCTGTTTTATATTCATAAAATAAATGTCATCTTATATTTCACTCAAGTCTGCGAGTCTTCCCGATAGAAACGTATGTTATACGCAAATTTCGAGTTTTGTCTGGCTGAATGCAATTGTGTATCACACACACACAAATGAGTAAAACTGTAAATGTATATTATGTAGAAATATGTGTAATCCATCATCACCGTGGCAACCATATAGCAACCCACTAACAACAACAACAACAGGCCACCTTAGCCAACATATAGCAAGGCCCTAGCAACCACCCAAATCACCCTAGCATCGTGGCAACAGGTTTTCATGGACAAGAATCACTGAGACTTTCTTTTAAAAAAATACAAAAATCTAGTTTAATCTGACGTGGAGGCCTAAAGTTAGAGTTCTGCGTCAACATGCAACTTTAATGTCAATATGGACTTCGGTATGGTATCTAGAATATTCACGTTCCAGACACGCAAACGCAAACTCAAGGTGTTTGAGAGAAGCTCCTCCCACCCTCTTCCTCCTCTCTTCCTCGTCTCTCATTGCGTTCTCCATCCGTCTTTCTACATACCTCTATATGTCAGTCAAATGTCTTAAAATCCGTCCCTTTCTGTCCATCCGCGTGATGTTCTTCAGTGTATTTCCTCAGTTCCTTCACTGTCACACAACTCACACTGAACTCACACAAAACTCCTCAGAAACTCTGTCAGGTGTGTGTTTTTGTCTCTTTCAGTGTCGGTGTCTCTGTGCGTCTCTCTGTCGTGTCCTCTGCTCCCAATCTGACTACAAATGCCTCATTCCTCTCTTTATCCCGAGGTAAGATACTTACTTTTCAGATAAAGCATATTATGACAAATCGGCTGAACTGTGTGTGTGTGTGTGTGTGTGTGTGTGTGTGTGTGTGTGTGTGTCCAGTGCTGTAAACACCATGATGGGGTGATGGAGAGATTTGCACAGCTGATGTTTGATATTTCATGCGTGTTCGGTGGAGAATGACGACTGTAGAACACAAACACCTTCTTCTCAGTTTGACCTGTCAGATCATCTGAGTAAACGCTGTGACTCTGTGGCACATCACAGCCACTACAGTCATGTTTCCATCCGGCATTTGTTACGCAATGACACAAAATATGCATAAAGATATGTGGCCGGAAAGTCAGTCACTGACTCAAATAATGGAGTCGTTTTGGGCAGGACTAGCTGTTAGTCTGACCAATGGATGACGGGGGAAGTGTTCAGGAAATGTGAGTGAACACAGTAATTATTTGTGCGCTGAACTGAAACTAAATCACTGTCTGACTCACGATATTCAAATGAAATTGTGAGAGTTTCATATTTTTTATTATTATTATTATTATACATGACCATTATTTGATATTTGATTAGCTCGTAATTATAATTGTTCTGTATCTATAAGAACTGTACCACAATGATCACACAACATGTACCACACAACATGATCACAATAACAACATCTGCTGAAACAGACATAAACAAACATCTCCAAATGAATCACAAGAGTTAGGGACGCAAATGTGACTAACAAGTTTGGGCCAAAGAAGTTTACGTGCCGCGCGTGTGCGTGAGTGTGTGTGTGTGTGTGTGTGTGTGTGTGTGTGTGTGTGTCTGTGTGTGTGTGGTGTTTTTGAGGCCCTGCAGATTATATATTGTAAGCTTCTTATGTGGTGGATGTGTCCTTAATTTCTGTCTGCGCTGGGTCCTACTGCCACCCGCTTAGTATGTGTTGGAAAATTCCAATACAACAACCAAGAATAAATAGACAGACAGACCGAAAGGTAGACAGATAGAGACACTGACAGACATACAGACAGACAGACAGACCGACAGGTAGACAGACAGAGACACTGACAGACATACATACAGACAGACAGACAGACAGACAGACTGACAGGTAGACAGACAGAGACACTGACAGACATACAGACAGACAGACAGACCGACAGGTAGACAGACAGAGACACTGACAGACATACAGACAGACAGACAGACAGACCGACAGGTAGACAGACAGAGACACTGACAGACAGACCGACAGGTAGACAGACAGAGACACTGACAGACAGACAGACAGACAGACAGAGAGACACACAGACAGACAGACAGACCGACAGACAGAACGACAGACAGTCAGACAGAACGACAGACAGACCGACAGAGAGACACACAGACAGACAGACAGACAGACAGACAGACAGACAGACAGACAGCATATTATGGCATGTTTTACTCATTTTAGATTCCTTAAAAATATAAAATCAAAATATAAATAGACC
>JAVLUX010000170.1:572500-577500 GCA_032164185.1 Moxostoma hubbsi | reverse complement strand
TATATCTGTGTTTCGCAAGCGATGTCAAATAATGAAATGTGTAATCTGCTCAGGGGTTGTGCTGGAATCAACACATGTTTGTACAAACTTCACAATTAATATAACTGCTGATATCAAGAACATGCTCATATCTCATCAAACAACCTTTAACGTGCTTTTAGGATGTCACTGATTATTCGTGTGACGTCACAAAGCAACGGCGGTCTATGGGAAAATCTTTAATTTCCAGAACAAGCTGTGGCAATTTGCGTTTCTAACTAAAAGTGTTGTTTTGACAGTGTTGAGTTCAGTGTTGGTTTGTTTTTAAGTATAGCTGTTTTATCGCTGTAAAGAAACGAATTTGATAGATCGATAGATCGATAAATCGATAAATCGATTAGATCGATAGAACGATAGATCGTTTTTTAGATGTTAAGTATATGTGTAAATATAGAGTATATACTGTATATAATGTTAAGACTTTGTCGGTGCATGCCAATGAAACTACTTGAATAAGAGAGAGAGAGAGAGAGAGAGAGAGAGAGAGAGAGAGAGAGAGAGAGAGAGAGAGAGAGAGAGAGAGAGAGAGAGAGATGAAGTGATGGAGGGTGATGGAGGGTGAAGGGGGTGTGGAGGGAGGGGTTTGTTCACAGTAAAGTCTTGTGTGTCTCTAATTAGCCGCCACCTCCTCATCACTTCTACTCACTATCAACCGGAGACGGAGACACGCGCACCGACCGAACGCACCGGAACACCGCCGAGCACCTGCCGAACACCCGCACCGGTGTGAGTTCACAGAGACAAAAAGATATTAATACTGAACAGAAAACAGACAGAAGAGCAAGTTAAAACTTGAAGCTTTATAGCTTACCGGGGGGCGACAAAAAAAACCCGTAAAACTAAAGATTCTGGAAGAGTTTGCTTTAAACATAGAGAGAGAGAGAGAGAGAGAGAGAGAGAGAGAGAGAGAGAGAGAGAGAGAGAGAGAGAGAGAGAGAGAGAGAGAGAGTTTATAGTCATGATGTCGTACATGAAACAGCCTCATTACTCCGTCAACGGGTTGACTCTGTCCGGTACCGGGATGGATCTCCTGCACTCCGCTGTCGGTTACCCCAGTAAGTACTTATTTAAATTTGATTTATGCATTTACTATTTCACGCCTATATAAATGTCATATGTGATATTTAATGCTGTAAATTGATGCAACTCGCGTTAAAGGGATTAATTATTAATCTCATCGATCTGGAGCAACTTTATACATGTGAAAACTTTATTATTAAGTGTTAAAAATGTGCGCGTTTATCGATATTAACGGAAACACTTTCAATATTTCCGAATCATCATTTGTGCTGCACCGATTTCTGCTCTCACGAATATTATGAAACGCTGAATATTTTATATTATATTTATAAATATATATTTATATTTATTTTTTCGTTTATTAAATATATTTCTTCTATCGAGAATAAATCGTGACGATCAGATGATTCTTCTACTTTATCGAAAAACAGCCTAAACGTGTAGATCTGTTATATATAAATATGTTATATATATGTTTTATATATTTATAGCATTTAAAATCAAGCGTCGAATTTCCCTTTAAAAGCGGGTTTTAAGTTTGACAAAATAGACAAAACGTTTAAATATACAGGTGACCTTTCACGCCTTTATTCAGCCTAAATGCGAAAATGCACATTTTAAATACGATAATTCCGTTTGTTCGTTTCACTTACTGGCGCGGATTTTTGAATCGCTCTAATATAATATCTTCATTATAATCATCATTTCTTAGAGACATACAATGTTTATTTTTTTCTGAATGATTGGATTAATGGTAAATGCTGCCGTTTAGTTGAATTAATGCGATTTTCCTGTAATTGCACAGATATGATCTAATGCAAAACAATTAAATAAACATTTAACAGCCGTTTAATGAATGTAGCATTTATGCACTAATTAAACACCTCATAATAAAACTAATTAGCAAGTTTTCTAACGATGAAGCAGCCTGCTATTAGCCTATATATCGCATAAGATCCATTTATTAATATGACGTTTTTAATGTAATTAATCATTTGGACTGTAACTCTAACTGTGTTCGTATTTCAGATGTAAATGCATATTAAAGGTGTTAAATTCTCTGTGTTTATCTGGTTTATGTTGTTTAGACACGCCGCGCAAACAGAGGCGCGAGAGGACGACATTCACGCGTGCGCAGCTCGACATCCTCGAGGCGCTGTTCGCCAAGACTCGCTACCCGGATATCTTCATGAGAGAAGAAGTGGCGCTCAAGATCAACCTGCCCGAGTCCAGAGTCCAGGTGAGTCCAACCGCTAAACCTCCCCAAATCCACCTGACCTGCTCAGCAACACCAGCGGAGCTCCACTGATATGGAGTTATAATTGTCCAATTCTGCACCCATCACTAAATTAATTTGTCTTTGCAAGAATTTTGCACGTGCAGAATTTTTGTTTTGCACTCATAATATCATCTTGCGCGTGCAAGATAACTTTTTACGCGCTCAATTTCATCTTGCGCGTGCAAAATAACTTTTTGCGCACTTAGAACATTACATTAGACAGAATGTTAATCTCAGTCACCATTCACTTTTGTTGCATCTTTTTCCATGCATTGAAAGTGAATGGTGACTGAGACTCACATCTTCCATCTGTGTCCCACAGAAGGAAGTCATACAGCTTTGAAACATGATGGTGAGTAAATAATGACAGAGTTGATTTATTAGGGTGTACTGTCCCTTTAAATGCCCAATTAAAAGTCGTATTGTCTTTAAGTTCTTGTCTATTAGTTTTGAAGACACTGAATTGCTATTCTACTATTAAACGCAGATCGAATGACTGAATGCCAACCGATGGAGAACTCCATGCCCATAATCTGTCTTGTTTGTCGCAGGTGTGGTTTAAAAACCGTCGCGCTAAGTGCCGTCAACAGCAGCAGCAGCAGACCAGCGGCCAGACCAAACCCAGACCACCCAAGAAGAAGTCTTCACCCGTGAGAGAGCCCAGCGCCAGCGAGGCCAGCGGCAGCACTAACGGGCCGTACAGCCCACCACCGCCACCACCGGGCACGGCCATCACCCCGAGCTCCAGCAGCACCAGCGCCACAGTGTCCATCTGGAGCCCGGCGTCCATCTCGCCGCTGCCGGACCCGCTGTCGGTGTCCAGCACGCCCTGCCTGCAGCGCACCAGCACCTACCCCATGACCTACACCCAGGCGCCAGCCTACAGTCAGGGCTACGCCAGCTCGTCCTATTTCACGGGGCTGGACTGCAGCTCGTACCTGTCTCCCATGCACCCGCAGCTCTCCGCCACAGGGGGCGCTCTCAGCCCCATCACCGCCTCCTCCATGGGCGGACCGCTCAGTCAGTCGCCCGCGTCCTTGTCGTCTCAGGGCTACACCGCCGCGTCTCTGGGCTTCGGCGCCATCGACTGCCTAGACTACAAAGACCAGACGGCGTCCTGGAAACTGAACTTCAACGCCGCCGACTGCCTGGACTACAAGGACCAGAACTCGTGGAAGTTTCAGGTCCTGTAGGGGGCGCTACAGAAGGGAACGCTTACACCCAAACTGACCGTCTGCCGACGTTATACAGAGAAACACGCCGATCAAATGCGCCGAACGTCACGTATAGACTTAGTAAATGTAAATAAACGGATGGAACCCGCTGCACTGTACGTATATCGCCGTAGGACGTCCCACAATGGCAGACGATGTTCCTGTATTCTTATACGTTTGTAAATAATCTGTTTTCTATGTTACTGTAATTGATATTAGATCAGTGTTGTTGTTGTCAGTCTGATCGTGCTGTGAAGATCTCTAAACTGTTACATGTGACGCCGTAATTATTAAACAGGAAACAGTTTCATGTTGTTTCCTGAATCTCAGGGCTTTCAGATGCTGTTTATGTGATGTCATTTCCTGTTTGTCATGTTGTGTTTGCGTTCACATTCTTGTAGTGACAATATTCAAAATAAATGAGATTTTCTTTCTGTACAGGCAGAATAAAGTGATATTGTGATATTGTGATATTTATAATGATATATTTAATCTGTGACGTGTCCGGACGCTCATAATATTCTGATTACTGTATTCAAAGTTTTCAAGTATTATTCATTATAAAACAGCATCAATTAAAGTCAGTAAAAGTAAATATATCCGAACTTCAGTTCATTTCTCATTAATATCAGAATATATTATTGTGAACATTTGATGTATCGGGGTATCAGTGCTGTTCTGACTTTAATTTATGCTCATTTAAATGAAACAATAAGCTGTATAATGATGAAACACTACAATAAACATTTATTACAATAATCAGAATTAATAAAAATAACTGAGAAAATGTAAAACTCCTGACACGCAACATTATAAGAATTTTAAACACACGCTAAACGCAAATAATCATAATAGTCTTAAAAAAATATTTTTTTTTGGCCAAAAATGATGCGAACACACACACACACATATATATGTGAGGGTGTATAGTGTGTGTGTCTGTGTGCGTGTGTATGTGTTTGTGTATATAGTTTGTGTGTGTGTGTGAGTGTGTGTGTGTGTGAGTGTGTATATAGTGTGTGTGTGTATAGTGTGACTGTGTGTGTATGTGTGTGTGTGTGAGTGTGTGTGTGTGTCTGTATGTGTGTATGAGTGTCTGTATGTGTGTGTGAGTGTGTATGAGTGTCTGTATGTGTGTGTGAGTGTGAGTGTGTGTGTGTGTGTGTGAGTGTGTATGAGTGTCTGTATGCGTGTGTGAGTGTGAGTATATAGTTTGTGTGTGTGTGTGAGTGTGTGTGTGTGTCTGTATGTGTGTGTGTGTGTATATAGTTTGTGTGTGTGTGTGTGTGAGTGTCTGTATGTGTGTGTGAGTGTGTGTATATAGTTTGTGTGTGTGTGTGAGTGTGTGTGTGTGTCTGTATGTGTGTGTGAGTGTGTGTATATAGTGTGTGTGTGTATAGTGTGACTGTGTGTGTGTGTGTGTGTGTGTGTGTGTGTGTGTGTGTGTG
>JAVLUX010000170.1:552500-557500 GCA_032164185.1 Moxostoma hubbsi | reverse complement strand
ACACACACACACACACACACACACACACACACACACCGTAGTGTCCTGTCATGACGCATCCGATCCGTGGAGTGAGTCGGAACATGTTTGTTACAGTTGATGCATCCAGGAGCGCATCCTGCACATGAGAGGAAAAAGAAAGAGACGCTTACACACACACATAATCTGTACACACGCGCTGAGAATCACAACTCAGCGTAATTAAAGAGCATCACAGCGGCATCTGAGCGACTCTTTCAAACGGTCTGATACACAACTAGTGTAAACACATAAATGCATTTGAGCTGCAAATATTAAAGAATCAGTGCGTTACCGGAACTTTCTTCTGTGTGACGACCACAGCGCAGTCATTTCCTCTGATGCCCACGGAGGTCAGGCCGCTCTGAGTGATCGCTTTGAAGGCATACTCTGTCCATCACAACATTTACAATTAAATGTTATATGCACAAATCTGCAGCATATAGTGCAAATAGGGACTGAGCTACTATATAGATTTCTATAAGCTCTCAAAGTGTGCAACCTGAATACTATGACATCTTATTGATTTCCTGTCTGGAATGATTTAAAGGAATATTCTGATTAGGTTCAATACAAGTTAAAGGGACAGTACACCCAAAAATGTATTCACCCTCATGTCATCCCAGATGTGTTTGACTTCCTTTCACAAACACAAATGGAGATTTCTAGAAGAATATTTCAGCTCTGTTGGTCCATACAATGCAAGTGAATGGCGACAAGAACTTTAAAGCTCCAAAAAGCACATAAATGCAGCATAAAAGTAACCCAGTGGTTTAATCCATGTCTTCAGAAGTGATATGATCGGTGTGTGTGTGAGAAATACATCAATATTTAAGTCCTTGTTTACTATAAGTTCTCCTCTCTGCCCAGTAGGTAGCGATACGCATGAAGCATGCGAACCGCCAAAAAACCCCAAAAGAATGTGAAAGTGAAAAAGGAGATTTATAGTAAAAAAAGGACTTAAATATTGACGTGTTTCTCACTCACACCTCTCATATCACTTCTGGAGACATGGATTAAACCACTGGAGTCTTATGGATTACTTTTATGCTGCCTTTATGTGCTTTATGGAGCTTCAAAGTTCTGGTCACCATTCACTTGCATTGTATGGACCTACAGAGCTGAAATATTCTTCTAAAAATCTTCATTTGTGTTCTGCAGAAGAAAGAAAGTCACACATTTGGGATGACATGAGGGTGAGTAAATGATGTGAGAATTCTCACTTCTGTGTGAACTGTCACTTTAAACTCAATCGACAGCATGTGCGGCATAATGATGATTAACACATAATTAATGTCGACTCGTCCCTACTTTTCTTTAAATGTGTTCCAGTGAGACACACACACACACACACACACACACACATATTAAACCCCATTGACTTGCATTGGAAGTGTCTCACACACACACACACACTCACACACACACAGAGATTAAACCCCACTGACTTGCATTGGAAGTGTCTCACACACACACACACACACAGAGATTAAACCCCATTGACTTGCATTGGAAGTGTCTCACACACACACACACACTCACACACACACACAGATTAAACCCCATTGACTTGCATTGGAAGTGTGTCACTGCAACACATTTAAAGAAAAGGAGGAACGACATTAATTATGTGTTAATCATCATTATAACACACATGCTGCTGATTCAACCCGGAATATTCCTTTAAAGTGTTATTTGTAATGATATATTATAGATTTAACCCATTGTTATTGTAAGTCCTGGTTTCTCTGTACAGTCAAATATCAACACATGATATAAAGTTGCATCCTGCACACTGGTATAGTACCATAATGATATTTAACGTGTTACTAATAATATATTGCATGAATGTGTCTCCACGAGGTCGCATCGGTGCAGTATATATGAGATAAACGCATTAACAACAGGTCGCGAGTCTCTTACCGACTTGATATAATCGGCCCTCAGGTGAGAAGATGGTGATGTGTCGATCAAATCCAGCGTTTGAACCGCGAGACATCCTGAGAAACTCTTCAAAACACTTTCTCTAACTTTATAAACTCAATCTGTTTGCATTTACAAACACAACTTCGAGATTCACGAGGTTAAACGCGTTGAAAATGCCGCGACCGCGTCGAGTGAGGGTGAATAAGCGATATTTACTTTTACTTTCTATTTTCATTCAGACACGTCATGAACAATGAAGAGGAAGTCTGAATCTTGTTGCTAGCTGCATCCTCTTTAAAATACAATTCAAGATCGATTTAAGACTAAATATTAGCAGCACTGGCTTATAAAAAGTGTTGACACAATGGTGGTGACTGTGGGGATCAAACCAGCAACCTCCTGATTACCAGTTATGTGCTTTAGCCCACTACGCCACTACCACTCCAGAAGGATGTGCTTTGGAGATTGTAAACATAACTCCATTTAAATCCATCTGGAAACCAGAATACTCTTTATATTCAGACAGGAAAGGTCTGATTTTCCCAATGTCGTAAAGCGTGAACCCGCAAGACCGGGCGGTTGATGAGATGATGTGTGCAGTGCAATTAAGCTGGTCGTGTACCACCACTCACATGTCCCGGGGCTGTTCTGGTTGGTGTTAGTGTAGTTGTACCAAGATGAATAGTGAGGTTGGCTAGGATCACGAGGAGTTCTGTCTTGGCAAGGTCGAGCTGAAGGTGTCGTTCCTTCATCCGTGCCGAAATGTCCGAGAGGCAGTCAGAGATACGAGCTGACACAGTCAGGTCATCAGGCTGGAACGACGGGTAGAGCTGCGTATCATCGGCGTAGCAGTGGTAGGAAAAGCCATGCGCCTCAATGACCCCTCCGAGTGATGTTGTAAATATCGAGAAGAGGAGGGGGTCCAAACACTGTTCCTTGAGGAACCCCAGTGGTCATCTAGTGTCTTAGACTCCTCCCGAGGAGACCGTGAATGATCTGCCAGTGAGATATGACTCTAACCGTAACCCTACGACCCAGACAACTGGTTGAATACGACCCCCTCAAGGGTTTTAGACAGGAAGGGTCTGTCGTTGTCGTCTACTGTGAGGTGATGTGTTGGTCGTTTAAGCAGTGCGGTTACTTGAGCCAGCTTGGATGTATTGGCAAAGTTTCCAGTTGGTGTTGAGAGGGTAGACTTGAGGACATGTGAGGCGTCTATTTCCCAAACTAGCGACTCTGATGTGCTTCTCCTCTTGTTTAGTTGTCCGTGTTAGAGACAGTTGTGCTTGTCTTTGAAGACTCTAGTTACAACTTTGGATGAAATCTGCAGTTTTGTGGCAATTTCAAGCATTGTATCGCAAACTAGCACCTGCAATCACACCAATCTGGGTTTAAATAGTATCTAAACATGTCCCAAATATTGGTAACAGAGCTCGTATAAATCATATATCAAATAAATTAGCTATACAATATTTAGCGTGACAACTTTATGTTGTGCACTGTTGGTTCCCACATGAGCTTCAGAAACACTCGGAGGCAGGTGTGTGTGCAGAGAACAGCTCTTTATTACTTTAGAACAAGTTAAAACAAGTCATACGATCTAGTCTCATAATCAAATGTGTTTACAGCTTCAGCTAATCTTTGTACGTTGTTTACATTCACATAAATATGATCCATATAGTTCAGTGGCTCACGCTGTCTGCATCAGACATCACTTCCTCTTATTGCTCGTTTGCTTCCTGACTCTCACTGTGTGTGGGCGGAGTCTGAGACCAGACCTGCTCTCATTGGCTGCTATGTTACAGGAAAGTGCAACATACAGGGAAAGAACACAAGTGTTTCCTGTCACACACACACACATGAATGCATACACACACGACACACACACACACACACGACACACACGACACACACGACACACACACACGGTTATAAACACTCGATTGTACTCTGCAACTCATTATTACTCCTCAATTGCACACCTGACCCAGTTGGTCATGTGATCAGGAAACAGATCGTGTTCTGACCTCAGAACAGTTTTTAGCCATAAATCAGCATAAAAAAACAGATATACAGTAACAGTCGAAAGCACAAATCATATTATTACTTCATCACATGTGCACATTTGTGTTATTATACGTAATTATTTCACCACTCAGTGATATATTGCATTACAATATAGATATGAATATGACAATATATGATCTGTAATTAATAATCACAATGGTATCTGTGAGATGTGTGTGTGTGTGTGTGTGTGTGTGTGTGTGTGTGTGTATTTGATGTTACTGCATTATGGCTTGTATCTGGTTGTGTTCATGAGTGTGTGTGTGCCTGTTGTGTCCATTCTCATGGGATTTCTAAATTTCTGAGTAAAAACTGATGCATGTAACATGTGTGTGTATGTGTGTGTGTATGTGTGTGTACATGTGTGTTTATCCCATGCGAAGTTCACGTAGTTCTGCCGCCACTTTCCTCAACTCGGCTTCAATCTCTAACAGCTCCTGACAACACACACACACACACACACACACACACACACACACACACACACACACACACACACATACAGACACAGACACACACACATACAGACACAGACACACACAGACACACACACACACAGACAGACACAGACACACACACACACAGACAGACACAGACAGACACACACACACACACACACACACACACACATACAGACACATACAGACACACACACACACACACACACACACACATACAGACACAGACACACACACATACAGACACAGACACACACACACACATACAGACACAGACACACACAGACACACACACACACACACAGACAGACACACACACATACAGACACAGACACACACACATACAGACACAGACACACACACATACAGACACAGACACACACATACACAGACAGACACAGACACATACAGACACACACACACACAGACAGACACACACACATACAGACACAGACACACACACACACACACATACAGACACAGACACACACACATACAGACACAGACACACACACACACAGACAGACACAC
>JAVLUX010000170.1:522500-547500 GCA_032164185.1 Moxostoma hubbsi | reverse complement strand
GACTCTACCCTCCCTAGCAACCGGCCCAATTTGGCTGCTAAGGAGACCTGACTGGCCTCACTCAGCACGCCCTGTATTCAATCTCACAGATGTTGTTGATTGAGCTCATCTTGTATTGAACCCAGAATATTCCTTTAATTGA
Source organism: Moxostoma hubbsi (assembly GCA_032164185.1). NCBI lineage: Eukaryota > Metazoa > Chordata > Actinopteri > Cypriniformes > Catostomidae > Moxostoma > Moxostoma hubbsi. Next base: position 547,358 of record JAVLUX010000170.1, on the reverse strand, counting down.
ACATATTTCTGTCTCCAGACGGTTTCACCACGTGACATTCTTGCAAATATTCTCAACAAGTGTTTAACGGTGATTAAAGAGGATTAAACTCCTTCAGTCTTCACAAGATCTTGATTCTAAATCATTTAAACATTTCACACTCATTATGAATTCATCATTGCCGTTTTATATTAATGAGGCGGTTCATTAAATCATGAATATTAATGAGGCTAATTAATAAATCTGTGTTTGTTCTGCAACACACATCATCATCAGAGCCGGTAATGAGCCGGTAATCTTCTCATTATACATTAATGAGTGTTTGTGCGGCTCTTTTCACCTGACGAAGAGAAAATAATCCACGAGATTAAATCTATTCCTGTCTCACCTTTATCAGCAGCTCAAATAAACCAGTTCAACTCTCTACAGCACAAATATCACTTCTTATATAACACAATCCGTCTCACGTGATTATATCGCAAATATCTCCATCAGATGAACAGAAACGATTCTCAACAGCCACCGGGCAAACATTGATTTGATCAATATTACATATAAGAGTAATCATTTCTGTAATGTGTACTCACCTCCAGCATACAGAACACACACCACTGTCCAGAAAACCCACAGTCGCATCATCAACACACACACGCGGCGGGATATGATGAAGATGATGATGATGATGATGAAGGTTTGATCACGGCTGTCTGTGCTGGTGTGACTACAGGAGAATACACCTGGAGGACATGATGAACCCTGCGCGCTCCCGCTGCGTGCCCGCGCACTCATAAAGACTGTATGCGCGCGCACGCGCTCAGTGCTGTTTGGACACGTGCAGCGAATGTAAATAATGACGTCAACAGATAGTTAGCACTTCTGACATTTTCCAACCTGTTAGATTTATTTCAGATATCAGTAAAATGGAGAATACTAAAGATATCTTAAAATTGTAACAACAATGTAATTACAGCTATCTTAAATTAACTTTAAAGAAATCAAATATGCATCTTTATCTAGTTGAAATGTGACTGTTGATATCACAAATGATCATTTTTACTAGTAAGAGATGCATCGCTGATATGAGAAATTAATTATATATATCTGTATTAATAATGTCTATTGCACACACACACACACGCACACACACACACACACACACACACTCACTCACTCACACAATCACACTCACACACACACACACTCACTCACTCACACACACACACACACAGCTGAAGTCCTCCGTCTCGAGTGTTCTCAACAATGTGTGTGTGTGTGTGTGTGCAGGACACTGACATGAACCCACCATGAAATGTCAAACCCCCTCTTTACCTTTGTTGTGGATTTACACACTTCACACAGGTCAAATTTTTAGGTTGTAAAAACCGGATTAATCCGGGAACATCACACCCCTGATAAAGAAATGCATAACTAGTGATAAAATGGTCCTGAATAAATTAATAAATTACACTATTGATAAATCGTGCCTGTGCATTATGTTTTACTCAGTGCATTGTAAACTCATATTACGCTAAACAAACACAATTTTCCAGCTTGAATTGCTAATGCTAATGCTAATGCACGTTCTAGAGTTAATTGACAGGTGATCTAAAAGGTGATTGGCTCTTTTAACTGTAAGGCGGGACTTCTTTTCTGAAGCATCCTGTTTTATGTAATGTTTTACTGCATGAAAGAGCGTCAAATGATTCAGATTCACGTTGAACCGACTCAAGAGTGATTCATTCATTCATCGGCATCACTAGGATTCACAAGCCCCGCCCTCATGAGCTTCAAACGTAAAATACATTACGCTATATCCTCATGAACAATAATTAGGAGGACCAGAGAGTTGCCTCATACATATTCTGTTAGTCGTTTATGTTCATTAATATTAATATCACATTGGCATTTATTGCCACAATTTAATCAACTAATAACTATCAGAAGGCGAAAATGAACACACTTATCATTGTTTGGGTTTTTATTTGGCTTCATTTGCCCGCACACAATGCCAGAGACTGGCGGTGACGTCACAAGTGGGCGTTCCCACTACAGGTTGCCTAGTAACGTTTATAAATGACATTCCATTGCTGTTGACAGCGAATCGCTTTTCTTGCCGCTAAAAACAAACATTTTGGAGGGAAAATACTAAATATAAATGGAATCAGTAAATAAAATGCTTTGTATCAAAGATGAATGAGAAACATGGCGTGTTCTTTGCCATAGCGGCGGTTTATCTGCGGTCTGTCTGGGTCCACTAAACCATTCAATCTCGGAGTCAGACACCTTTCCACGCAGTGTTTCTCTTAAAAATGTCCTTGTACATATGAAGAGATATCATAGAGCACTGGGAAATTGCTAACAGCAAGAATTAGCCTTTCATCCATCTTTCCGTTACTGCAGGAGCTGAGAGAGAGGAGGATCACGTGACCTCTCGCGTCTCGCTGTCGCTTCCGTAAGTCGCTTTTCAGTTGAATAAAGATTTGAAGAAACGGATGTTATGCAGCCATGTTTGTTTGTAAATCTTGATGTTTTAAATAAAAAAATAAAATAAAAAAACTTGTCTCAACTTTTTTCTCTTTCGCGTCGCTGGACACGCCCACATCTAGTCGCCAACGGTCGTGTTGCCGGAAGTCGATGTGCTCCCATTGAAAATGAATGGGATGGTGTACGCAGCTTTAGAGTATGCGATTACATATGTGCCACAATTCGGCACGCTTATTAAATTATATTTAGAGAACATGAAAATATGCTGCAAAACACATTCACACACCCGCATCAAAACATGTGAAGTCACGGACAAATTGTGCTCACCCGCCAATCAGAATGTGAATTCATCCAACATGGCGCCCAATAGTGCAGTGGCAAATACCAATAAAGGTATTTTATTTCCTATTTTATTTCTGAAATCACTCGCTGTTATACATTTATTTATACTTTAAATATGCGCGCTGGTCACTGCGGTCAAGAGTGCACACCTAATAAAATTAGCTTCTCATATTATGTTTTTGTCTTAATAGTTAAAAATGACATATTTGTATACCGTGACATGTAATAACACGTGTTATATAATACTTATCACTTATCTTTATAAAACTCTTGTTTAAATGGCATTATGTTGAACTGTATGTCTCATTATTAATCAATACTGTGCTTAAAGCGTCACTGAGTGTCTTGAAAGGCACCTATACATGAAATGCATTATTAATATTATTAATAATTATTATTATAAATTAATACAGGAATAAGCTGGAGCAGAGGCACGAGGACATCACTGGATACAAGCTTTCAGGACAATACAAATAAAAACAAGAAAAACTTGATAATATATATATATAATAAAAAAATTAACATGACCGTTTTCTATTATTCACACTGAAATAATCTCACTCACACACACTCTCACATGATGGTCTTTATTTTAATTTTAATAACATGCTAATGATGATTCTAAGAAACCGCGCGCGCAGTTTATTGTTGCTATAGTAACGAACGCAGCTTTCACGTGCGTCTGATTGACAGATAAAACTCGCGCTCTTATGTCAGTGTTGATGTTCATTTTGTGGTAATTATTTTGTGGTTATTGCTTCGTATTCAGTTCAACAGATTCAAGTTAAAGACGATAAACATTATTCATATGAACTGTGCACTGCATATGGGGGGATTTACCTTTCTTAATTAACTGGACAGTATAGTCAGAGTCACTCTTACATATAATCCATTGAATAGGTCAGTAAACCTCTAAAGGAAAGCTTTTTAAGGGCATTTGAATACGGGACATGATGTAAGTGCTAGGACGCACTTTGAATTTTGGGGTGATTTTGCCTTTAATTTTCTCAAAAACTACAGTTTTAATTGACTTTCAGGATTTACAATTTAAAGTTTATTACAAGGTACATATGAATGCCAATGAGAGATCCTTAGCAGAAAAGTCACATTTATTATATGTAATATGTAAATGTAATGTTATGTAAATTTAGTACGATCCAAGAGTCTTCTAAACCAGTCAGATTTCACATAGGTTAAATCAAACATATTAATAAACACCAGCACGTCACAAACACTTAATAAACGCGTTTTCGTGAATATAGTACCACTCGCTGTCTTCTGCACTCAACAGGAGTCAGAAAGCACGTCTTCGTGTTCTTTCTGCAAATGACCGTTATTACTGCAATATGCGTGCGCTCGGATTTAAATGACCGTTATTACTGCAATATGCGCGCGCTCGGATTTAAATGACCGTTATTACTGCAATATGCGCGCAAAGTGGTCAAAGAGGTCAAAGTGTTCCGCAGGGAAGAGTAGAGGGTCTCTGAGAAGTTGAACGGAGCATTTTGGCCAATCACAGGTGGAGGTGTGATTACATTATACCATTAATTTCATGCAAATTGTAGTTTATTGTTAGGCGTTTAATGGCTAATTTTCACACCAAACTCCAACAAACGTTCCAAACACAGTATGACTGTCATTCTCACATGGAGAGTGCACATCCAGTGTAAGACAGTGTAAGAATTCAGAACCAAAAATTAGCTGTTTGAAAATACATATTTATAAAATTGTGCGATAAAATAAAACACTTCAATTTGGTTAAATATGAAATGTCCAGGATTGGAGTAAAAAAATCAAATTCAAACCTATTTAAAATCCAACGTTTGGCAAAATCACACTTATTATTCAAATTCAAAAGTCTACAATTCAAATTTACACGATTCAAATTCAAATTGTTTTGTCATAATCCTGGCTCCATACGACCGCAGTGACCAGCGCGCATATTTAAACTATAAACAAATGTATAACAGCGAGTGATTTCAGAAAAATAAGTAAAACATACCTTTATTGGCAGCTCGGGAAGACGCTCACGGAAGTTGTTTGTTTTCCCCTACTCACTCAGGTGTCATGTTTTGCCAACGGTGATGCGCCCAAACGAGCTCTTCTGATTGGCCAGAATTCTCTGACCTCTGAACAGTTCCCGCCGCTGCCTCCACAGATGCACAAATCACTTTAGCTCCATATTTTACACAGACATGTGGTGCAAACATATTTTCATAATCTTCTAGCAAAGACAAATTCATTTTTAGCTCAGAATTTGCTCAGAATTCGTACATTTTGCTTTCTCCTCCCACCCACTCTGTGTACAAAATACCTTTTTGCTTGCTCAAAATATCATCTTGCACATGCAGAAAATGTTTGTGCACTCAAAATATAATTTTGTGCATGCAGAACTGTGGCACTAATATAACTCCATACTAGAGCAAACGGCCCTTCTTTAACAAAATGGCCTCTTCTATTAAAATGGGCTCACCCGGGTATCTCAGCGAGTATTGCCGCTGACTATCACCCCTGGAGTCGTGAGTTTGAATACAGGGCGTGCTGAGTGACTCCAGCCAGGTCTCCTTAGCAACCAAATTGTCCCGGTTGCTAGGGAGGGTCGAGTCACATGGGCTAACCAAATTGGGCCGGTTGCTAGGGAGGGTAGAGTCACATGGGGTAACCAAATTGGGCCGGTTGCTAGGGAGGGTCGAGTCACATGGGGTAACCAAATTAGGCCGGTTGCTAGGGAGGGTCGAGTCACATGGGGTAACCAAATTGGGTCGGTTGCTAGGAAGGGTAGAGTCACATGGGGTAACCAATTTGGGCCGGTTGCTAGGGAGGGTCGAGTCCCGCCTTTAGTTTAATGAGGGTGACTTCTTGAGTGTAGTGTTGATCTAGTAGCACGATTTAAAGAGACAAAATAAATGGACAAATGTAAAATACGTGAATATTCACCGAAAGTAAAGAGTCGCCAGTCGTCAGTAATAGCAAAACATGAACCATTTATTACCATTCTGACGTCCATTCAGGTAAGCATGACAAAGATATTAGAAGAACCAAACAGAGCAACACACACAAGTCCCATCACTCAAGATGTCAGTAATAAGAATATAATAATAATAATAATAATAATAATAATAATAATAACATCTCATGCCAAGCGCCTTTCATCTGTGCCCGATATGAAGCAGTCGCCCTGGAGACGGCCTGTACAGAGATTCACAGTCAGAGGTCTCACTGCATGAGAGACAGACAGACAGACAGACAGACAGATACAGAGGACAGTGCGTCAGCTGCAACACCACATCTTTGGAATGACCACCCCTCGTTTAAAGCTTCTCAACTCGTTTTGCCCGCATAGAAACAGAGGAAGGAGGTTCTGAGCGTGACGCCAGGTTCCTCCAGGGGTTCCTGACCCCGTCGTGACCTCACGCTAATGTAAACGCTCAGTTCAGACACGCCGCTGGAGTGTGAAGCAGCACCAGGCTGCTGTACCAGAGTCCTGACTCATTCAGAAACGTCTTCGTAATTGATCTGAATTTCGGTCTTGAACAGGAAGTGCGAGCGTCTGTGCTCGGGTCTGAGCGTGTTTTAGATCAAATAGATCTGGAGCACATTTACGTTTCATTTGAATGTTCGGAAGATTCATTAGCGGAGTGAAGAAACTCTTAATGCACGAGCAACGATCAGATCTGAAAGTAATGTCACACTGAATATGTCGATGCAGCTTCGATTACAGAGTTTTTGCATAGTGTGATGAATCCTGAGTGGAACGGGTGAAGACATCGACGGTCTGACAGAACAACTCTATTAAATTATCTTGTTTTTAACATTACAGTAACGTGATTTGGGGGTTAATGGGCCTAAAAATGTGCTTTTCTTTAAGCCAGATAGAGTTAATATTTGTCTATGGATTATGGGGTGAAATATGAGCATGTTCTTGACGGGTGTTGTGAGATTCACACATACAGAAACACACACAGAACTGTTACACAAATGAAGAAACACAAACACCTTTTACTAAATGTAGCGCAGCTCTGAGAAACCCGAGACCCTTCGACCAGAGTAACACACACAACACACACACACACAAACACACACACACAAACACCACAACACAACACACACACACACAACACACACACACCACAACACACACACACGCATGCGCATGCACACACACACACACACACACACACACTCACAACAACAAACACAAACACACAACACACACACAAACACCACAACACAACACACACACATACACACAACACACACACACACTCACACACGCACACACTCACAACAACACACACACACTCACTCACACACACACACACACACACACACACACACACACACTCACAACTCACACACACACTCACTCACAACACACAGTCACACTCACACACACACTCACTCTCACACACACTCACACACACTCACACACTCTCTCTGATGCTCCGAAGGCAGAACAGGATTCTCAGACTGTACCATCCCATCAGAAATAAACCCCCAAATGAATGAACACACATGTGCCATTATAAGCACCGTTGTGATTGGTCAAATCTCTGAAGCGGCGTCTCGTGACAGGGAGGAAACAGACATGACGATGAAATGGAATCTGATTGGTGGGTTTGTGCATCAGTCAGGCGGAGTCGATCATTGCTGGACGTCCCGGTCAGTCACGGAGAATTGAAGGGTCGAAGGAACATCGCCAACGGATGAGCGCAGCTCGATCCCGCGGGGCAACAGTTCCCACAATCCCCTTCTGCATAACGGCCATGTATAAAAATCATCTGGATAAAGACTCTTTGCTCATATTCCTCTTCCAGCATATTTACAAAACCACTACAAATCTGGTAGACAGGAAATGACCACAGAGGGCGCTGTAGCGACGCCCCGGTAAACATGTTACGTATAAGTGCTAAGAAACCTCTTGTACCTCAACAGAAATAAGAACGTAACGATGCTATCATCAATAAACATACAGGTGCAAGGGACTCGTGTCTGACGTTTATTCACGTGAGAACAGCCACAGGAAGTCCGTCGTGGGAGGTGAGAGTTCATGCAGACAGACAGCAGATGGACACAGGAAGCCGACGTTAACGTTCTCCATCACACGAGTACGACAGACAGCTAGCGATGGGATGATCGTGGCTCAACAGATCGTCTCTCATTGGCCGAAAGCCCTTTGAAACAGGTCAGCACTCGTGCCAATCAGCCGTTACACGTCTAGTGGCATGTGAGCTCAGATCGGCGGGAGAAAAACTAAACGTTTGCTTCCATCTTCCACTCATCCTGCTCTCCCTTACGTAATATAATAGTTTTCTGTATTCCATTTATAGTAAACTTAGCGGAGTACAATAAAATAGAAAAATATTAGAGAACATATACACAGTTAGTTTTGTGTGATTTGTAGTGACTCGTTGTGTGTGTGTGTGTGTGTGTGTGTGTGTGTGTGTGTGTGTGTGTGTGCTGGGCTACTGGAGCACCGGCCGAAGTGATGAAGTGTTTGTTTTCATATTGTTGATGTTCTGTCCATTCCATCTGCAAACAGAGAGAAATATAGATGTTAAATAGACAAACTGTCATTAGTGATTCTGAGCTGTAACAGTGTAAAATTACAAATGATTGGTCATCATATGAAACTGTTCTGTGATTGGTTGCTGGGGGGAGAAGCTGCATTGTGATTGGGTGTTGCACTGTGAAGATGTGCTGTGATTGATTTTTGGGGAGCTAAGTTTGCTGTGATTGGTTGCTAGGCAGTTAAGTTGTGCTATTGGTCATGTTATGAAGCTGTGCTGTGATTGGGTGTTGCAGTGTGAAGCTGTGCTGTGATTGTTTTCTGGTGGGTTAAGATGTGCTGTGATTGGTTGCTGAGGGGTGGTGCAGCACTTTGATTGGGTGTTGCAGTGTGAAGCTGTGCTGTGACTGGTTGCTGGGGGGTTAAGTTGTGCCGTGATTGGTTGTTGGGAGGTGAAGCTGCAATGTGATTGGTTGTTGCACTTTGAAGCTGTACCGTGATTGGTTGCAGGGAGTTTAAGTTGTGCCGTGATTGGTTGCTGAGGGGTGATGCAGCACTGTGATTGGTTTTGCAGTGTGAAGTTGTTTCATGATTGGTTGCTGGGGGGTTAATTTGTTTCATGATTGGTTGCAGGGGGGTTAAGTTGTTTCATGATTGGTTGCTGGGGGGATAAGTTGTTTCATGATTGGTTGCAGGGGGGTTAAGTTGTTTCATGATTGGTTGCTGGGGGGTTAAGTTGTTTCATGATTGGTTGCTGGGGGGTTAAGTTGTTTCATGATTGGTTGCAGGGGGGTTAAGTTGTTTCATGATTGGTTGCAGGGGGGTTAAGTTGTTTCATGATTGGTTGCAGGGGGGTTAAGTTGTTTCATGATTGGTTGCAGGGGGGTTAAGTTGTTTCATGATTGGTTGCTGGGGGGATAAGTTGTTTCATGATTGGTTGCAGGGGGGTTAAGTTGTTTCATGATTGGTTGCTGGGGGGTTAAGTTGTTTCATGATTGGTTGCAGGGGGGTTAAGTTGTTTCATGATTGGTTGCAGGGGGGTTAAGTTGTTTCATGATTGGTTGCTGGGGGGTTAAGTTGTTTCATGATTGGTTGCTGGGGGGTTAAGTTGTTTCATGATTGGTTGCTGGGGGGTTAAGTTGTTTCATGATTGGTTGCAGGGGGGTTAAGTTGTTTCATGATTGGTTGCAGGGGGGTTAAGTTGTTTCATGATTGGTTGCAGGGGGGTTAAGTTGTTTCATGATTGGTTGCTGGGGGGTTAAGTTGTTTCATGATTGGTTGCTGGGGGGTTAAGTTGTTTCATGATTGGTTGCTGGGGGGATAAGTTGTTTCATGATTGGTTGCTGGGGGGTTAAGTTGTTTCATGATTGGTTGCTGGGGGGTTAAGTTGTTTCATGATTGGTTGCAGGGGGGTTAAGTTGTTTCATGATTGGTTGCTGGGGGGTTAAGTTGTTTCATGATTGGTTGCAGGGGGGTTAAGTTGTTTCATGATTGGTTGCTGGGGGGTTAAGTTGTGCTGTGATTGGTTGCTGACTGGTAATGTTGTGCTGTGATTGGTTGCTGGGAGAAGCTGCATTGTGATTGGGTGTTGCACTGTGAATCTGCGCCGTGATTGGTTGCTGGGGGGTGAAGCCTCACTGCGATTGGGTGTTGCACTGTAAGGCTGCGCCATGACTGGCTGCTGGGGGGGGTTAAGTTGTGCCGTGATTGGCAACTGGGGATGAAGCTGGACTGAGATTGGGCGTTGCAGTGTGAAGCTGTGCTGTGATTGGTTGCTGGGGGGTTAAGTTCTTCTGTGATTGGTTGCTGGGGAGGCGAAGCTGGACTGTGATTGGGCGTTGCAGTGTGAAGCTGTGCTGTGATTGGTCGTACCCCCTAAGGCATGCTCTGTCATGCTGAGGCACAGTGACTCCAGCGTGGGATTAATCTCCAGATCGGTTCCTGGAACTTGGCATTCTGGGAACAAAAACAAGAATGCAGACATCAGTAAAACTATCTCAACACTAAATATGAATGAAAATGGAGAGTTTTAACAATATGAGCATCTACTGCCGTTCTAAACATCAGAACGCATTTCTTAGTGTGTTCCTATCTAGAAAACATGGCAGTGTTTCCTACACAATTCTATTTTTGCAGCAGAGGAGCCCCTTTTGAGCCATATATATATATATATATATGTGGATGCACTAAGTGCCAGTCAAAAGTGCTATCGGTGTGGTGGGCATTAAGAGACTTGCTGCCCATGAAGGCCATTTCTAATTTCTAATCAGTCACTTATGAGGATCCATGATGGCCAGCAAACAGCAGACGGCGAAGCAGCACACGTACCTTGTTGTTGGAACAGGAGCATGGTTTGTGGAGATGTGTGCACAGGAAGTGAGTGAGTCCTCTGAACAGAACTTCTGCTCTGACTCGGCATGCTGTTACTGCCTCCGGTATTCCCAAACCACAGGTTCTGAAACACACACACACACACACACACACACACACACACACACACACACACACATCTATAATCGACCGATCTGATTTAACTTTTCCTCGTCTTCCTCTCATCCATGACGTTGACGCCAGTGACAGACCAGATCAATTAATCAGATGATATTTGACCATTTAGAGATCATGAGCATCAGTCAGTAACTATGTCCACTTTGGCTGATTATCCACAGGAAGCTCTTTAATGGGCAAACTCCTCACCAATTCCATACTATCCAACTACACTGGCATGGCAGTAAATGAGTGTTCATATAATTGCAATTTAGTGTACTTCTCATTAAGCATTATATACACACTGTCCATACATATATGTGATTATTGTGAGTTATTGTAACCTGTCGGCCCTGTGCAGTGACGGACGCGGGGTTTGTGAGCGTGTGTCGCGGTGACGCTCCGGTCAGACCAGCAGCAGTCATCAGCCCCAAGCGGACGGGGGTAGGAGCTCCTCGCGGGGGCATCTGGAATGACCTCTGACCCCGGCGACCCAAACCTGCGCTCACAGATCCAGCTGTGGGCAGAGAGTTCGAGCCGTACGCCGGCCACCTGTGCAAACGCACGGGAATTGTTTCTTTTAACACATCTCAGACACAATAAACTGCAATTCTGTAACGTGACATATGTTTGAAAAAACTATATTTTAAGAGAAATAATGTAGTTCATTTTGATACACGAGCAGACTGACGAAGACACACACCCCCTCCGGTACACTCCGCTGTCAATCATGGTTTTCCGTGGGAAGAGGCGGAGCAACTTCAGCACCTGCTGTTTCCATGACAACAGCCTCTTTTTCTGCGTCTCTGTGAAAGCCTGATAGGCAGAGTGACACAAACAGCCCCGAGCATTAAAGAGAAGTCACGCCACGAACGAGAACATGAAATCCAGCGTAAATGCGTCACCTCATGTGTCAGACATTTCTCTATGAGCTGCAGGTAACAGCTGATATTCTCCTCATCCGGTCTGGACACCAACAGCTGCGTACACACTGACAAACACAGAAAATATTAACACATGCACACAAACAATGCAGAGAACCTTAACACACTCGCACACAGCAGGCAGTTTGGGTAGCCTGAGTATCTCAGCGAGTATTGACGCTGACTATCACCCCAGGAGTCGTGAGTGCCTCCAGTCAGGTCTCCTTAGCAACCAAAGTAGCCCGGTTGCTAGGGAGGGTAGAGTCACATGGGGTAACCAAATTGGCCCGGTTGCTAGGGAGGGTAGAGTCACATGGGGTAACCAAATTGGCCCAGTTGCTAGGGAGGGTAGAGTCACATGGGGAAAACAATGTGGGCCGGTTGCTAGGGAGGGTAGAGTCACATGGGGTAACCAAATTGGCCCGGTTGCTAGGGAGGGTAGAGACACATGGGGTAACCAAATTGGCCCGGTTGCTAGGGAGGGTAGAGACACATGGGGTAACCAAATTGGCCCGGTTGCTAGGGAGGGTAGAGTCACATGGGGAAAACAATGTGGGCCGGTTGCTAGGGAGGGTAGAGTCACATGGGGTAACCAAATTGGGCCGGTTGCTAGGGAGGGTAGAGTCACATGGGGTAACCAAATTGGCCCGGTTGCTAGGGAGGGTAGAGACACATGGGGTAGCCAAATTGGCCCGGTTGCTAGGGAGGGTAGAGACACATGGGGTAACCAAATTGGCCCGGTTGCTAGGGAGGGTAGAGTCACATGGGGTAACCAAATTGGCCCGGTTGCTAGGGAGGGTAGTCTCACATGGGGTAACCAAATTGGCCCGGTTGCTAGGGAGGGTAGTCTCACATGGGGTAACCAAATTGGCCCGGTTGCTAGGGAGGGTAGAGTCACATGGGGTAACCAAATTGGCCCGGTTGCTAGGGAGGGTAGAGACACATGGGGTAACCAAATTGGCCCGGTTGCTAGGGAGGGTAGTCTCACATGGGGTAACCAAATTGGCCCGGTTGCTAGGGAGGGTAGTCTCACATGGGGTAACCAAATTGGCCCGGTTGCTAGGGAGGGTAGAGTCACATGAGGTAACCAAATTGGCCCGGTTGCTAGGGAGGGTAGAGTCACATGGGGTAACCAAATTGGACCGGTTGCTAGGGAGGGTAGAGTCACATGGGGTAACCAAATTGGCCCGGTTGCTAGGGACGGTAGTCTCACATGGGGTAACCAAAAAACCCCAAACAAACAAACAAAAACAGGCATCGCTCTTTTACCTTTCCCCATCACGCGTGTGAACTGTCCTGCGATATCTCCATCACAGATGGGCGCAGACGAGGACTCTCCGTCACACGGTGGAGGATTGTGGGTCTGGAATCCCTCCGTTTCCTTCTCTTCGCCAGGACTGGCTGCTTTATCCACAGGCTCCGCCTCCTTCTGGGCAGCAGCGGGCGACGCGTAAGCTTTGATTGGCGTGATGATGATCAGCTGGAGCTCTTGTAAAGCATTGCGAACGTTCCCGCCTTCCAGAATATCCTGTAATCAACGGTACATTAGACCATAAACCGGATGAATGATTTTATGATGACAGTCGAGATTCGTGATCATTTACTCGTTCACCTTTTCAAGAGATTTCAGGACGCTCTGGCGTTCTCGGAGCTTCTGTACGCTCAGCGCGATCTTGTGTCGAGCTCCTTTCGTAACGTTCTGAAAGAAACACAAAAAATCAATCATGAGCCGTATTGGGTGTAATCAGATTACAAAGTAATTTGTGTAATCTAATTACGTTTTAGTAAAAAGTAATGCAACATGCATTAATGTAACACATTATGTAACACATGCTCATGTATGTCTCTGCGACAGAAGAATGACCCCTCATGAGGAAGAAACGTGGTGATGGATGCCGTGTCCACGCACAGCAATCCTCTTATTCTCTGCTATTGAAGTCGACCCGTGAAGCGGCACGTGCACACACTCACACACACACTCACACACACACACACACACACACACATTAGCGCAAGTCAACGTAGACTCTCAATGGAAAATAGCAAACGTGTGACAGAGAAATGGAGGACGGCAACAGTTGCCAAGTTAGGTTTGGTCAGAACACTTTTAAGGCGGGGCTTCGCAAAGGTTCAATTTGTAGTGGATTACTTTTTAGAGTAACTTACCCAAAAATGACATGAGCGGTAAATGTTGGACAGACACATGGACAGGCAATATTTCAGAGCTGATCATAAAGACAAATTTATATTCACAATATTTTCTCCCCAATTTGTAACAACCAATTCCCAATGCGCTCCAAGTCCTCGTGGTGGCGTAGTGACTCGCCTCAATCAGGGTGGCGGAGGACGATTCTCAGTTGCCTCCGCGTCTGAGACCGTCAATCCGTGCATCTTATCATGTGACTTGTTGAGCACGTTACCGTGGAGACGTAGCGCGTGTGGAGGCTTCACGCTATTCTCCGCGGCATCCACACACAACTCACCACACGCCCCACCGAGAGCGAGAACCACATTATAGTGACCACGAGGAGGTTACCCCATGTGACTCTACCCTCCCTAGCAACCGGGCCAATTTGGTTACCCCATGTGACTCTACCCTCCCTAGCAACCAGCCAATTTGGTTACCCCATGTGACTCTACTCTCCGTAGGAACCGGCCAATTTGGTTACCCCATGTGACTCTACCCTCCTAGCAACTGGGTCAATTTGGTTACCCCATGTGACTCTACCCTCCCTAGCAACCGGCCAATTTGGTTACCCCATGTGACTCTACCCTTCCTAGCAACCGGCCCAATTTGGTTACCCCATGTGACTCTACTCTCCGTAGGAACCGGCCAATTTGGTTACCCCATGTGACTCTACCCTCCCTAGCAAACGGGCCAATTTGGTTACCCCATGTGACTCTACCCTCCTAGCAACTGGGTCAATTTGGTTACCCCATGTCACTCTACCCTCCCTAGCAACCGGCCAGTTTGGTTACCCCATGTGACTCTACCCTTCCTAACAACTGGCCCAATTTGGTTACCCCATGTGACTCTACCCTCCTAGCAACTGGGTCAATTTGGTTACCCCATGTGACTCTACTCTCTGTAGGAACCGGCCAATTTGGTTACCCCATGTGACTCTACTCTCCGTAGGAACCGGCCAATTTGGTTACCCCATGTGACTCTACTCTCCGTAGGAACCGGCCAATTTGGTTACCCCATGTGACTCTACCCTCCCTAGCAACCGTCCCAATTTGGTTACCCCATGTGACTCTACCCTCTCTAGCAACTGGCCAATTTGGTTACCCCATGTGACTCTACCCTCCCTAGCAACCGGCCAATTTGGTTACCCCATGTGACTCTACCCTCCCTAGCAACTGGACAATTTGGTTACCCCATGTGACTCTACCCTCCCTAGCAACCGGACAATTTGGTTACCCCATGTGACTCTACCCTCCCTAGCAACTGGGCCAATTTGGTTACCCCATGTGACTCTACCCTCCCTAGCAACTGGACAATTTGGTTACCCCATGTGACTCTACCCTCCCTAGCAACTGGACAATTTGGTTACCCCATGTGACTCTACCCTCCCTAGCAACCGGACAATTTGGTTACCCCATGTGACTCTACCCTCCCTAGCAACCGGGCCAATTTGGTTACCCCATGTGACTCTACCCCTCCCTAGCAACCGGCCAATTTGGTTACCCTATGTGACTCTACCCTCCCTAGGAACCGGGCCAATTTGGTTGCTACGGAGACCTGACTTGTGATCACTGCAAACAGGATCAGGCGTATACCGACATGAAAACACAATCAGCTCAGGCAACGCCTCATCTGATTGGCTAGATGATGTTGAGCAGGGCGGGCTCACATGTGACTCCAGGTGTTGCTCTGTGAGAATCATCATTTCTTCGTACGTCATCTGAGAAAAGAGCGACGCGTATTTATGCAGACGAAGACTCTTGAGCCAGGCGGGCACATCTGGAAGAGAAATATCACAAACGACAGGCAACAAGCAGGAGCTATGAAAACTACAGGCACACACGTGTGATGTGTATGTAATAAGTGTAGAGTGTTTAGCGCTTGTTGGCACCTTTCATTCCGCTGCCATCCTCTTGGAAAGTGTTGCGTGCGTTGCACTGTTCCTCCGTCTGCTCACTCCCCGACGACGCAACGCTACTCTGGGGTGACAGAGGGGCGTGTTCTGCTCCGGGCACGCCCTGAAACCCGCCCCCTTCATCCTGGTTCAGCCAATCAGAGCTGCAGGCTGACTGACTGACGGGTGTGAGTGACATTGAGGGCTTCAGTGGGCTCGGATGAACCGGACCAGACAGTCCTGCTGGGCAAAAGCATAACAAACAAACTGATCGACCGGCATATTCCAACTCTCATTTGAGCACAAGAACGCGTCCTGTGTGAACACCCCCCCCATTGCTCTCCACCGTGCTTAGCGTCACTGATCGCCAGCTGCTAATATGGCCAAATCACTATATTAGAAATGAAACGTTTTGGAAGTTGATTAAAGTATCGTCACTTCTGACCCCTGACCTGTGCCGTTGCCGCTGCTGTTGACGGGCGAGGTCACTCCACCCGTCCCGGGGAAAGGCATGTGTCCGTTCTGTCCAGCCGGTGAGCTGCAGGTGGACGGCAGCTTCTCCTGCCAGCTATACGACGGCTCCAGGGACTCGGCAGAACCCGGCCACTCGTCCGAGCCCTGCCGGGCGTGATGGTACGGTCCGGGTGGGGGTGGCCGTGTGGACAGGTGCTCCTCCAGGTGATTGAGCCACATGGCGAGAGAGTTCCGGTCGTCGAGGGTGGTGGCGGGGTGAATGAGGGCGTAAGACAGCAGCTGTCGGCTCTCCTCCACGAACAGGCTGCTCTCGATGGTGTGACTCAAGACCTTCTGCAGGAGGTTCATGTATTCACACTTGGCCTCGCTGTTCCGCGGCTGCAGCAGAGGGAGATGAGACAGCAGGAGAGACACGGCTTTCTCCTTTGGCTCCTGCTGCCACTGACTGACGATCGCTACAGAAAGACATAACATTCCTAATGAGAAACATGCGGGTCATGTGGTGTACCACAGGAGTTGTATATGAGTGTTTATACCTGCATTGTTGGCTTCTGCCTCTAGTATGTGTATCTCCGTGCAGTCGGCCAGCCAGTGGTCCAGACAGATGTGCAGGAACCGCGCCTGCGTCCGAGAAACACGCTTCAACAGCGACAGCAGCGCCACCGTCTGTTCACACTCATTCCAGCCCTTAAACCAGTCTGTCAAAATCCCCACTTGGTCCCGGAACATCATGGCGAGTTCCCACCGACACAGGGGTGGGACTACGGGGAGGGGGTGGGGCTTGTATAAACTGGGGCGGGGAGAGGGGAGGTTACAGTCAGTGCTCCAGTCCACTCAAGACATGCATTAAAAACCCCTCACATGGTTCTGACCCGGAGTGGACGTCACCAACACAGGGGGCATCTGTTTGTCAACGTCTGGGTAAAATTCAGGGTTGGATGCAGTGCGAGACAGAAGGTGTAATCCAATGAAGCCGTCTCTACAGCATCGTCACTCAGACACGGATGCAGGCATCTGCAGACAGATCAAATGCATGTTACAAACACACCAAACAACACAGCTGACACACTTCCTGTCTGAGAATCATTTATCTCAGATTATTACAGAGCTGTCAGATAATCAGATTGGCACATCACCAGCGGATTACAATCATAACCTGAGCTGATCTGAGACCGCTGGAGCAATGGATCTACTGCACCAACCACACAGGAAACACAACAATCGCGTGCCCCTCACTGAGGAATTCAGCACCACCTGCAGTGCCAACAACAACTGAAGGGAAAAACTGTCAGATGGAGGGTAGATTCAGTGCCATCAATGGGTGAATTCAGTCAGAGAGGGTAAAATCAACAAGACGAGGTTTAAATTCAGTCAGAGAGGGTAAAATCAACAAGACGAGGTTTAAATTCAGTCAGAAGAGGGTAAAATCAACAAGACGAGGTTTAAATTCAGTCAGAAGAGGGTAAAATCAACAAGACGAGGTTTAAATTCAGTCAGAGAGGGTAAAATCAACAAGACGAGGTTTAAATTCAGTCAGAGAGGGTAAAATCAACAAGACGAGGTTTAAATTCAGTCAGAAGAGGGTAAAATCAACAAGACGAGGTTTAAATTCAGTCAGAGAGGGTAAAATCAACAAGACGAGGTTTAAATTCAGTCAGAGAGGGTAAAATCAACAAGACGAGGTTTAAATTCAATCAGACGAGGTTTAAATTCAGTCACAGGGGGTAAAATCAACAAGACGAGGTTTAAATTCAGTCAGAGAGGGTAAAATCAACAAGACGAGGTTTAAATTCAGTCAGAAGAGGTTTAAATTCAGTCACAGGGGGTAAAATCAACAAGACGAGGTTTAAATTCAGTCAGAGAGGGTAAAATCAACAAGACGAGGTTTAAATTCAGTCAGAAGAGGGTAAAATCAACAAGACGAGGTTTAAATTCAATCAGACGAGGATAAAATCAACAAGACGAGGTTTAAATTCAATCAGACGAGGATAAAATCAACAAGACGAGGTTTAAATTCAGTCAGAGAGGGTAAAATCAACAAGACGAGGTTTAAATTCAGTCAGAAGAGGGTAAAATCAACAAGACGAGGTTTAAATTCAGTCAGAGAGGGTAAAATCAACAAGACGAGGTTTAAATTCAGTCAGAAGAGGGTAAAATCAACAAGACGAGGTTTAAATTCAGTCAGAAGAGGGTAAAATCAACAAGACGAGGTTTAAATTCAGTCAGAGAGGGTAAAATCAACAAGACGAGGTTTAAATTCAGTCAGAAGAGGGTAAAATCAACAAGACGAGGTTTAAATTCAGTCAGAAGAGGGTAAAATCAACAAGACGAGGTTTAAATTCAGTCAGAGAGGGTAAAATCAACAAGACGAGGTTTAAATTCAGTCAGAGAGGGTAAAATCAACAAGACGAGGTTTAAATTCAGTCAGAAGAGGGTAAAATCAACAAGACGAGGTTTAAATTCAGTCAGAGACGGTAAAATCAACAAGACGAGGTTTAAATTCAGTCAGAAGAGGGTAAAATCAACAAGACGAGGTTTAAATTCAGTCAGAGAGGGTAAAATCAACAAGACGAGGTTTAAATTCAGTCAGAGAGGGTAAAATCAACAAGACGAGGTTTAAATTCAGTCAGAAGAGGGTAAAATCAACAAGACGAGGTTTAAATTCAGTCAGAGAGGGTAAAATCAACAAGACGAGGTTTAAATTCAGTCAGAAGAGGGTAAAATCAACAAGACGAGGTTTAAATTCAGTCAGAGAGGGTAAAATCAACAAGACGAGGTTTAAATTCAATCAGACGAGGTTTAAATTCAGTCACAGGGGGTAAAATCAACAAGACGAGGTTTAAATTCAGTCAGAGAGGGTAAAATCAACAAGACGATGTTTAAATTCAGTCAGAGATGGTAAAAATTAACAAGACAAGGTTTAAATTCAGTCAGAAGAGGGTAAAATCAACAAGACGAGGTTTAAATTCAGTCAGAGAGGGTAAAATCAACAAGACGAGGTTTAAATTCAGTCAGAGAGGGTAAAATCAACAAGACGAGGTTTAAATTCAGTCAGAAGAGGGTAAAATCAACAAGACGAGGTTTAAATTCAGAGACGGTAAAATCAACAAGACGAGGTTTAAATTCAGTCAGAAGAGGGTAAAATCAACAAGACGAGGTTTAAATTCAGTCAGAGAGGGTAAAATCAACAAGACGAGGTTTAAATTCAGTCAGAGAGGGTAAAATCAACAAGACGAGGTTTAAATTCAGTCAGAAGAGGGTAAAATCAACAAGACGAGGTTTAAATTCAGTCAGAGAGGGTAAAATCAACAAGACGAGGTTTAAATTCAGTCAGAAGAGGGTAAAATCAACAAGACGAGGTTTAAATTCAGTCAGAGAGGGTAAAATCAACAAGACGAGGTTTAAATTCAATCAGACGAGGTTTAAATTCAGTCACAGGGGGTAAAATCAACAAGACGAGGTTTAAATTCAGTCAGAGAGGGTAAAATCAACAAGACGAGGTTTAAATTCAGTCAGAAGAGGTTTAAATTCAGTCAGAGAGGGTAAAATCAACAAGACGAGGTTTAAATTCAGTCAGAGAGGGTAAAATCAACAAGACGAGGTTTAAATTCAGTCAGAAGAGGGTAAAATCAACAAGACGAGGTTTAAATTCAGTCAGGAGAGGGTAAAATCAACAAGACGAGGTTTAAATTCAATCAGACGAGGATAAAATCAACAAGACGAGGTTTAAATTCAATCAGACGAGGATAAAATCAACAAGACGAGGTTTAAATTCAGTCAGAGAGGGTAAAATCAACAAGACGAGGTTTAAATTCAGTCAGACGAGGGTAAAATCAACAAGACGAGGTTTAAATTCAGTCAGAGAGGGTAAAATCAACAAGACGAGGTTTAAATTCAGTCAGAAGAGGGTAAAATCAACAAGACGAGGTTTAAATTCAGTCAGAGAGGGTAAAATCAACAAGACGAGGTTTAAATTCAGTCAGAGAGGGTAAAATCAACAAGACGAGGTTTAAATTCAGTCAGAAGAGGGTAAAATCAACAAGACGAGGTTTAAATTCAGTCAGAGAGGGTAAAATCAACAAGACGAGGTTTAAATTCAGTCAGAAGAGGGTAAAATCAACAAGACGAGGTTTAAATTCAGTCAGAGAGGGTAAAATCAACAAGACGAGGTTTAAATTCAGTCAGAAGAGGGTAAAATCAACAAGACGAGGTTTAAATTCAGTCAGAGAGGGTAAAATCAACAAGACGAGGTTTAAATTCAGTCAGAGAGGGTAAAATCAACAAGACGAGGTTTAAATTCAGTCAGAGAGGGTAAAATCAACAAGACGAGGTTTAAATTCAATCAGACGAGGTTTAAATTCAGTCACAGGGGGTAAAATCAACAAGACGAGGTTTAAATTCAGTCAGAGAGGGTAAAATCAACAAGACGAGGTTTAAATTCAGTCAGAAGAGGTTTAAATTCAGTCACAGGGGGTAAAATCAACAAGACGAGGTTTAAATTCAGTCAGAGAGGGTAAAATCAACAAGACGAGGTTTAAATTCAGTCAGAAGAGGGTAAAATCAACAAGACGAGGTTTAAATTCAATCAGACGAGGATAAAATCAACAAGACGAGGTTTAAATTCAATCAGACGAGGATAAAATCAACAAGACGAGGTTTAAATTCAGTCAGAGAGGGTAAAATCAACAAGACGAGGTTTAAATTCAGTCAGAAGAGGGTAAAATCAACAAGACGAGGTTTAAATTCAGTCAGAGAGGGTAAAATCAACAAGACGAGGTTTAAATTCAGTCAGAGAGGGTAAAATCAACAAGACGAGGTTTAAATTCAGTCAGAGAGGGTAAAATCAACAAGACGAGGTTTAAATTCAGTCAGAAGAGGGTAAAATCAACAAGACGAGGTTTAAATTCAGTCACAGGGGGTAAAATCAACAAGACGAGGTTTAATTCAGTCAGAAGAGGGTAAAATCAACAAGACGAGGTTTAAATTCAGTCAGAGAGGGTAAAATCAACAAGACGAGGTTTAAATTCAGTCAGAAGAGGGTAAAATCAACAAGACGAGGTTTAAATTCAGTCAGAAGAGGGTAAAATCAACAAGACGAGGTTTAAATTCAGTCAGAGAGGGTAAAATCAACAAGACGAGGTTTAAATTCAGTCAGAGAGGGTAAAATCAACAAGACGAGGTTTAAATTCAATCAGACGAGGGTAAAATCAACAAGACGAGGTTTAAATTCAATCAGACGAGGTTTAAATTCAGTCACAGGGGGTAAAATCAACAAGACGAGGTTTAAATTCAGTCAGAGAGGGTAAAATCAACAAGACGAGGTTTAAATTCAATCAGACGAGGGTAAAATCAACAAGAGAAGGTTTAAATTCAGTCAGAGAGGGTAAAATCAACAAGACAAGGTTTAAATTCAGTCAGAGAGGGTAAAATCAACAAGACGAGGTTTAAATTCAGTCAGAAGAGGGTAAAATCAATAAGACAAGGTTTAAATTCAGTCAGAAGAGGGTAAAATCAACAAGACGAGGTTTAAATTCAGTCAGAGAGGGTAAAATCAACAAGACGATGTTTAAATTCAGTCAGAGATGGTAAAAATTAACAAGACAAGGTTTAAATTCAGTCAGAAGAGGGTAAAATCAACAAGAGAAGGTTTAAATTCAGTCAGAAGAGGGTAAAATCAACAAGACGAGGTTTAAATTCAGTCAGAGAGGGTAAAATCAACAAGACGAGGTTTAAATTCAGTCAGAAGAGGGTAAAATCAATAAGACAAGGTTTAAATTCAGTCAGAAGAGGGTAAAATCAACAAGACGAGGTTTAAATTCAGTCAGAGAGGGTAAAATCAACAAGACGATGTTTAAATTCAGTCAGAGATGGTAAAAATTAACAAGACAAGGTTTAAATTCAGTCAGAAGAGGGTAAAATCAACAAGACGAGGTTTAAATTCAGTCAGAAGAGGGTAAAATCAACAAGACGAGGTTTAAATTCAGTCAGAAGAGGGTAAAATCAACAAGACGAGGTTTAAATTCAGTCAGAAGAGGGTAAAATCAACAAGACGAGGTTTAAATTCAGTCAGAGAGGGTAAAATCAACAAGACAAGGTTTAAATTCAGTCAGAAGAGGGTAAAATCAACAAGACAAGGTTTAAATTCAGTCAGAGCGGGTAAAATCAACAAGACAAGGTTTAAATTCAGTCAGAAGAGGGTAAAATCAACAAGACGAGGTTTAAATTCAGTCAGAGAGGGTACAATCAACAAGACAAGGTTTAAATTCAGAGAGATAGATGTTAAATTCAGTCAGATATTCATTAAATCTGCACATTGTATCGGTGTGTGGCGGTGGATAGCCGTTAGCTTTCAGAACACAAACACTATTAAACTCGTGCAGAGTAACACACACATGTATATAAACACACACAGATAATGTATACAATAATTAAATAAGGGACATTCGCTGTGATGTAATGTTTATAAAGCCTCAATTACAGTAGAAATGTAATAAAAGTGTGAATACTGAGGCGCAGCTAACAGGCCTGATGCTAATGCTAACGCCAACCTGACTGAACACAAAATAAACAAAAACACAACAAACAGCCCGTCATATCACAACAATAATTACGCAATACATCATAATTACAGACAATAACACAGTTCGTGAGGGGGAAGCATCGGAAACAGGGACTGAAGCACAAACCAAGAGCTAACACACACACAGCGGATCTGAGCTCTCATGAAACACACACACACACACACACACACACACACACACACACACACACACACACACACACTTACTGAGGAACACGCGTGTGAAGTGCGTGAATACACACCGGTCCGGTTCCGACAGACACTGATCAGAGATACAGAGAGACAGACAGGCCTGAAGATTCAGTGGAGCTCCCTCACTACCACTCTGGAGCTCTGGCTCTCTCTCTCTCCACCACTGTCTGCATACCTCACTCGACCACACTCACTCACTCACTGGAGCTCTGTCTCTCTCTCTCTCTCCACCACTGTCTGCATACCTCACTCGACCACACTCACTCACTCACTGGAGCTCTGTCTCTCTCTCTCTCCACCACTGTCTGCATACCTCACTCGACCACACTCACTCACTCACTGGAGCTCTGTCTCTCTCTCTCTCTCCACCACTGTCTGCATACCTCACTCGACCACACTCACTCACTCACTGGAGCTCTGGCTCTCTCTCTCTCTCCACCACTGTCTGCATACCTCACTCGACCACACTCACTCACTCACTGGAGCTCTGGCTCTCTCTCTCTCCACCACTGTCTGCATACCTCACTCGACCACACTCACTCACTCACTGGAGCTCTGGCTCTCTCTCTCTCCACCACTGTCTGCATACCTCACTCGACCACACTCACTCACTCACTGGAGCTCTGGCTCTCTCTCTCTCTCCACCACTGTCTGCATACCTCACTCGACCACACTCACTCACTCACTGGAGCTCTGGCTCTCTCTCTCTCTCCACCACTGTCTGCATACCTCACTCGACCACACTCACTCACTCACTGGAGCTCTGGCTCTCTCTCTCTCCACCACTGTCTGTATACCTCACTCGACCACACTCACTCACTCACTGGAGCTCTGGCTCTCTCTCTCTCTCCACCACTGTCTGCATACCTCACTCGACCACACTCACTCACTCACTGGAGCTCTGGCTCTCTCTCCACCACTGTCTGCATACCTCACTCGACCACACTCACTCACTCACTGGAGCTCTGTCTCTCTCTCTCTCCACCACTGTCTGCATACCTCACTCGACCACACTCACTCACTCACTGGAGCTCTGTCTCTCTCTCTCTCCACCACTGTCTGCATACCTCACTCGACCACACTCACTCACTGGAGCTCTGGCTCTCTCTCTCTCCACCACTGTCTGCATACCTCACTCGACCACACTCACTCACTCACTGGAGCTCTGGCTCTCTCTCTCTCCACCACTGTCTGCATACCTCACTCGACCACACTCACTCACTCACTGGAGCTCTGGCTCTCTCTCCACCACTGTCTGCATACCTCACTCGACCACACTCACTCACTCACTGGAGCTCTGGCTCTCTCTCTCTCTCTCTCTCCACCACTGTCTGCATACCTCACTCGACCACACTCACTCACTCACTGGAGCTCTGGCTCTCTCTCTCTCTCTCTCTCCACCACTGTCTGCATACCTCACTCGACCACACTCACTCACTCACTGGAGCTCTGGCTCTCTCTCTCTCTCTCTCTCCACCACTGTCTGCATACCTCACTCGACCACACTCACTCACTCACTGGAGCTCTAGCTCTCTCTCCACCACTGTCTGCATACCTCACTCGACCACACTCACTCACTCACTGGAGCTCTGGCTCTCTCTCTCTCTCTCTCTCTCCACCACTGTCTGCATACCTCACTCGACCACACTCACTCACTCACTGGAGCTCTGGCTCTCTCTCTCTCTCTCTCTCTCCACCACTGTCTGCATACCTCACTCGACCACACTCACTCACTCACTGGAGCTCTGGCTCTCTCTCTCTCCACCACTGTCTGCATACCTCACTCGACCACACTCACTCACTCACTGG
>JAVLUX010000170.1:510000-517500 GCA_032164185.1 Moxostoma hubbsi | reverse complement strand
ATGTCGACCCAAACCCTTAAGACTTTCTCTCTTGCGTGCAACACAAACAGGAGATTTTAAGTAGAATGTTAGCCTCAGTCACCATTCACTTTCATTGGAAGAAAGATGCAGAGAACGGTCTCTTGAAGAGCTGAAATGTTTCATGTCGATATGACCGATGAATTGAACCTCTCTGACAGGTTGCAAGCCGGAGCAGCAGATGATGTACGCCGGCAGTAAGAACAGACTGGTGCAGTCGGCAGATCTCACCAAGGTAAATGCCGCATGTGCTTGGACTCACACTGACACCTAGTGGTGTGGATGCTGGGAAATGTAGTTTTGTTGCAAACGCTTCTTGCTGCTTAAACAAGCCAATCGATTCTTATTTTATGATGATGGGAGGCGGGTGCGCTAACAAGGAGGCTAAAGGCTAAAGCCCCTAGCGTCAGTCGCTAGTTGCAGCTATCTATCAGCTGGCCACCGTTACACTCACCCCCATATACCTCACGCCCATCCGGGTCACGGCACCATTATGACACTCCTGTTCTACTGCTCCGTACGGGACTTGAACCGGTGTCTCCGGGATGGGAGGCAGGTGCGTTAACAAGGAGGTAAAGCCCCTAGCATCAGTCGCTAGTGCGAGTGAGGTTTAACCATTACACCATTACACTCATGCTACGAATATCCGCTCTAGCACGCCTTGCAGCAACGCTGAGCATACCGTGTGTACTTGCGTTGTGTTATAAATAGGACTGTCGATTTATCGCGTTTATTCAGTGCGAGTAATTTGACAAAAAAAAGCTGTAAAGTGTATTGAAATATATAAACAATTATATTTTTACTTAAACTGTTTATTTATTTTCCTTTTTGTTGTTGTTTGTTTTAATGCACCTTTTGACTCTAGTTGTAAAAGTTTTGTAAGCATTAATAAAAAAAATTTAAATGTCTGGCGCAGGTGTAAATTGACGGGTAAAATGTTTAAATATTTAAAGATAACTATGTATAATTATATATTGATATAAATATGTATAATTATTAGTGCTGTCGATTTAATGCGTTAAATGCGATTAATTTTACCAAAAATAACGCGTTAAAAAAATTAACGCATTTAATCATAATGCTTTCCTGAGAAATGCTTGTAGTACCACCTGTTTACTCCAGGGGGCAGTAAGTGACACTTCAGCTGTATGAGCAACACACAGTTTATACAGTGAAGAAACACTTCAGCAGAACAACACAAACATGCGTTACATTCTTGCGTTCAAAACACTTGATGGAGTGCAAATCTGAACTAAGAGATCTCAAGATGTGTTTAAAGATTTAAGTATTAAACTATATTTAACTCGACACAGTGACCTAAACATTTTATATTTATGACGCAACGCACCCGAGACGCGACGCAAGCGCGTCTGACGCAGGTCGTTTGGTCTTTACCTCACATATATTTAATTAAAGTTAAGGAGGTGTCCTTGAAACTGTCAATCTTTATTTAAGAAACATGCTGTAGATGAATGTGTTCATGCTGTAGTTATATTGGTTTGTTTGTACTTCTATTATAACTAGTTTTTCTTCGCTTTATAAAGACGTTTTATTTGGTTTTCACAGTTTTGATCATTTATGTTCATATTTTCATATTAATCTGTTTATTTTTCTTGCCAAGTTTTATATATATATATCTATAAAGCCCGTATTTGCACTTTTTTTTAAAGACTTGAAATATTATTTAAATACTCACACTCCAAACACTGAAAAGCATCCCATGTGATCAATATAATGTCTAATTTGATTGACAGTTGGAAACTGAACGCTGACACGTCACAATGCAACGACGTGTGAAATCGAGCTTGCATAGCCAGATGCGTCTGCCCATCTTGAGATAGTCCCGCCCACAATGTCGGTGGGCGGAGTCTAAGTGGTCTCTCAAATTCTGTAATTTTTAATTCTGTCATCATTTACTCACCCTCATGTCATCCCTGATGTGTTTGTGACTTCCTTTCTTCTACGGAACACAAATGAATAATTTTAGAAGAATATTTCAGCTCTGTTGGTCCATACAATGCAAGTGAATGGTGACCAGAACTTTGAAGCTCCAAAAAGCACATAAAGGCAGTATAAAAGTAATCCATAAGACTCCAGTGGTTTAATCCATGTCTTCAGAAGTGATATGAGAGGTGTGACGAGTAACAGATCAATATTTAAGTGCATTTTTTGCTTGAAATTCTTCTCCCTGCCCAATAGGTGACGATATGCACGAATAATGTGAAAGTGAAATTAGAGATTTATAGTAGAAATGCACTTAAATATTGATCAGTTTCTCACACATAGCTATCATATCACTTCTGAAGACATGGATTAAACCACTGGAGTCTTGTGGATTACTTTTATGCTACATTTATGTGCTTTTTGGAGCTTCAAAGTTCTGGTCACCATTCACTTGCATTGTATGGACCAACAGAGCTGAAATATTCTTCTATAAATATTCATTTGTGTTCTGCAAAAGAAAGTCACATCTGGGACGACATGAGGGTGATTTATGATTCATTTATGGGTGTACTGTCCCTTTAATTTAGTAACAACCACATTTAATTATGCGGTTATGATGATTTTGCTAGAAAGTATCACTGTGGTGTTACTACGGTTACTCCAAGTTGTGCAAGTAGTTCAGGACTCTAAATAGTCTCTATACTCTATATTAGTATTTAATCAGGGGTGAAAATAGTATCTGCAATTTACTAATTGACATGTGCCCATCCCCGTCTGTCTCTCTGCAGATGTTTGAGGTCCGTAATCCAGATGATCTGACGGAGGAGTGGCTGAAGGAGAAACTGTCGTTCTTCCGCTGAAACATGCGTTCTGAAATCACTTTAAATAAAAGCACAAAATGATTCTGCTCAAAGTGTTTTCATCCGTTAAACCTGCTTGCATTGCTTGTGAACGCCCCTCATCCAGAGTGCAAACTCAGATTTAACCAAACTGTTGTTTATTTACAATGTTTTATACAGTAATGTGAGAGTGAACGCTACTTAAATGTCCTGATACATGAACATCAAACTCTCATTAGAATTACACACCGGACCTCGCCCAAAAATGACAATCCCGTCATCATTTACTCACCCTCATGTCGTTGGAAAACTGTCCAACTTACTTTCTCTGGAATATCAAAGCAGGATGCTCGGCAGAATGACAGCGTCTCAGTCACCTCATCTGTTTTCCAGACAATCAAAGTGAATGGTGACTGAGACGGAGAAGTCACACTGGTTTGGAACAACATGAGAGTGAGTTTTAATTTTTGGGTGATCTGTCTCTTTTGAAAGCAGACGTGCGTTTGTGTGCCGCGTCAGTCTCTCATTCGCTGTCGCTGCCGTCACTGGAGTCGCTCGCTCTCTCGCTCCCGCTCTGCTGCACGCTGCTGCTGGCGCTCCTCGCTCGCCCGCCCTCGTCATCCTCACTGTCATCATCAGAGCCGAAGATCTCCTCTTCATCACGAGCCTGTCGGTCGTCTCCGCTCTCGCTGCCGCTGCTCTTCCTCTCACGACGCTTGGGGACCTCCTCCTCCTCTTCCTCCTCCTCTTCTTCATCAGCCGGACGCTCCTCTTCATCACGATCAGACTCACTCGCAGAGTTCTCGCTGTCACTCGCCTGACCTCTCTCCTCACCTGAACACACACACATTAATGAACACACACACACACACACACACACACACACACACATATATATCTAATGATGATGATGATGTTACCAGAGTCCTGCAGGTCCTTGTCCAGTTCTTCCTCTTCATCCTCCGGCTCGTGATTCTCCAGCTGAGCTTTACGGGCCTCCTGTCAATCAAACACACACACACACACACACAAACAGATCAGTGTGTGTGTGTGTGTGTGTGTGTGTGTGTGTGTATGTATGTTCATGTCATTCTCACTCTTACAATGCCAACATGCATCAAACATGTTTTTAATATGTAAGAGTAAACACCACCAGGAGACGACGCAGAATAAGTGGAATATCTCATATAATGTGGGCAGAAATGGCTGCGCGATGCCCACATGCCACCAGCCTGCACATATCTGGAGTGCCCGCTCTCAAAACTGATCTGGCGGATTGTGAGGTCACACTTTAACAACCAGCTGTTACATCCACACACAACTCACCACACGCGCCACTGAGAGCGAGAACAGCATTATAGTGACCACGAGGAGGTTACCCCATGTGACTCTACCCTCCCTAGCAACCGGGCCAATTTGGTTACCCCATGTGACTCTACCCTCCCTAGCAACCGGACCAATTTGGTTACCCCATGTGACTCTACCCTCCCTAGCAACCGGGCCAATTTGGTTACCCCATGTGACTCTACCCTCCCTAGCAACCGGGACAATTTGGTTACCCCATGTGACTCTACCCTCCCTAGCAACCGGGACAATTTGGTTACCCCATGTGACTCTACCCTCCCTAGCAACCGGGACAATTTGGTTACCCCATGTGACTCCACCCTCCCTAGCAACCGGGACAATTTGGTTACCCCATGTGACTCCACCCTCCCTAGCAACCGGGACAATTTGGTTACCCCATGTGACTCTACCCTCCCTAGCAACCGGGACAATTTGGTTACCCCATGTGACTCCACCCTCCCTAGCAACCGGGACAATTTGGTTACCCCATGTGACTCCACCCTCCCTAGCAACCGGGACAATTTGGTTACCCCATGTGACTCTACCCTCCCTAGCAACCGGGACAATTTGGTTACCCCATGTGACTGAGTGAGTGTGTGTGTGTGAAACTGAATGTAATGATGTGTGCACTGACCTGAGCTTCCAGTTCTTTCTCGTTCATGTCTCTGTGTTTACACACCAGCACTGCGTTTGTAGAGGACTGAGCGCCAACCTTCGCCCGCCGCTTGCTCAGACGCACCCTGACACACACACACACACACACACACACACACACACACGTAAATAACACTCTTCACAGCACGAGTGCATGCTTGTTCGGAGTGGGGGCGGAGCCCGTCTGTGTGATTGACAGTTACCTGGTCTCCAGCTCATTATAATAAACTCCATCGCTGTCTCTGAAGATGAAGAAATAATTCTCCTCGTATCCTTTACTGGCCTTGTTCTTCACGTTCCAGTTATACTCACGAGCGATTTTATAATCGTACCTGCACAAACACACACACACACACACACACACACACACACACACACACACACACACACACACACACGCGCGCGCACACACACACACACATGATGAGACTGTCACACAGTTGCAGCTGTAATGATCCGTATGTGAGATGATGTTGCATGTGAAACAGTGTTTGGAAATCTGACACATATTGTGTGTATGTGTGTGTGAGTGTGTGTGAGTGTGTGTGTGTGTGTCTTACACTTCATCAGGCATGAACTCCAAGTCCTCATCGACGTCTCTCTTGCGTTTGCGCATCGTGTCCTCGTTCGGCAGGAAGTACGCCACAAACTGATTCCCCTCTTCATCCATCATACCCCTGAACACACACACACGATAACTCAACCACAACAGCGGTGCGCACACACAGTTCTGAGTGTTAATCACACACACACACACACACACACACGCGCGCACGCACGCGCAAGCACGCACGCACACGCACGCACGCACGCAACTCTCTCACACACACACACACACACACACCTCACACACACACCTGATCATGGCCTGTGACATCATATCCACTCCCGCAGGTGCAGAAACATCTTTAGGTGCCGGATCCGAATCGAAGATGACTTGAGCGCACGGATTAATCCACATCTGACAGACACAAACAGATGAGCACATTTAATAAACGTCTGTAACGGTGAACACATCAGTGT
Source organism: Moxostoma hubbsi (assembly GCA_032164185.1). NCBI lineage: Eukaryota > Metazoa > Chordata > Actinopteri > Cypriniformes > Catostomidae > Moxostoma > Moxostoma hubbsi. Next base: position 511,678 of record JAVLUX010000170.1, on the reverse strand, counting down.
GTGTGTGTGTGTGTGCGCGCGAGTATGTGTGTGTGTGTGTATGTGTGTGTGTGTACGCGAGTATGTATGTGTGTGTGTATGTGTGAGTGAGTGTGCGTGTGTGTGTGTGAGTGAGTGTGCGTGTGTGTGTGTGTGTGTGAGTGTGCGTGTGTGTGTGTGAGTGTGCGTGTGATTGCGTGAGTGTGTGTGAGTGTGAGTGTGTGAGTGCGTGAGTGTGTGAGAGTGCGTGTGTGTGAGTGAGTGAGTGAGTGAGTGAGTGTGTGTGAGTGTGAGTGTGTGTGAGTGTGAGTGTGTGAGTGCGTGAGTGTGAGTGAGTGAGTGTGTGTGTGTGAGTGAGTCAGTGAGTGTGTGCGTGTGTGCGAGTGAGTGCGTGTGTGCGAGTGAGTGCGTGTGTGCGAGTGAGTGCGTGTGAGTGTGATTGCGTGAGTGAGTGTGATTGTGTGAGTGTGTGTGTGTGCGTGAGTGTGTGTGTGCGTGAGTGAGTGTGTGCGTGCGTGAGTGTGTGTGAGTGTGATTGCGTGAGTGTGTGTGAGTGTGAGTGTGTGAGTGCGTGAGTGTGAGTGAGTGAGTGTGTGTGTGTGAGTGAGTCAGTGAGTGTGTGCATGTGTGCGAGTGAGTGAGTGAGTGCGAGTGAGTGAGTGAGTGCGTGTGTGCGAGTGAGTGCGTGTGTGCGAGTGAGTGCGTGTGAGTGTGATTGCGTGAGTGAGTGTGATTGTGTGAGTGTGTGTGTGTGCGTGAGTGTGTGTGTGCGTGAGTGAGTGTGTGCGTGCGTGAGTGTGTGTGAGTGTGATTGCGTGAGTGTGTGTGAGTGTGTGAGTGCGTGAGTGTGTGAGTGTGCGTGTGTGTGAGTGAGTGTGAGTGTGATTGCGTGAGTGTGTGTGAGTGTGTGTGATTGCGTGAGTGTGTGTGAGTGTGAGTGTGTGTGAGTGCGTGAGTGTGTGTGAGTGTGTGTGTGTGTGTGTGAGTGTGTGTGTGAGTGTGTGTGAGTGCGTGTGAGTGTGTGTGAGTGTGTGTGAGTGCGTGTGTGAGTGTGTGTGTGTGTGAGTGCGTGTGTGAGTGCGTGAGTGTGTGTGAGAGTGTGTGAGTGCGTGAGTGTGTGTGAGAGTGTGTGTGAGTGTGAGTGTGATTGCGTGAGTGTGTGTGAGTGTGATTGCGTGAGTGTGTGTGAGTGTGATTGCGTGAGTGTGTGTGAGTGCGTGTGTGAGTGCGTGAGTGATTGCGTGAGTGTGTGTGTGTGTGTGAGTGCGTGAGTGTGTGTGAGTGCGTGAGTGCGTGTGAGTGCGTGAGTGTGTGTGAGTGAGTGCGTGAGTGTGTGTGAGTGAGTGCGTGAGTGTGTGTGAGTGAGTGCGTGAGTGTGTGTGAGTGCGCGTGTGTGCGAGTGAGTGAGCGCGTGTGTGCGAGTGTGATTGCGTGAGTGTGTGCGAGTGTGATTGCGTGAGTGTGTGCGAGTGTGATTGCGTGAGTGTGTGTGAGTGTGATTGCGTGAGTGTGTGTGAGTGTGATTGCGTGAGTGTGTGCGAGTGTGATTGCGTGAGTGTGTGCGAGTGTGATTGCGTGAGTGTGTGTGAGTGCGTGTGTGAGTGCGTGAGTGTGTGTGAGTGCGTGAGTGATTGCGTGAGTGTGTGTGTGAGTGCGTGAGTGTGTGTGTGAGTGCGTGAGTGTGTGTGAGTGCGTGAGT
>JAVLUX010000170.1:502500-505000 GCA_032164185.1 Moxostoma hubbsi | reverse complement strand
CATCATCATCATCATCATCATCATCATCACCTCTCTGGGACGCTTCTGTGCGCCGAACTCCTGCAGAAAACACACACACATTACACATCAGACTAGATTATTAATCACAATGAGACATCAGAGACATCATCTGATAATAATAACAACATGAAGAATCATTTGTGCTGGCTCTGATCAGATGTTTGTAAACACTCTGTAATAGTGATTTTTCACGTTATTAATGTCCTGAATATACATTGTGATCAGTTGAAAGCCACATTGGTGAATAAAAGTAAAATTTTATTTCCATAAGAGCAAAATATATAGATTATTCCAAACTTTTGGCTGCCAGTGTATATCAGTAAGTTTAAATCAGTGTATTATTGAAGGATTCCATTTATTTACATCAATTTAGTGTATTATAAAAGTTGTTTTTCTCACCGGTGTCCGTCCTCCCGCTGCGTTTGTGTCTGTATAGTGGGAGCCATGAAGGACAAAATAAACGCGATTCCTTCGCACAAATGACGAACAAACAGCGCAAAACTGTTAAATTAATAAAGAACTCAAACGAGTTCAGCGACAGAAACAACAGCGGCGTGTTTGACTTCCGCCCCGCACGCAGCTGCCCCGCTCACTGCCTGAGACAAATACACACTTTCACTTTAGAAAACTGATTATATACAATCATGTATATCATTGGGTTGGTTTATAAACGTATTATTGGTGCTTGCGAAGCAAAGTATCACTACTATAATCTCACATACTTAGGCACCTAACTCGTCCCGTGCCGTTTGGCGTAGGACCCCGAGTGAGGTATCAAACTCCCATAGATTACTATGGAAAGGGATTTCTTTCCTACTATGACAAGCTAATGACAAAAATTCGTCTCATCATATCTCCCAATCAGAATGTCGTAGAAGACATGGAGGCGGGCTAATTTCATATCATATTGGAAACTGTCTAGCCACGCCCTATCAACCATTTACAGCACCCTAGCAACCATAGACTTCCATTCAAAATGGCTGAGAGGGACATCTTCAGATCAGAATGTCCTAGAGACAAGACAGTTGACTTGTTTTACTTGGGTGAGCAATTCATCTGCATGTATCCACTTGGAAACTATTCAACCACGCCCTGGGAACCATTTAGACCACCCTAGCAACCAAACCGCATTGGCTTCAATTAAAAATGGCTTAGATTGTTATCTCCTGATCGGAATGCCGTAGAGACTTCATCGATGACTTGTATGACTCAGGCCAGCAAGCAGCCTGTAGTATCACCCTGGCAACTGCCTAGCAACCAGATGAGCTTACCCTAGCAACCAAGAAACAAATCACATATCTCTGCACCAGAACACTGTAGAGACTTCTGGTTTTGTTCATTTGACTCTGGGTAGCAATGAGCCTTTTGAATATCATCTTGGTAACTGCCTAGCAACCATATGGGGTTTCCCTAGCAACCAGGTAACAAAAAATATATCTCTGCACCAGAACATCATAAAGACTTCTGGTTTCGTTCATTTGACTCTGAGTAGCAAGGAGCCTTTTGAGTATCACCTTGGTAACTTCCTAGCAACCAGATGGGGTTACCCTAGCAACCAAGTAGCAAATCACATATCTCTTCGCCAGAATATCGTAGAGACTTCCTGGATGGGTCATTTACTCAGGCTAGCAAAGAGCCTTTTGAGTATCACTCTAGTAACTGCCTAGCAACCAGATGAGATCACCATAGCAACCAAGTAGAAAAACATCTATCTGTCCATCTGTCCATCCATCATTCAGAAAATTTCAGACTATGCTTTTTCAAGCCAACATAAAATTTGTCCACAAATTGTGTAATCTAGTTGTTTGTTTCTGCTGCATATATGTTATTTATCTGACAGGTAGGAGTCTGTTTACGGCTCTACCCATTCATGTGTATGGGTTCAACAAACAGCGACTTACTGTCATAAAAGCTAAAGCTGCGGAGGTTAGTATCTCTGAATCTCAAACCAGTTTAAATAAAAAAAGGGATATTGGAAATGGAATAAAACAGTAATTGATAGGCATTGGTCTCGAGCTAAAGTAATGAATATTGAAAATTAATATTGACAGATAATGAAATATGAAATCAGGAACGTATGCATTTCAATGGGGAAATTGATTGCTTCAGCTAAAAGTCAAAAAGCCTGTATGTTATTAAGGAAATAAGTCCAGTAAAGGTGCCCTAAATACCCAGGAATTATTAGACTTATCATCATTACAAATACAGCTGGACAAAATGCATGCATAAAAATCAGAGGGATATAAAAATGATATAAAGATATAAAAATGGCTAGAACAAAGGGGAAAAATACTAAATATTTAATTTGGGAAAAAGAAATGGTGAATTGAACTCCATAAGTAAATTATTAATTCATAATACACTCACAGAGGATGCAAAAGATATCTCAGGTTGTTACTAAGTCTATACACTTATAGAAACAACTATAGTTTCTTCTGCCAATGACGGACTTATTAATGAGTTTTATAAGACCTTTAGA
>JAVLUX010000170.1:477500-492500 GCA_032164185.1 Moxostoma hubbsi | reverse complement strand
TGCACGACCCGAGCGTGTTCCACGCGCCCACCGTCACCGGGCTCCTCGAGCACTACAAGGATCCAAACTCCTGCATGTTCTTCGAGCCGCTGCTGTCCAACCCGATCCACCGGAGACATCCGTTCAGTCTCCAGAACATCTGTCGTGCCGTCCTCAGCAGCTGCACCACGTACGACGGCATCAACGGTCTGCCGCTCCCCAACGCACTGAAGGAGCACCTGAAGGAATACCACTACAAGCAGCGCGTGCGCATACGCAGACTCGACACGTGGTGGGAGTGAGAGAGATACGCGGGCTGTGTTTGGAATGGAAAACTAGCTTACTACTTACCGAATGCTGCCCAGTTTATACTGCATACTGCCGTTTGCTTCTTTAAATAGTAAGTATAAGCGGTACACAATCAACAGCGATAAACATTGCAAAGATTAGCATTACTTAGCATTTTTAATTCAGGCATTTAATGTCTTAAAGATAAAGTGTGTAATTTCTGCGCCAGCTAGCGCAATTGCAAAAATAAACATCTTAATGAATACACCCTCCGTTTGTCATTGGTCGAACAAACAGATACCAAATTTTCGTTATTCGTTACCAAATTACGTAGGTTAGTACAGGATGTAGTGCTGCATTCCATTTGTCTCGGAAGCTCGGGACTCGGATCAACGAAAACAGTTTCCAGCAGCGACCGTCGTTGCTGTTAGCCGCAGCGACCGTCGTTGCTGTTAGCCGCAGCGACCGTCCCGACCCTCGTTGCTGTTAGCCGCAGCTACCCTCCCGACCCTCGTGGCTGTTAGCCGCAGCGACCCTCCCGACCCTCGTTGCTGTTAGCCGCAGCTACCCTCCCGACCCTCGTTGCTGTTAGCAGCAGCTACCCTCCCGACCCTCGTTGCTGTTAGCCGCAGCTACCCTCGTTGCTGTTAGCAGCAGCTACCCTCCCGACCCTCGTGGCTGTTAGCCGCAGCGACCGTAGTTGCTGTTAGCAGCAGCTACTCTCCCGACCCTCGTTGCTGTTAGCCGCAGCGACCGTAGTTGCTGTTAGCCGCAGCGACCCTCGTTGCTGTTAGCCGCAGCGACCCTCGTTGCTGTTAGCCGTAGCGACCCTCGTTGCTGCTGTTAGCAATACAGTATTGTGTATACGACTTACTAAATTGGACACAAATAAACAAAAGTGCTAAAAAAAAAAACGTTAAACCCACAGCATGCTTACAGTCGATGCTCTTTTCACCCATCTTGCGTTCTGAACTCGGGGTCCTCTGAGTTTGTCCGAGTTTCCATTTGTCAGTTACACAAATATATATAAATGGAAAATAACTCAGAACTCCGACTTCCGAGACAAATGGAATGCACAATAAGTCTGGAATTACTAACGACTCGTTTCAGGTGTTCAGACATGGTATTTGCTAAATGTAAACTATAAATAGTTTTAATTTTCATTTTACATCCGGCTATAAGTACAGATACAGAGAACGTCTTTGACGCACACCCCTAAGAATCATCATTGTACGCAACGGGATGGTTATGGTCATGAGAATCGGGATCTGAAGTGTTGCTGTCACAATGTAAATAACATGTTATATTAATAGTCCTAAATGACTAAATATAATCTCTTCTTTGTGTGTTGATTTAGGTTGACCTACGACCTGGACATTTTCTTGACAGGTGTGAATCACCGCAATACTTCCACGCGCACTCGCTGTATACGGCAGAATTAGCAAGAGTAGTCTGCTAGCATGTTGTTCCGAACACAGCCATGAAGTAGGTCTGCGGCGCTGTCTCAGGTATGACGACGGGAACAACACCAGAAGTGCCACAGCTCTGCGTTCGTCGACGGGTCACCCGCGGTCTCGACTCAGGAGCGAGTGCCTTTCCCAAACTGAACCGTTGTTCAGCGCGCCCTCGCGATGCCGGCATGATGTTAGCCGGGTTCACTGCATCAAAACTAGATAAACTGAGTAACACCGCACTGAAACTACACCGAGTTAACCTGAAGTGTGACTCTCTTTTTTTATTCTGTGGTAAGTAAACCTCCTCTGGGGCATCGTGTGGCGTATTTGAAAATAATGTCACTGTTATAGAGGCACATGGAGTGACCTCATAACATCTGTGCTGGGATTCCAGACTAATTCAACTGGGTTGAACACACCCGGTCGCCATCCATCTGTCCACTGCAGGACCACTGGAATATATTACACTGGAGCACTGGTGCTTATGCTAATCTGGATTAGCTTGGGTGGCCTGTACTATCTGTTAATCTTGTTAAACTACTGGTAACCTGATTTGACGCACCCATCTCAGGTCTTGATCTTCTAATAAAACGTGCTGAATCGGGCGTCTCGGATAAAGGAGACTGTGGTGCTGTGGGTTAATAAACACCGATACTGATTGCCCGCTACGCACATTGTATCATCCAAGTATTTGTTCGTCAGATTAATATTATTTGTATTTCTATAGTGCTGTTCGCAACACGCACCGCTTTACAGGACGCTGTAATATCTATAATGTCTTAAAGTCGTCGTTCTGCGGTTTGAATGAATAATGCGATAACGCCTCAAAAATGATTCTACTGCCTTTGGTTTTCGCTGGTTTTAATTAAAAAAGGATTGCGGTCTACAACGGCATCTTTTTCGCTGTTACGGCAAGGCGCGTTTAATTAAACGGCACATTTTATGCACAATGTTAATTCAGAGTGCTTATGGAAATGATACAGAAAAATCACATAAGATTTACAAATTAAAGCTGCAAGCGGTGATGAACGGGCCCTGGCACCCTGGTGCCCGTTGGGGCTGCTGTGCCAGGGGAACGTCACTCCAATTTTTTTATAATTTTTTAGCACTTAAATGCTTGTAAGAGTGTATCACAGTGTAAAACATGTCATTTCCTGTTGCCAGTTGGTGGCGCTATGTCTATAACTGAATATCGGCATGTGGAAGTGTTCAGGACGGGACGATTATCAAACATGTGACGTTTGGGGCAGATTGGACATTGTATGTACGAGTTACAACAACTTCCTGTTTCATGGCGAAACATCAAACTTTGGACAGCGTGTCCGGAGCGGCCTGACAAAGACATCTCAGAAGCTTCGCAAGTTAGCATCGCCGAGGCCTTTAGATTAGACGGACCAAATATGATGTTGATCTGATGTAATCTCTAGGAGGAGGAGTTAAAGTACAAGGCCTGGAAATGCCAAAAACTAAAGAGATAAATCTCGATGGCTGACTTCCTGTTGGGTTTAGGATATGGCTCTAAGAGACTTTTTTGTACGTGTTGACGTGTTACATATGCCTACCAATTTTCAAATTCTGTCAGACCGCCACGGCCGCGCCATGCAGCGAAAACACAAAAGCTTCGCAATGTAGCATCGCCGAGGCCTTTGGATTAGACGGACCAAATATGAAGTAGATCTCATGTAATCTCTAGGAGGAGGAGTTCAAGTACGAGACCAGGAAATGGCAAACATATAAGAGACTAATCAAAATGGCTGACTTCCTGTTGAGTTTAGGGCATGGGTCCAAGAGACTTTTTCGTTGGTATTGGCGTGTTACACACGTGTGCCCATTTTCGTACGTGTAGGTGGAAATGAACGATTGATGACAGGTTACTCTGGTTTCTGCAGGTGTTTTTAGACCGTAATGAATGTCAAACTTTTCCCCTTAAAGCAGCTTGCCTCTATTTTTGACTCTCTGTTAAAGGCTTGTCTAATATGCGTAACGTTTTTCACAGGTATTTTTCATATAATAACCCTTGTGTGACCTTCGGGACATTAATGTTAATGTAAAGGGCATACATTTAGCCAAAGGTCACCCTCCGTTCCTATAATACATCTGTAACACAATAGTCACACTCGGGACCTTCTGGACAAAAATGTCCTAATTTAAACCCAGTTAAACTGTAATATTTGATCCCAGTGACATTAAAGCATAAAATCATGAAATCTGTGATATTATACTTTTATTCAGGAGTCGTGGCTACAAAATTAAATATTTAATATGTTCCACCAGATGGCGCCATTTTCCTCATGTTTATCCTGTGGAGCAAATACAAATTTTCCCCAATTCTGTTTCCTGTATTATAGAGACCTGCAGGACAACTGAATACATGATGCAGATACAAGTGTGTGTGTATGTGTGTGTGTGTGTGTGTGTGAGTGCGTGAGTGCGTGCGAGAGTGTGCGTGTGTGTGCACGTGAGTGCGTCTGTGCGTGAGTGTGTGCGATTGTGCGAGTGTGTGTGTGCGAGTGTGCATGTGAGTGTGTCTGTGTGCGAGTGAGTGTGCGTGTGTGTGCATGTGAGTGCATCTGTGCATGAGTGTGTGCGTGCGTGAGTGTGTGCGTGTGTGTGCGTCTGTGCGTGAGTGTGCGTGCGTGAGTGCGTGCGTGAGTGTGTGCGTGTGTGTGCGTCTGTGCGTGAGTGTGCGTGCGTGAGTGCGTGCATGAGTGTGTGCGAGTGTGTGCGTGCGTGAGTGAGTGCGAGAGTGTGCGTGTGTGCACGTGAGTGCGTCTGTGCGTGTGAGTGCGTGCGTGAGTGTGTGCGTCTGTGCGTGAGTGTGCGTGCGTGAGTGCGTGCATGAGTGTGTGCGAGTGTGTGCGTGCGTGAGTGAGTGCGAGAGTGTGCGTGAGTGTGCGTGTGTGTGCGAGTGTGTGTGCGAGTGTGCATGTGAGTGTGTCTGTGTGTGCGTGTGTGTGCGAGTGAGTGTGCGTGTGTGTGCATGTGAGTGCATCTGTGCATGAGTGTGTGCGAGTGAGTGTGCGTGTGTGTGCATGTGAGTGCATCTGTGCATGAGTGTGTGCGAGTGAGTGTGCGTGTGTGTGCATGTGAGTGCATCTGTGCATGAGTGTGTGCGAGTGAGTGTGCGTGTGTGTGCATGTGAGTGCATCTGTGCATGAGTGTGTGCGAGTGTGTGTGAGTGCGTGCGTGAGTGTGTGCGTGTGTGTGCATGTGAGTGCGTCTGTGCGTGCGTGAGTGCGTGCATGAGTGTGTGCGAGTGTGTGTGCACGTGAGTGCGTCTGTGCGTGAGTGTGCGAGTGAGTGTGTGCGAGTGTGCATGTGAGTGTGTGTGTGTGTGTGTGCGAGTGTGCATGTGAGTGTGTCTGTGTGCGTGAGCGTGTCTGTGTGAGTGAGTGTGCGTGTGTGTGCATGTGAGTGCGTCTGTGTGTGCGAGTGTGCGTGAGTGCGTGCATGAGTGTGTGCGAGTGTGCGTGTGTGTGCATGTGAGTGTGTGCCTGAGTGCGTGCATGAGTGTGTGCGAGTGTGCGTGAGTGCAACTGTGAGTGAGTGTGTGCGTGTGTGCGAGTGAGTGTGTGCGTGAGTGCGAGTGTGCGTGAGTGTGCGAGAGTGTGAATGTGTGCATGAGTGTGCGAGTGAGTGTGCGAGTGAGTGTGTGCGTGAGTGCGAGTGTGCGTGAGTGTGCGAGAGTGTGAATGTGTGCATGAGTGTGCGAGTGAGTGTGCGAGTGAGAGTGTGCGAGTGAGTGTGTGCGTGAGTGTGCGAGTGAGTGTGTGCGTGCGTGAGTGTGTAAAAAAACAACATTTATATTATGTAAACAAACTGGCATTTAAAGGGTTAAATCCAGACAATTCATGTCCATTTGATAGTTATGATCAGGACTGATGCTGGTTAAAAATTCCAAGTCAGTGAAAGTGGAAAATATTATTAATGTATAATATTATTTTGGCAGCTTTGTATGACATGGACATTTTGTCCTCGAAGGTCCCGAGTGTTTTTTTAACCTGTCACTGCACAAAACATAATAATGCATCAATATTAATGCTGTCGCTAATCACTGACATATCTCAGACTGGGATAATCAGAGGAAGAAAATTCCCATTAGCATTTAGTTTATGGAAAATAATTCATTTTGTTTTTCTTCATTAAAACAACAGTGGCATTATATAAACAAGCATTTAAAGGGTTAAATCCCGGAAATGATTGAATATTTTCTAGTTATGATCAGGACTGATGTTGGTTTAAAAAATGTACTTCTTGAACCTGAACAATAATATTAATGTATAATATTATAATGACAGTTTTTTGGGTGTGGACATTTCAAGGGTTAAAAGCAAGAGTGAATCATTTTGCTGTGTAATGTAACAAAAGCACATATTAATAAACTATGTTGTATCTTTTCTGTCTCGACATCTTATCTTCTATTCTACACATGTGGTCTTTTATTCTTTACATTTGAGTCTGTATTATTTGTGTAGAAGTGGACGCGGCGTTCAGGGACTTTTATTTTGAAGTGCGGCGCAGGGTGACGTCACGTGTGTCTCTGGTTGCCGTGATGGAGACGCGACGCTTCGGCTTTTAAACTTTCTGTTTTTAGATTCGTGAACTCCTTTAAAATCACCAGTATCTGACGCATGAAGAAACGGGGTAATACAACCAGAGCAATGTTTGAACATCTCCGTACATCTGAAGACTCGGGAGCAACAGGTTAGGATTAAATTAATCTCTTTAAATGATCAATAATGATTGTATTTATTAGAAATCAATATCTCCTATTAAACACACACACACACACTCTCTGTGACGCTTTGTTTAGCCTAAAACATCTTTTAAAGAGTATTCCCTAATAATCTGTTGTTATGTTGTTTTATTTAGCATTAATTGTCTTGGTTAGCTCGCGTGTTGTTTATGGAGTTAAATTAGTGACACAATTCTGCGCGCACAAAATTAGACTTTGAGCTCACAAAAAATGTCTACGTGCACAAGATGATATTTTGAGCATGCAAAAATGTATTTTGCACGTAGAGTGGGTTGGAGAAAGCAAAATGTAAGAATTCTGAGCAAATTTGCATTCAAATATACTTTATCCAAGCGCAAAATTGATTTTCACTTGCTCAAAATGTAATTTATCTTTGCCTGTTGATACAGTTTTGTGCGCTCATTTCATCTCGCATGTGTAGAAATTTTCTGTGTGCTCAAAATATAATCTTGCACGTGCAAAATAACGTTTTTGTGCGCACAAATTTTAATTTTGCATGCACAGAATTGTGGCACATATATAACTCCATATTTACTTACGCTTCAGTTACGCATGCGCGTTGTAGGATTAACAAGAGCCAATAAAACAAGCTTGTTTTGTGTCGATGAGTGTTTATTTAATAAGCAGATGTTATAGCTGTCATTAAGTGTTATTTGTTGACATTGGTGTGTTTTAAGTTTTAATTTGGAGTTCTTTTAGTGAGATGAATTAAAGGTCTGTGACCGCTCCAGCGCGCGCTCCCGTCACCCCTCCGTCACCATGACAACCCCGGGGCTGCGCATAGGAGATCAGCTGGTCCTGGAGGAAGACTATGATGAAAACTACATCCCCTCTGAGCAAGGTGCTTATTCATCATACACATCATAAACACACACACACACACACACACACACACACCGCGTATGCACCTGATAAATATAAATCAGGGCACATTATTGATCAGCCCCCCCCCCCCCAATACAAATCAGGGTGTGGTGAGTTAATAATGCAAACATTCTGTGATTGGTTTACACACAGCATTAGTGTGTGTGTGTGTGTGTGTGTGAGAGAGAGAGAGAGAGAGAGCGTGTGTTTGTGTGTGTGTGTGTGTATGAGTGTGTGTGTGTGTGTGTGTGACCCATAATACTACAGAGATGAAGTGTGTGTGTGTGTGTGAATGTGTGTGAGAGTGTGTGTGTGTGTGAGAGTGTGAGTGTGTGTGTGAGTGTGTAAGTGTGTGTATGAGAGTGTGTGTATGTGTGTATATGTGTGTGTGTGTGTGACCCATAATACCACAGAGGTGAAGTGAGTGTGAACAGACCAGAGTGATAAAGATCTGTTCCCCTCCGTGTCTCACAGAAATCCACGAGTATGCCGTAGAGATCGGGATCGACCCCGAGCGTGAGCCGGAGCTGCTCTGGTTGGCCAGAGAGGGCATGGTCGTGCCGCTGCCACCCGAGTGGAAACCATGGTAACGCACGTTTCCGTGCAAACACGTGCAGGTTCTATCAGACCAGTTTAATACTGAGACAGGAAATCTGTAGTGTGTGACTGTGTGTGTGTGTGTGTGTGTGTGTGTGTGTGTGTGTGTGTGTGTGTGTGTTCAGTCAGGACGTCAGCGGTGAAGTATACTACTTCAACTTCACAACGGGTAACTCCACCTGGGATCACCCCTGTGACGAACACTACCGCCAACTCGTGATCCTGGAGCGTGAGCGTGCACAACACACCCGAACCGCTCCGCTCGCAACTGCCACTTCCGTCGCCGCCGCCGCTCCGGGGATTAAAGGCAAAGAGAAGAAGAAGAAAGATAAGAAAGACAAGAAGAAGCAGAAGAGGAAAGATCAGGAAAGCGTCAGCGCTTCAGCGGTGTGTTTAAATGACACAGGAGCATCTCATTCTGTCTTTAATGCATCTTTATGTCCTGCAGTGTGACATGCTAATCTCCAAATTGGTAACCAAATTGGCCCGGTTGCTAGGGAGGGTAGAGTCACATGGGGTAACCAAATTGGCCCGGTTGCTAGGGAGGGTAGAGTCACATGGGGTAACCAAATTGGCCCGGTTGCTAGGGAGGGTAGAGTCACATGGGGTAACCAAATTGTCCCGGTTGCTAGGGAGGGTAGAGTCACATGGGGTAACCAAATTGGCCCGGTTGCTAGGGAGGGTAGAGTCACATGGGGTAACCAAATTGTCCCGGTTGCTAGGGAGGGTAGAGTCACATGGGGTAACCAAATTGTCCCGGTTGCTAGGGAGGGTAGAGTCACATGGGGTAACCAAATTGGCCCGGTTGCTAGGGAGGGTAGAGTCACATGGGGTAACCAAATTGGCCCGGTTGCTAGGGAGGGTAGAGTCACATGGGGTAACCAAATTGTCCCGGTTGCTAGGGAGGGTAGAGTCACATGGGGTAACCAAATTGGCCCGGTTGCTAGGGAGGGTAGAGTCACATGGGGTAACCAAATTGGCCCGGTTGCTAGGGAGGGTAGAGTCACATGGGGTAACCAAATTGGCCCGGTTGCTAGGGAGGGTAGAGTCACATGGGGTAACCAAATTGTCCCGGTTGCTAGGGAGGGTAGAGTCACATGGGGTAACCTCCTCGTGGTCACTATAATGTGGTTCTCGCTCTCGGTGGGGCGTGTGGTGAGTTGTGTGTGGATGCCGCGGAGAATAGCGTGAAGCCTCCACATGCACTACGTTTCCATGGTAACGCGCTCAACAAGTCACGTGATAAGATGTGCGGATTGACGGTCTCAGACGCGGAGGCAACTGAGATTCGTCCTCCACCACCCGGATTGAGGCGAGTCACTACGCCACCACGAGGACTTGGGGTTCACACTTGTAGTTTGGTTCTCTTGGTCCGGACCAAAGAAGACGACGATACATTAGTCCTGGTTCACTTGGCGTTCACACTGGCATTTGTAACAGCGAACCTGTGTATTTCAGGTGTTGGGTCCGCTGGCTCCGCTCCAGGGTCTGCCTGAGGTCTCTGCTGCTCCTCTCAGATCGGCTCTGGGTTCGTTTGGACTTCAGCCACTCAAAACATCTCTCGGGGTAAAACAGAAAACAGTGTCTCTCCCTCTGTGCTGTAACGGGATAATGTGAGAGGGTTTGCTTTCAGTGTGTGTGTGTGTGTGTGTGTGTGTGTGTGTGTGTGTGTGTATCAGGGTGGTGCGTCGAACGTCAGTGCTGTCAGGAGCGTTCGTGAGGAAGAGGAGGAGAACTCCAAAGAAGAGGTGCATCTGAAATGCACACACACACACACACACACACACACACACACCAGAGTGATCATACCTATACAGCACATACTGACCTTTAGACGAACTTGTGTGTGTGTGCGTGCGTGCGTGCGTGCGTGCGTGCGTGTGTGTGTATAGAGGCCGCAGGATTCAGCTGGTCTCCTGCAGAACTTGCATCTGGATTTGGACGCTCTGGGAGGAGGACTGCAGTATGAGGTGAACACAAGATAATGTTCAGTCAGCTGATCATTATCTCAAAATACACCCTGACAGGGTGATCAGGCTGAATAAAGTCCAGCTGACTGTACATAATCACACACATGGGACATGTCTACTCCGCAAACGTAGATTCGGGTTTAAATGGTTTCATTGAACCGGCTTCTTCATTCATGTGTGTGTTACAGGACAGTGAGGTCAGTGGGACGGCTCCTCCTGAGGAAAGAACTGAACCTGAACTACAAGATCTGGCATTATCAAGAGACCACAGTCCAGATCCACCTTCAGAGGTACCTGTCTGTCTGTCTGTCCGTCTGTCTCACTCTCAGTCTGTCTAATATACATGATTTCTACCTCTGTTATTTCTCAGTGTCTCTTTGTTAATAACATGGTTGTGTGTTGGTTCGGGATGAGGAATCTGCATGTGGCCTCACAGCCCCGTTTGTCTCTGTCTGTCTGTCTCTCTAACTCCACCCCTCCAATGTAAGGACTCCTTGCGTGGACGTCACCTCCCCTCCACAGCAGCAGGGGGCAGCAGGGAGTTCAGCAGTGCTGTTTCCTGCCCTCCCACCCCAGATGCTGCAGCGTCCAGTGGTCGAGAGGAAGACGAGGAAACGAGCAAGGTGAAGAATGAAGGTGTGAAGGAAGGCATGGAGGTGAAATGTGCAGAAGAAGAGGGGGATGACAAGAAAATTAACAACAGAACAGATGGAGACAGTGGTGAAGTGACAGAATACAAAGACGACGAACAGGAAGAGAGTGAAGAGATAGATGAACAAATAGAGCAATTCAGCCATTCTGAAGAGAATGAGAGAGCTCAGATGCAGGAGAGATCAGAGGAACAGAGAGATCAGATGGAGAGATCAGGTAAAAAGAGAGATCAGACGGAGAGATCAGAGGAACAGAGAGATCAGATGGATGAGATATTGGAGGAACAGAGAGATCAGACGGAGAGAGCAGATAAAAAGAGAGATCAGACGGAGAGATCAGAGGAACAGAGAGATCAGATGGATGAGATATTGGAGGAACAGAGAGATCAGACGGAGAGAGCAGATAAAAAGAGAGATCAGACAGTGAGATCAGAGGAACAGAGAGATCAGACAGAGAGAGCAGATAAAAAGAGAGATCAGATGGAGAGATCAGATGGGAGATCAGAGGAACAGAGAGATCAGACAGAGAGATCAGAGGAACAGAGAGATCAGACAGAGAGAGCAGATAAAAAGAGAGATCAGATGGAGAGATCAGATGGGAGATCAGAGGAACAGAGAGATCAGACAGTGAGATCAGAGGAACAGAGAGATCAGACGGAGAGATCAGAGGAAAAGAGAGATCAGACGGAGAGATCAGAGGAACAGAGAGATCAGACGGAGAGATCAGATAAAAAGAGAGATCAGACGGAGAGATCAGAGGAACAGAGAGATCAGATGGAGAGATCAGATAAAAAGAGAGATCAGACAGTGAGATCAGAGGAACAGAGAGATCAGACGGAGAGATCAGAGGAAAAGAGAGATCAGACGGAGAGATCAGAGGAACAGAGAGATCAGACGGAGAGATCAGATAAAAAGAGAGATCAGACGGAGAGATCAGAGGAACAGAGAGATCAGATGGAGAGATCAGAGGAACAGAGAGATCAGATGGAGAGATCAGATAAAAAGAGAGATCAGACGGAGAGATCAGAGGAACAGAGAGATCAGACGGAGAGATCAGAGGAACAGAGAGATCAGACGGAGAGATCAGAGGAACAGAGAGATCAGATGGAGAGATCAGAGGAACAGAGAGATCAGATGGAGAGATCAGAGGAACAGAGAGATCAGACGGAGAGATCAGAGGAACAGAGAGATCAGACGGAGAGATCAGATAAAAAGAGAGATCAGACGGAGAGATCAGATAAAAAGAGAGATCAGATGGAGGTGAAAGAATCTGAGATCTGTGAGAGGGAGAGGGAGGGAGACCACAGCGAACCCGAGACCACAGCAGACATCAAAGACTCCCTTCATGAGGATGATGTCGGTCAGAATGACGGAAATTCTGAAAGCGAAGAGATCGAACGATTTCAGAGTCCTGAAGACAAACGGCGAAGCAGTAAAACTAGCAACATTAAAACAAGGACAGAGGGGAGGAAGTTTGTGCCTCAGTGGAGTCCTGTATCCAGTGAGGTAGGACTGAGTGCCACGCCCCCTGCCCTCCCAGTACCCCGCCCCCACACCTTATGCCCCGCCCCAGCCTCACCGTGACTGTATTTGATAAAGAATTTCACAGTCGAATCTGATGCGTCTTTTCCAAAACAACAGTCAAATGTTTGTTCTCTATTGCTCCTACCAGAATTAGTCAGCTGCCTACCTAGACAGCACGCTTGATTGACAAGTGAGTAGGCGGTCCTTCTTTACTGTCTGAGCCAGTACAGATGTGGCCAGATGTGTCCCTGACCACCTGATCAGTGAAATCTACAGCTGTGCTGATGGATATCTACTTTACTTGATTTCATGCACTTGATGTCATGAACGTCAGATTGGAGCTTGTGATTTTAACCCGATGTTTAATACGCATCAGACGAACGCCTGTTCCGCTGAACTGCCCCTGCTTCTCTCCCTTCATTCATCCGTGTTTCTGTAGCGTTAGCGCAGCTAATGTTTTGCTACACTGCTGTGTGTGTGTGATGTCATTTCCTGTGCTGTAACAGGAGTCTGAGGTCGATGAGCAGACGAGGTCGCTCTCATCCTCTGATGACGTGCAGGTGTGATATCATCAACGCACACAAACGCCGCTAATGTATAGAGCAGGGCTACGATATTAAGTGACTTTAGACGACTTGACATATAGCGCAAGAGTGATATGGATGACTTTTATGCAGATTTTCTCGACTTGAGGGTGAATCAATGATGACCAAACTTGAGAGACTAGCTTAGTGTGTCTGTCTAGTGAACATCCCCTATAATTTGAGTCTTCATGTGTGTTTTCAGGCTGGATTCTGCTCAAAACACTCCGAGAATGTGTTTGACCTGTTGGATCTGTCACCTGCTAAGGATGTTGATGGGGAGATCTCCGAGTCTGCAGACAGGTGCTGCCCAAACACACACAAACATGGCAGACGTATCTCACGAGGATGTTAAATGATAGAGATCTGGATGAATACAATCTAGCATTGGGGGGCGTTCACAAAGCTGGATACAGCGTTTGTGTTTGTGTCTCTGCTCACAGACGTCTGCTTGAAGACGCGACACCGGCTCCGATCTTACCTCCAGAGACCATCAGCAGAACATCGTACAACCAGAGACCTGCGACCGCTCACGGCCGAACCGACGCCACGAGCAACATCACCGCCGAACATGAACGAGACGAGACGAAGAGCAGACACGAGAGAGATCCGAGTGATGTCAGAGAGACACAAGAACACGAGAGAGAATTGAAGAAAGCCGATGAGAGAGAGAACGCTCAGCAGGAACTCCGAAAGCGTGATGAAGAGGAGGAGAGGAGGAGGCTGATGGAGGAGATGAACAGGAGACTGGAGCTACTGAGAGCCGCTCTGAAGAAGGAGGAGGAAGAGGAGGAGGAGAGGATGAAGGAGGAGAGCGCTGAGCACATCACGTGAGTCATGTGTTGTGTAGCACATCTGTGAATATACATCAGATTTGACAGCTGGTTGTGTGTGTTTCTGTTGCGTGTTTCAGGATTTTAAGGGAGCAGATACTCCGAAAGAGACGAGAGGAGGAGGAGCGATTGTACAATGACACACACACACGACTGCAACAACTCAGGTGCACACACACACACACACACACACACATGACTGCAACAACTCAGGTGCACACACACACACACACACACACACACACACACGACTGCAACAACTCAGGTGCACACACACACACACACACACACACACACACACGACTGCAACAACTCAGGTGCACACACACACACACACACACACATGACTGCAACAACTCAGGTGCACACACACACACACACACACACACACACACACACACACACATGACTGCAACAACTCAGGTGCACACACACACACACATGACTGCAACAACTCAGGTGCACACACACACACACACACACACACATGACTGCAACAACTCAGGTGCACACACACACACACACACACACACGACTGCAACAACTCAGGTGCACACACACACACACACACACACACACGACTGCAACAACTCAGGTGCACACACACACACACACACACACACACATGACTGCAACAACTCAGGTGCACACACACACACACACACACACACGACTGCAACAACTCAGGTGCACACACACACACACACACACACACACACACACACACACATGACTGCAACAACTCAGGTGCACACACACACACACACACACACACACACGACTGCAACAACTCAGGTGCACACACACACACACACACACACATGACTGCAACAACTCAGGTGCACACACACACACACACACACACACATGACTGCAACAACTCAGGTGCACACACACACACACACACACACACATGACTGCAACAACTCAGGTGCACACACACACACACATGACTGCAACAACTCAGGTGCACACACACACACACACACACACACACACACACACACACACGACTGCAACAACTCAGGTGCACACACACACACACACACACACACATGACTGCAACAACTCAGGTGCACACACACACACATGACTGCAACAACTCAAGTGCACACACACACACACATGACTGCAACAACTCAAGTGCACACACACACACACACACGACTGCAACAACTCAGGTGCACACACACACACACACGACTGCAACAACTCAGGTGCACACACACACACACACGACTGCAACAACTCAGGTGCACACACACACACACACACACACTCGACTACAACAACTCAGGTGCACACACACACACACACACACTCGACTACAACAACTCAGGTGCACACACACACACACACACACACACACACACTCGACTACAACAACTCAGGTGCACACACACACACACACACACACACACACACGACTGCAACAACTCAGGTGCACACACACACACACACACACACACGACTGCAACAACTCAGGTGCACACACACACACACA
>JAVLUX010000170.1:422500-435000 GCA_032164185.1 Moxostoma hubbsi | reverse complement strand
ACTGATATATATATACTGATATATACTGATATATACTGATATACTGATATATACTGATATATACTGATATATATACTGATATATATACTGATATATACTGATATATATACTGATATATATACTGATATATATACTGATATATATATACTGATATATACTGATACATATATACTGATATATACTGATACATATATACTGATATATACTGATACATATATACTGATATATACTGATATATACTGATATATTGATATATATACTGATATATACTGATATATACTGATTTATTGATATATACTGATATATACTGATATATACTGATATATACTGATACATATATACTGATATATACTGATATATACTGATACATATATACTGATATATACTGATATATACTGATATACTGATATATACTGATATATATACTGATATATATACTGATATATACTGATATATATACTGATATATACTGATATACTGATATATACTGATATATTGATATATATACTGATATATACTGATATATACTGATTTATTGATATATACTGATATATACTGATACATATATGCTGATATATACTGATATATACTGATTTATTGATATATACTGATATATTGATATATATATACTGATATATACTGATATATTGATATATATACTGAGATATACTGATATATATACTGATATATACTGATATATATACTGATATATACTGATATACTGATATATACTGATATATTGATATATATTGATATATACTGATATACTGATATATTGATATATATACTGATATATACTGATATACTGATATATATATACTGATATATACTGATATACTGATATATTGATATATACTGATATATACTGATATATACTGATATATTGATATATACTGATATACTGATATATACTGATATACTGATATATTGATATATATACTGATATATATACTGATATATACTGATATACTGATATATATACTGATATATATACTGATATATACTGATATACTGATATATATACTGATATATACTGATATACTGATATATACTGATATATATACTGATATATTTACTGATATATACTGATATATATACTGAGATATACTGATATATATATACTGATATATATACTGATATATATACTGATATATACTGATATATATACTGATATATATACTGATATATACTGATATATACTGATATATATACTGATATATATACTGATATATACTGATATATACTGATATACTGATATATACTGATATATATACTGATATATATATTGATATATACTGATATATACTGATATATACTGATATACTGATATATACTGATATATACTGATATATTGATATATATACTGATATATACTGATATATATACTGATATATACTGATATACTGATATATACTGATATATATACTGATATATACTGATATATACTAATATATATATATACTGATATATACTGATATATACTGATATACTGATATATACTGATATATACTGATATATATACTGATATATATACTGATATATACTGATATACTGATATACTGATATATACTGATATATATACTGATATATATACTGATATATACTGATATATATACTGATATACTGATATATACTGATATATATACTGATATATATACTGATATATACTGATATATATACTGATATATATACTGATATATATACTGATATATATACTGATATACTGATATATACTGATATATATACTGATATATACTGATATATATACTGATATATACTGATATATACTGATATATATACTGATATATATACTGATATATACTGATATACTGATATATACTGATATATATACTGATATATATATTGATATATACTGATATATACTGATATATATACTGATATATACTGATATATATACTGATATATACTGATATATACTGATATATACTGATATATTGATATATATACTGATATATACTGATATACTGATATATACTGATATATATACTGATATATACTGATATATACTGATATATATACTGATATATATACTGATATATACTGATATATATACTGAGATATACTGATATATATACTGATATATATACTGATATATACTGATATATACTGATATATACTGATATACTGATATATACTGATATATATACTGATATATATACTGATATATACTGATATATACTGATATACTGATATATATTGATATATATACTGATATATATATTGATATATACTGATATATACTGATATACTGATATATACTGATATATACTGATATATTGATATATATATACTGATATACTGATATATACTGATATATATACTGATATATATATATTGATATATACTGATATATACTGATATACTGATATATACTGATATATACTGATATACTGATATATATACTGATATATACTGATATATATACTGATATATACTGATATACTGATATATACTGATATATATATACTGATATATACTGATATATACTGATATATATACTGATATATACTGATATACTGATATATACTGATATATATACTGATATATACTGATATACTGATATATACTGATATATATACTGATATATATACTGATATATACTGATATATACTGATATACTGATATATACTGATATATATACTGATATATATACTGATATATACTGATATATATACTGATATATACTGATATACTGATATATATACTGATATATATACTGATATATATATACTGATATATACTGATATATACTGATATATATACTGATATATATATTGATATATACTGATATATACTGATATATTGATATATATACTGATATATGTACTGATATATACTGATATACTGATATATACTGATATATATACTGATATATACTGATATATACTAATATATATATACTGATATATACTGATATATACTGATATATACTGATATACTGATATATACTGATATATATACTGATATATACTGATATATATACTGATATACTGATATATACTGATATATACTGATATATATATACTGATATATACTGATATACTGATATATACTGATATATATACTGATATATATATTGATATATACTGATATATACTGATATACTGATATATACTGATATATTGATATATATACTGATATATACTGATATATATACTGATATATACTGATATACTGATATATATACTGATATATATACTGATATATATACTGATATATACTGATATACTGATATATACTGATATACTGATATATACTGATATATACTGATATATTGATATATATACTGATATATATACTGATATACTGATATATACTGATATATATACTGATATATACTGATATATACTGATATACTGATATATATACTGATATACTGATATATACTGATATATACTGATATACTGATATATATATACTGATATATACTGATATACTGATATATACTGATATACTGATATACACACAAAGATCTCTGCGCACTTTGCTAGTTTTAATAATATCTGTGTCATAAGCCGGTGAGATTCGATACACCTGATTCGTAACAGTTTGATGAAGAAGACGATATGTCAAAGAATTCAAAGTCCTCGGGCTCTGGAGATAATAATTACGCGCCCCGGACTCAAATCCGGCGTGAACTGATGTATGTGTCGGTGATGCTGACGAAGGACGTTGCTGACATGGAGGATCTTGCAGTAATACGTCGATCGATCACGGCCATGGAGACAAAATTCTCATAGATGTTTACAAGTTTGTTGGACGTCGATAGACGGATCGATTATCTGGAGCAGGGCTGGACTGGGAAGAGAAATCAGCCCGGGATTTTACATGGCAACTGGCCCAAAACTTGTCGAGGGCAGGGGGGTGTTCGCTGTCCTCTTCTGCATATCGCGGTGCCGTTTTGTGGTCCGTTCTGCATAACGCGGCGGCTCATTTGAGCTTATCGCGGCCCATTCGGCACTGCTCAGTTATCCCAATGGCCAGTCCACTCCTGATCGGCCCCAAAGTGCGTCCCTTTTGCTCTGATGTTTCCAGCCAAACTGAGAATAGATACCAAGGAAGACCGTAAAACATTCACATGTCCCCAGCAAGCGATGTCCTTCATAAAGTCAATGGGGTGAGTAATTATTTCTTGCAGGACAATGGAGTGAGTTTGACTGCCTGGAGAACTGAACGGCCCGTTTTTGGGAGGAGACTTTAATCGTTTGATGGACTGAGTCCTTGATCATAGTGAAGCATACGGTCTGCCTCATAAGAGAGGAAGAGAATATTAAAAGAACCGAGGCAGAGCTGAAGCGCTGAATGTCGTCTGATAGATTGACCCGATTGAAATACAGATATAATACGATTGTGTCAGTCATATTTTGAGTCGGGGGACAAAGCAGGGAAACTTTTCATCAGAAACTCTGATGTGTGTGCAAAATTGAACGAGTTATTAAGCAAGACAAGTGCCTCAAAAACACGTGAATATGCAAAGAATGTGTTGCCATGGCAACACAAATTAAGATATCAAGAATCCCTTCACAATTTTTCATCAGCGGTGTCCTAACATTATTCGAAACAATTTTGAAGCCATTTGGGTAAATTTAAACTATTTTAAAGTCTGTTTTAAGTGCCACGGTTCCTGCTGCCAGGTGGTGTTGCTATGACCGGCAACCACAAACGTCACATCCATGTGATCAGCCGCCAAGACCAAACATACATCTCAATTTTGATGTAAATCACACATTACACAGAAGATTTGAGACACTTCCTGTTTCACATTTGTTGCCATTAATTTATTGCCTCGCCATGACAACACATTTCGATATATCAAAAAACGTTCACAGTTTATCATCTTCAATCTTGGCATAATGTTGCCTGAACTGAGTGACAGTCACATTAATCTCCTAGGAGGAGTATTTAAAAGTTCAGAGCATGTAATTTAAAAAAATCCAAAATGTCCAACTTCCTGTTTGGCGGAGCTAATGATTGTGAGTATGAAAGTTGTTCGGCTTTATGAGAACTACATATATATATATATATATATATATATATATATATATATATATATATATATATATATATATATATATATATACCAATTTTGGCGACTGTAGGTGAAAATGGGAGTGCTAAAGAGCCCTCCCTTGCATGCCCCCCCCCCCCCCCCCCTCCCAATTCATGTAAACTCAATAGGGCTATTTCAAAGTCTGTTAAAAGTGCTTCCTGCTGCCAGTTGGTGGCATTATGACCATGACCCATAATAGCCACATAAATGTAATCAGCCCCCATTACCAAACATACAGCTGAATTTTCATAAAAATCATACAATGGACACAGAAGATATAAGGAACTTCCTGTTTTCCATTTTTAGCATTAAATGTATTGCTTCACCATGGTGACACTGTTCAAATTATCAAAAATCTGTTTGCAATTTAGCATCTACAATGTCTTGGCATGATGTGGCAAAAATGTGGTCCCATTCACACAAATCCCCTAGGAGGAGTATTTAAAAGTTCAGAGCCTGCGATTTTCAGAAAATCCAAATTGGCCGACTTCCTGTTGGGCGGAGCTAATGACTATAATGGTGAAAGTTGTTTGGCTTTATGAGAAATATATAGGTACCAATTTTGGTAACTGTAGGTGAAAATGGGGGTGCGACAGAGCCCCCCCTCCCTTACTTGCCCATTTTCAAATCCTTAGAAGAACAACAGGGTCTCCATACTATCAGTGTTTCGGCCCTAATGAGAACGACAGATAAGTGCGCATGCTCAGATGGCATTCATGAGAGTTGCGGGTTCACAATTCGCACATTCCTACCACCGAGCGCGTTTCCCGGGGGTTGCAGCGATCCTGTTGTTGCCATGGCAATAGTTACCTCAGCGCATTCGAACGGACTGTGAGACCTCTGATGGAATATACAACACACGCACGCGCACGCGCGCGCACACACACGCGCGTCAAAACATGCGTATGCAAGGACGATGAAGTCATTGTTGCGATATCGGTTGGCATGGAGACATCCAAGAGAGGGCGCTGCGCAAAGGGGCGGGGCTCGCGTCCTGACGCACGACAACGCGCGTCCTCGCTTGTTGTTCCCGCAGAGAGGGGAGAAGATGGCGGCCGTGACGAGCGGGGCTACCGCTGCCGTCGCCGCCGGGTTTCCGCACCCGAACCGCGAGCGAACGCAGACGAACCCCTCCGCCTCCATCCACCACCCCAACGCGAACCAAGCCGCCGTGTCGTCTGCCGCGAGCGTCAGCCGCCCGCCCCTCGCGCGCGTCGGAGACTACGAGATGGAGCGGACCATCGGGAAGGGCAACTTCGCCGTGGTCAAACTCGCCACGCACATGATCACCAGAGCCAAGGTGAGCGAGATTTACCCCCGCAGATGCCCCGTGGGGCAGATTCACGCGCTGACAGTGACGCGCGCGCTGACCAGCGGAGTCTCGGATCACACACACACATACACACACAGTGATGCGGCCTGCGCGGGAGCGAGCGATACAGTGTATATGTATGTATGTATGTATGTATGTATGTTTGTATGTGTGTATGTGTTTGTCTAGATTGTGTGTATAGACCATTTCAAGAATGTAAACACAAACAGAGGCTTTAGAACGTTCCAAACGTATTTTTGGATCCTGTCAACAAAGTCTCTTTTTCAAGGCAAGTCAGTCCACTCGGCGGCCGTTTTGGGAACGCTCTTGGGCAGTTTGGGATGTTATTTTTCTATGTAAACAAGCGTCATGAAAGTGCAGCTCCGGGGAAAGACTGAAATCTCCAAAACGGTTGGTCAAGATTACGGTCGGACCCGCGAATACGTCAGGAGGAGCGCGCTCAGAAGTGGCCCGTCTCTGCGATGTACTCTCTGTTTTGACAAGTAAGAATTGTTCACGGAACAGTGACGTCACTTTACGTCTCCATCGAACAGTCCTTGAAATGGTCTCTATGTGTGTGTGTGTGTGTGTGTGTGTGTGTGTGTGTGTGTGAGAGAGTGTGTTTGAGTGTGTTTGAGTGTGTGTGTGAGTGTGTGTGTGTGTGTGTGTGTGTGTGTGTGAGAGAGTGTGTGTGTGTGTCTGAGAGTGCGTGTGTGTGAGAGTGTTTGAGTGTGTGTGTGAGTGTGTGTATGTATGTGAGTGTGTAGTGTGTGTGTGAGTGTGTAGTGTGAGTGAGTGAGTGAGTGAGTGAGTGAGTGTGTGTGTGAGAGAGTGTGTGTGTGTGTGTGTGAGTGAGTGTGTGTATGTATGTGAGTGTGTAGTGTGTGTGAGTGAGTGAGTGAGTGTGTGTGTGTGTGTGTGTGTGTGAGTGAGTGTGTGTGTGTGTGTGAGAGTGTGTGTGTGTGTGTTTGGGCAGAAATAATCCCCTGTTGGGATCTGATGTTGTTTGGTGACGTGTGTGTGTCCTGGTTTGCCCGGGGATCACCGGAGGTCAGTGTGAGGACTTTCCTCTGGCTTTAATCCATCTTAAGTGCATTAATACACTGATGCCGGACTCACCTGTACATCAGCGCCGGTCATCGTGAGGAAACGGAGATGTTCTGAGGTGAAGTTCAGTGTGTTTGTAACCTTTAAACCTTATAACCTTTATTATAATTGCTATGACTACAGCCGATCTCATTAACATATGTAGCTACATATATGTATGTTCATATTTGGAACATTTTGTACATTTTTGTGTACATTGATATAAACATGTTAAAGACAGATTAATGTACAGTGGCAGTCATTTGTGTTACAATATATTTAACCAAATTGTCCCGGTTGCTAGGGAGGGTAGAGTCACATGGGGTAACCAAATTGTCCCGGTTGCTAGGGAGGGTAGAGTCACATGGGGTATCAAATTGACCCGGTTGCTAGGGAGGGTAGAGTCACATGGGGTAACCAAATTGGGCTGGTTGCTAGGGAGGGTAGAGTCACATGGGGTAACCAAATTGTCCCGGTTGCTAGGGAGGGTAGAGTCACATGGGGTATCAAATTGGGCCAGTTGCTAGGGAGGGTAGAGTCACATGGGGTAACCAAATTGGGCCGGTTGCTAGGGAGGGTAGAGTCACATGGGGTAACCAAATTGTCCCGGATGCTAGGGAGGGTAGAGTCACATGGGGTAACCAAATTGGGCCGGTTGCTAGGGAGGGTAGAGTCACATGGGGTAACCAAATTGTCCCGGTTGCTAGGGAGGGTAGAGTCACATGGGGTAACCAAATTGTCCCGGTTGCTAGGGAGGGTAGAGTCACATGGGGTAACCAAATTGTCCCGGTTGCTAGGGAGGGTAGAGTCACATGGGGTAACCAAATTGGTCCGGTTGCTAGGGAGGGTAGAGTCACATGGGGTAACCAAATTGTCCCGGTTGCTAGGGAGAGTAGAGTCACATGGGGTAACCAAATTGTCCCGGTTGCTAGGGAGGGTAGAGTCACATGGGCTAATTAATTTTGTGGTTTAAAACCAAAATGTGACAGTTATAAAGTAATAAAATATAATAGTAAAATTAATATTTTCCTAATGTTCCTGTTTAGAAGTTCCCCCTGTATCATGAACAGCATTATCTGATTATTCCTTTACTGAAATACACACATGAATCGATATTAAATAGAAATCGAGATGATATTCTGCATATGCTGATATTGTGAGCACAGCACGCTAGCTTGGCAACCGTTTCCCACAATGCAATGTGTCTTCAGACATCAGTGTCGGCATCAGAAATGGCAACATTTACAAGAATGTCAAGTTGTGTGAGATATGCAGTTTCCTCTTTTTTTTTTATTTGCCTTTTTTTTCTAATTGTGATGAGAACACTGGAATGGACAGTTTGGTATTCAGTTTGCTGTCAGATTGTGCGGTTGCTCTGCCGCGTAACTCTTCTGTTGTCAGATTGTGCGGTTGCTCTGCCGCGTAACTCTTCTGTTGTCAGATTGTGCGGTTGCTCTGCCGCGTAACTCTTCTGCTGTCAGATTGTGCGGTTGCTCTGCCGCGTAACTCTTCTGTTGTCAGATTGTGCGGTTGCTCTGCCGCGTAACTCTTCTGCTGTCAGATTGTGCGGTTGCTCTGCCGTGTAACTCTTCTGCTGTCAGATTGTGCGGTTGCTCTGCCGTGTAACTCTTCTGCTGTCAGATTGTGCGGTTGCTCTGCCGCGTAACGCTTCTGCTGTCAGATTGTGCGGTTGCTCTGCCGCGTAACTCTTCTGCTGTCAGATTGTGCGGTTGCTCTGCCGTGTAACTCTTCTGCTGTCAGATTGTGCGGTTGCTCTGCCGCGTAACTCTTCTGCTGTCAGATTGTGCGGTTGCTCTGCCGCGTAACTCTTCTGCTGTCAGATTGTGCGGTTGCTCTGCCGCGTAACTCTTCTGCTGTCAGATTGTGCGGTTGCTCTGCCGTGTAACTCTTCTGCTGTCAGATTGTGCGGTTGCTCTGCCGTGTAACTCTTCTGCTGTCAGATTGTGCGGTTGCTCTGCCGCGTAACTCTTCTGCTGTCAGATTGTGCGGTTGCTCTGCCGTGTAACTCTTCTGTTGTCAGATTGTGCGGTTGCTCTGCCGCGTAACTCTTCTGCTGTCAGATTGTGCGGTTGCTCTGCCGCGTAACTCTTCTGCTGTCAGATTGTGCGGTTGCTCTGCCGCGTAACACTTCTGCTGTCAGATTGTGCGGTTGCTCTGCCGCGTAACTCTTCTGCTGTCAGATTGTGCGGTTGCTCTGCCGTGTAACGCTTCTGTTGTCAGATTGTGCGGTTGCTCTGCCGTGTAACGCTTCTGTTGTCAGATTGTGCGGTTGCTCTGCCGTGTAACGCTTCTGCTGTCAGATTGTGCGGTTGCTCTGCCGCGTAACGCTTCTGCTGTCAGATTGTGCGGTTGCTCTGCCGTGTAACGCTTCTGTTGTCAGATTGTGCGGTTGCTCTGCCGCGTAACGCTTCTGCTGTCAGATTGTGCGGTTGCTCTGCCGCGTAACGCTTCTGCTGTCAGATTGTGCGGTTGCTCTGCCGCGTAACTCTTCTGCTGTCAGATTGTGTGGTTGCTCTGGCGCGTAACGCTTCTGCTGTCAGATTGTGCGGTTGCTCTGGCGCGTAACGCTTCTGCTGTCAGATTGTGCGGTTGCTCTGCCGTGTAACGCTTCTGCTGTCAGATTGTGCGGTTGCTCTGCCGTGTAACGCTTCTGCTGTCAGATTGTGCGGTTGCTCTGCCGCGTAACTCTTCTGCTGTCAGATTGTGCGGTTGCTCTGCCGCGTAACGCTTCTGCTGTCAGATTGTGTGGTTGCTCTGGCGCGTAACGCTTCTGCTGTCAGATTGTGCGGTTGCTCTGCCGTGTAACGCTTCTGCTGTCAGATTGTGCGGTTGCTCTGCCGCGTAACTCTTCTGCTGTCAGATTGTGCGGTTGCTCTGCCGCTGCACTTGTGGTTGTAATGTGGACCAGACTTGAGTCTCGTCATCCGTCCAGCAGCATGTGTCCGCTCTGGAGCGGTTGCTGAGGTTGCTGTGTCAGGTCTTTCATTGGTTTGGACTTGTCTGAGGGCAGACGTTCAGGTAAATATACCAATTAACATGCTAAGACTTGCTCTTATAATGTGTTCGCGGTGCTGATGTCAGATAACAGCTGCTCTGTGTGGGGCTGTTTCAGTGATGTCATGGTTGAGATGTCATCATGGCTGTTGGTTTCTCAGCTGGTTGTGTGTGTATAGTGTGTGTGTGTGTGAGTCTGTGTGTGTGAGTCTGTGAGTAATTGTGCGCGTGCTGTTTCACTCTTGTTCAGTGTGCAGGATGTAAAGATAATCGCTTACTCAGCACCACACACACACACACACACACACACACACACACACACACACACACACACAGTTGCCATGGCAATAATTCATGTGTGCTGCATGCTGAATCATTGCCTGCTCTTCCTTTCCACACACGCACACACACACACACATGCACACTCTCTAGTGAACTGTCTTGCTCTCTACCATCCACATATGCAGCTATCATCTGAAGCAGCATCCAAACTGAAATGGAGCCTCATATGAGACTGATTTAGACAACATATTTCTACACAAACAGCAACTCCTCATGCGAAGCTCACGAGTAGATTTTAGAGTTAGAGAATAGAGTTTGATGTTAACATGTAGCAAAGCTAAGCATGCGAGACTCCGTTTAGCCTTTGCTGTTCACACCAGGACATAATCACACTGCAGTCCTCCCCTTTATATGCTCTGACTCCTCCACTTTATATGCTCTGACTCCTCCCCTTTATATGCTCTGACTCCTCCTCTTTATATGCTCTGACTCCTCCTCTATATATGCTCTGACTCCTCCCCTTTATGGGCCCTGACTCCTCCCCTTTATGGGCCCTGACTCCTCCCCTTTATATGCCCTGACTCCTCCCCTTTATATGCTCTGACTTCTCTTATATGCCCTGACTCCTCCCCTTTATATGCTCTGACTCCTCCCCTATATATGCCCTGACTCCTCCCCTATATATGCCCTGACTCCTCCCCTATATGTCCTGATTCCTCCCCTATATATGCCCTGACTCCTCCCCTATATATGCCCTGACTCCTCCCCTTTATATGCTCTGACTTCTCCTCTTTATATGCTCTGACTCCTCCCCTTTATATGCCCTGACTCCTCCCCTTTATATGCTCTGACTCCTCCCCTATATATTCCCTGAATCCTCCCCTATATATGCCCTGACTCCCCTATATATGTCCTGACTCCTCCCCTATATATGCCCTGACTCCTCCCCTATATATGCCCTGACTCCTCCCCTATATATATGCCCTGACTCCTCCCCTATATATGTCCTGTCTCCTCCCTGATATATGTCCTGACTCCTCCCCTTTATATGCCCTGACTTCTCCCCTTTATATGCCTTGACTCCTCCCCTTTATATGCTCTGACTTCTCCCCTTTATATGCTCTGACTCCTCCCCTTTATATGCCCTGACTCCTCCTCTTTATATTCTCTGACTTCTCCCCTTTATATGCTCTGACTCCTCCCCTATATATGCCCTGAATCCTCCCCTATATATGCCCTGACTCCCCTATATATGTCCTGACTCCTTCCCTATATATGTCCTGACTCCTCCCCTATATATGCCCTGACTCCTCCCCTATATATGCCCTGACTCCTCCCCTTTATATGCCCTGACTCCTCCCCTATATATGTCCTGTCTCCTCCCTGATATATGTCCTGACTCCTCCCCTTTATATGCCCTGACTTCTCCCCTTTATATGCCTTGACTCCTCCCCTTTATATGCTCTGACTTCTCCCCTTTATATGCTCTGACTCCTCCCCTTTATATGCCCTGACTCCTCCTCTTTATATTCTCTGACTTCTCCCCTTTATATGCTCTGACTCCTCCCCTATATATGCCCTGACTCCTCCCCTATATATATGCCCTGACTCCTCCCCTATATATATATGCTCTGACTCCTCCCCTATATATGCCCTGACTCCTCCCCTATATATGTCCTGACTAATCCCCTATATATGTCCTGACTCCTCCCCTATATATGCCCTGACTCCTCC
>JAVLUX010000170.1:410000-415000 GCA_032164185.1 Moxostoma hubbsi | reverse complement strand
TACAGCGCCACCTACAGTCTGCTGTCTGACAAACTCAAGAGACATAAGAGCCTTCGTGTGGCTCCGCCCACGCCCTGCCCCCTCTACACACTCAACGCGGTGCAGGTGTGTGTGCGGTAACCGCTAGCAACCCTTTGATATCTGTCTTTAGTATGGAGTATTTGTTTTAAAGGGAAGGGGATTTGGGAGTATACTGTGGTAGTTAGGAGGGATTGTGATTCAAATTAGCATGTGTGAATCGAGCTGAGATGATGACTGAATCTATGTGTTTGTCAGGATCAGAGTAACGCTGTCAGTATGACCGTACCACAAGTTCAGCTCATAAACCCTGAGAATCAGATCGTTGAGGTGAGTCCAGCTCTTTACACAGCTCTAGTTATAAAACATCTGCTCCACTGTGTGTGTCGTAACTGTGTGTGTGTGTGTGTGTTTCAGACGGACGGGGCGATGGCTCTAGACAGTGATGAGGGTGAAGAGCCCAGTCCAGAGGCGATGGCCCGATATCTGTCCATGAGACGCCACACTGTGGGTGTACCGGACCCCAGGTACTGAACGTCTCAATCAGGATTTCTCTTTCTCTCATTCCATCATTCAATCCCAACTGAAGTCATGCCGTTCCAAACCTAGCTCACCTCATGCTAAACCTTAAACCACTCCTGCCTCACTCTAGCCCCTCCCACACAATGAAAATCCCCTCCCACTTAATGTAATACTCCTCTGACCTCACACTAAACCCCTCCCACATTACTCCCTCCCACATAACTCTTAACCCCTCCCATCTAATGTCAAATCCCTCCCACACAATGACAAAGCCCCTCCCACCTCACAGTAAACCCTCCCACACAATGCCAAAGCCCCTCCCACCTCACATTAAAACCTCCCACACAATGCCAAAGCCCCTCCCACCTATGGCAAACTCCTGCCTCACTAATCCCCTCCCACCTCACATTAAACCCTCCCACACAATGCCAAAGCCCCTCCCACCTCACATTAAACCCTCCCACACAATGCCAAAGCCCCTCCCACCTATGGCAAACTCCTGCTTCACTAATCCCCTCCCACCTCACATTAAACCCTCCTAAACAATGACAAAGCCCCTCCCACCTAATACTCAACCCTCCTTTTCAGTAAAAATCACCCCCAACTTTGCCAAACTTCACTCTAATCTCCTCCCACCTCAAGTTAAACCCTCCCACACAATGACAAAGCCCCTCCCACCTAATGTAAAATCCTCCCGCCTAGTTCTCAACCCTCCTTTTCAATAAAAATCACCTCCAACTAGTGCCAAATCCCTCCTGCTTCATTCTAATCTCCTCCCACCTCATGTTAAACCCCCCACACAATACCAAAGCCCCTCCCACCTATTGCCAAACTCCTCCTTGACTCACTAATCCCCTCCCACCTCACATTAAACCCTCCCAAACAATGTCAAAGCCCCCCCACCTCATGTCAAATCCCTCCCACCTAATGCTCAACCATCATTTTCAATATAATTCACTCCCAACTAGTGCAAAACCTTTCCTGTCTCACTCTAATCCCCTCCCACCTCATGTTAAACTCCTCCCACCTCATGTAAAATCCTCCCTTTATGACATTGACATCACTTTAAACCTTTCCCTCTTTAAGTTAAACCCCTCCCATCTAATACTCAACTCTCCTTTTCAATAAAAATCACTCAACTAGTCCCAAACCCCTCCTGCTTCAATCTAATCTCCTCCCACCTCAAGTTAAACCCACCCACACAATGTCAAAGCCCCTCCCACCTCATGTCAAACCCCTCCCACCTAATACTTGATGCTCATTTTCAATATAATTCACTCCCAACTAGTGCCAAACCCTACCTGTCTCACTCTAATCCCCTCCCACCTCATGTAAAATCCTCCCACACAATGACAAAGCCCCTCCCAGCTAATGTAAAATCCTCCTGCCTCACATTAAACCCTCCCACACAATGCCAAAGTCCTTCCAACATTATGTCAAACTCCACCCACCTCATTACACAGCTAAAGTCTTACGTGTGTGTTTCTCAGGGCAGAGATTCAGGACGATTTGCAGAAACTGGCCCCTGGTTTTCCACGCGTGGCTCCTCAGCCACCATTCCCCGCACTGGCACCCACCATGGCACAGATGCATATGATGCCCACCCCCAACATGAAGCCCACACAGCAGCTGGAATACAAGGTACAACACTTACATTACACTTCATGTTTACATTTCAGAAGAGGCCTATGTTCGGTAGAAAGCGCTGTATGTTTTGTGCTATTGATTTAAAAAACAACGTACGTTTAATTAAGGTGTTGCAGTTCCCAGGCCTTCCTACAGTGTGTGTGAATGCTAAGCATGTCTCTGTGTGTAGGAACAGTGTCTTCTGCAGCCTCCGACTCTTCAGCTGTTGAACGGAATGGGTCCTCTGGGTCGTCGAGCATCTGATGGAGGAGCAAACATTCAGCTACATGCCCAGCAGCTGCTGAAGAGACCTCGCGGTCAGTCACCTCTGGTCACCAGCCCGGTGAGTACAGCTATCGTCAGAATGAAAAGATTCATCAAACTATCACCATTTATTGCAAAGACTCCACATCAACCAAATGCACCAGAAAGTTGCAAGAGCACAAAACCCTCCCACCTCAATCTAAACCCCTCCCAATCAATGTGAAAGTCCTCCCACATATTCTAAACCCCTCCCAATCAAAGTGAAACTCCTCCCACATATTCTAAAACCCTCCCAATCAAATTTAAACTCCTCCCACATATCCTAAACCCCTCCCAATCAAAGTGAAACTCCTCCCACGTATTCTAAACCCCTCTCAATCGAATTTAAACTCCTCCCAGGTATTCTAAACCTCTCCCAATCAATGTGAAACTCCTCCCACCTCAATCTAAACCCCTCCCAATCACTGTGAAACTCCTCCTACATATTCTAAACCCCTCCAATCGAAGTGAAACTCCTCCCACCTCAATCTAAACCCCTCCCAATCACTGTGAAACTCCTCCCACATATTCTAAACCCCTCCCAATCAAAGTGAAACTCCTCCCACATATTCTAAAACCCTCCCAATCAAATTTAAACTCCTCCCACATATCCTAAACCCCTCCCAATCAAAGTGAAACTCCTCCCACGTATTCTAAACCCCTCTCAATCGAATTTAAACTCCTCCCAGGTATTCTAAACCTCTCCCAATCAATGTGAAACTCCTCCCACCTCAATCTAAACCCCTCCCAATCACTGTGAAACTCCTCCCACATATTCTAAACCCCTCCCAATCAATGTGAAACTCCTCCCACCTCAATATAACCCCTCCCAATCACTGTGAAACTCCTCCCACCTCAATCTAAACCCCTTCCAATCAATGTGAAACTCCTCCCACATATTCTAAACCCCTCCCAATCAATGTGACAAGTTTCTGACAAAAGCTGTCAATGCTAGAGATTAATATACAGTGCTGAGCAAAAGTATTTGCCCCCATCCTGATTTGGATTTTGTATCTCATACGAAATTGTTTCAAAAATTAACAAAATCGAACATTAAACAAAGGCAATCTGAGTTAACACAAAATATAGTTTTTAAATGATAATGTTATTTATTGAAGCAAAGAAGTTATCCAATACCAGCTGGGCTTGTGTGAAAAAGTATTCCCCCCCAATCTATGAAACTGCGTTCATAATGAGGTACTAGACGCACGCAGACCTGATAACTGTCAGCCTTGTTCAATCAACACCTGAATACAACATTTTCAGCTGCATGAAGTTGGCTAAAAGGTCTCACCCTAATTCCAGAAGTGTTGAGGAATCCGGTGATTGTAATACATCAGTCTGGGAAGGGTTACAAAGCCATTTCAAAGGCTCTGGGAGTCCAAAGAACCCCATTGAGAGTTGTTATCTCCAAATGGAGAACACTTGGCACAGTAGTGAACCTTACCGGAAGTGGCCGTCCTTCCAAAAGTCCTCCAAGAGCGCAGCCACGACTCAGACAGGAAGTCACAGAACAGTCAAGGAGAACATCTGAGGAACTGCAGGCGTGTCTCGCATCAGTAAAGGTCACGGGTCATGACGCTATCAGAAAGACACGGGGCATTAATGCCACCCATGGAAGAGTGGCGAGGAGAAACCACTGCTAAAAACACACTGTGATGTCTGTCTCTCTCTCTCTCTATTTCAGCATCCGATTCCAGCAGTGGCTCCAGTGGACGAGGAGGGGTCTGACACGGAGCCTGATCCTGAAGCAGTGCAGAGGTGCGACTGAGGGGGTTTGTCAGTGTGTGTGTGCGCGAGTGTGTGCGCGAGTGTGTGCGCGAGTGTGTGCGCGAGTGTGTTTGTGTGAGTGCGAGTGCGTGTGCGTGTGCGTGTGCTGGGGCCGCTGATCAGCGCAGTGCTGCTTCGAGCTGCCCGCTGTCTCTCTCTCTCGCTCACTCTTTCTCTCTCACTGTCTGTCTGTCTCATACAGCAGTCATCTATATTTCTCAACAAACTTTAAACTCTCCAAAACTCCCTTCTCTGTTTCTAAACTGCTGCTAAAGTGACCTCTGACCTCTCTCTCGGCAAACTCCCTACTGTGGCTTTGCTTTTGTCTAATCGCTTTGCAAAACAATCGGCAAAACCGAAAAAAGCAAAAGCGTTTAACTCTGTGTGCCGATTGGATGAGTGGCCCTTCAGAGGCAGCCAATCAGAGCGCTGATCCGTGCTGCTTCCTGTGGTCCAGGTATCTGGCGAACAGTTCGAAGCGACACACGACTCACGGCGCTGTTTCCGGCCACAGCGAGCTCTCAGCAGACACACAGAGAGCACGACAGAGGGGCTGGAGCCCCGAGCAGCACTGCCGGTGAGGCACACACACACACACCCGTACACACACACACTCACACACACAGCCACCCATATACACACACACATACACACCCATATACACTCACACACACGCACCCATATACACACACACACACCCATATACACACACTCACACACACGCACCTATATACACACACACACACCCATATACACACACT
>JAVLUX010000170.1:400000-405000 GCA_032164185.1 Moxostoma hubbsi | reverse complement strand
TACAACACTCAACACCTCACAACACACCTGTCCCATATATACAACACCTCACAATACACCTGTCCCATATATACAACACCTCACAACACACCTGTCCCATATATACAACACCTCACAACACACCTGTCCCATATATACAACACTCAACACCTCACAACACACCTGTCCCATATATACAACACCTCACAACACACCTGTCCCATATATACAACACTCAACACCTCACAACACACCTGTCCCATATATACAACACCTCATGACACACCTGTCCCATATATACAACACCTCACGACACACCTGTCCCATATATACAACACCTCACGACACACCTGTCCCATATATACAACACTCAACACCTCACAACACACCTGTCCCATATATACAACACCCAACACCTCACAACACACCTGTCCCATATATACAACACCTCACAATACACCTGTCCCATATATACAACACCTCACAACACACCTGTCCCATATATACAACACTCAACACCTCACAACACACCTGTCCCATATATACAACACCTCACAATACACCTGTCCCATATATACAACACCTCACAACACACCTGTCCCATATATACAACACCTCACAACACACCTGTCCCATATATACAACACCTCACAACACACCTGTCCCATATATACAACACCTCACAACACACCTGTCCCATATATACAACACCTCACAATACACCTGTCCCATATATACAACACCTCACAACACACCTGTCCCATATATACAACACTCAACACCTCACAACACACCTGTCCCATATATACAACACCCAACACCTCACAATACACCTGTCCCATATATACAACACCTCACAACACACCTGTCCCATATATACAACACCCAACACCTCACAACACACCTGTCCCATATATACAACACCTCACAATACACCTGTCCCATATATACAACACCTCACAACACACCTGTCCCATATATACAACACCCAACACCTCACAACACACCTGTCCCATATATACAACACCTCACAACACACCTGTCCCATATATACAACACCTCACAACACACCTGTCCCATATATACAACACCCAACACCTCACAACACACCTGTCCCATATATACAACACCTCACAATACACCTGTCCCATATATACAACACCTCACAACACACCTGTCCCATATATACAACACCCAACACCTCACAACACACCTGTCCCATATATACAACACCTCACAATACACCTGTCCCATATATACAACACCTCACAACACACCTGTCCCATATATACAACACTCAACACCTCACAACACACCTGTCCCATATATACAACACCTCACAATACACCTGTCCCATATATACAACACCTCACAACACACCTGTCCCATATATACAACACCTCACAACACACCTGTCCCATATATACAACACCTCACAACACACCTGTCCCATATATACAACACTCAACACCTCACAACACACCTGTCCCATATATACAACACCTCACAACACACCTGTCCCATATATACAACACTCAACACCTCACAACACACCTGTCCCATATATACAACACCTCATGACACACCTGTCCCATATATACAACACCTCACGACACACCTGTCCCATATATACAACACCTCACGACACACCTGTCCCATATATACAACACTCAACACCTCACAACACACCTGTCCCATATATACAACACCCAACACCTCACAACACACCTGTCCCATATATACAACACCTCACAACACACCTGTCCCATATATACAACACCTCACGACACACCTGTCCCATATATACAACACTCAACACCTCACTACACACCTGTCCCATATATACAACACTCAACACCTCACTACACACCTGTCCCATATATACAACACTCAACACCTCACTACACACCTGTCCCATATATACAACACCTCACAACACACCTGTCCCATATATACAACACCTCACAACACACCTGTCCCATATATACAACACCTCACAACACACCTGTCCCATATATACAACACCCAACACCTCACAACACACCTGTCCCATATATACAACACCTCACAATACACCTGTCCCATATATACAACACCTCACAACACACCTGTCCCATATATACAACACCCAACACCTCACAACACACCTGTCCCATATATACAACACCTCACAATACACCTGTCCCATATATACAACACCTCACAACACACCTGTCCCATATATACAACACTCAACACCTCACAACACACCTGTCCCATATATACAACACCTCACAATACACCTGTCCCATATATACAACACCTCACAACACACCTGTCCCATATATACAACACCTCACAACACACCTGTCCCATATATACAACACTCAACACCTCACAACACACCTGTCCCATATATACAACACCTCACAACACACCTGTCCCATATATACAACACTCAACACCTCACAACACACCTGTCCCATATATACAACACCTCATGACACACCTGTCCCATATATACAACACCTCACGACACACCTGTCCCATATATACAACACCTCACGACACACCTGTCCCATATATACAACACTCAACACCTCACAACACACCTGTCCCATATATACAACACCCAACACCTCACAACACACCTGTCCCATATATACAACACCTCACGACACACCTGTCCCATATATACAACACCTCACGACACACCTGTCCCATATATACAACACTCAACACCTCACTACACACCTGTCCCATATATACAACACTCAACACCTCACTACACACCTGTCCCATATATACAACACTCAACACCTCACTACACACCTGTCCCATATATACAACACTCAACACCTCACAACACACCTGTCCAATATATACAACACTCAACACCTCACAACACACCTGTCCCATATATACAACACTCAACACCTCACAACACACCTGTCCCATATATACAACACCCAACACCTCACAACACACCTGTCCCATATATACAACACCCAACACCTCACAACACACCTGTCCCATATATACAACACCTCACGACACACCTGTCCCATATATACAACACTCAACACCTCACTACACACCTGTCCCATATATACAACACTCAACACCTCACTACACACCTGTCCCATATATACAACACTCAACACCTCACTACACACCTGTCCCATATATACAACACTCAACACCTCACAACACACCTGTCCAATATATACAACACTCAACACCTCACAACACACCTGTCCCATATATACAACACCCAACACCTCACAACACACCTGTCCCATATATACAACACCCAACACCTCACAACACACCTGTCCCATATATACAACACCTCACAACACACCTGTCCCATATATACAACACTCAACACCTCACAACACACCTGTCCCATATATACAACACTCAACACCTCACAACACACCTGTCCCATATATACAACACCCAACACCTCACAACACACCTGTCCCATATATACAACACCTCACAACACACCTGTCCCATATATACAACACCCAACACCTCACGACACACCTGTCCCATATATACAACACTCAACACCTCACTACACACCTGTCCCATATATACAACACTCAACACCTCACTACACACCTGTCCCATATATACAACACCTCACGACACACCTGTCCCATATATACAACACTCAACACCTCACAACACACCTGTCCCATATATACAACACCCAACACCTCACAACACACCTGTCCCATATATACAACACCTCACGACACACCTGTCCCATATATACAACACCTCACTACACACCTGTCCCATATATACAACACCTCACGACACACCTGTCCCATATATACAACACTCAACACCTCACAACACACCTGTCCCATATATACAACACCCAACACCTCACAACACACCTGTCCCATATATACAACACCTCACGACACACCTGTCCCATATATACAACACCTCACGACACACCTGTCCCATATATACAACACTCAACACCTCACTACACACCTGTCCCATATATACAACACTCAACACCTCACTACACACCTGTCCCATATATACAACACTCAACACCTCACTACACACCTGTCCCATATATACAACACTCAACACCTCACAACACACCTGTCCAATATATACAACACCCAACACCTCACAACACACCTGTCCCATATATACAACACCCAACACCTCACAACACACCTGTCCCATATATACAACACCTCACGACACACCTGTCCCATATATACAACACCTCACTACACACCTGTCCCATATATACAACACCTCACGACACACCTGTCCCATATATACAACACTCAACACCTCACAACACACCTGTCCCATATATACAACACCCAACACCTCACAACACACCTGTCCCATATATACAACACCTCACGACACACCTGTCCCATATATACAACACCTCACGACACACCTGTCCCATATATACAACACTCAACACCTCACTACACACCTGTCCCATATATACAACACTCAACACCTCACTACACACCTGTCCCATATATACAACACTCAACACCTCACTACACACCTGTCCCATATATACAACACTCAACACCTCACAACACACCTGTCCCATATATACAACACTCAACACCTCACAACACACCTGTCCCATATATACAACACTCAACACCTCACAACACACCTGTCCCATATATACAACACCCAACACCTCACAACACACCTGTCCCATATATACAACACCCAACACCTCACAACACACCTGTCCCATATATACAACACCCAACACCTCACAACACACCTGTCCCATATATACAACACCTCACAACACACCTGTCCCATATATACAACACCCAACACCTCACGACACACCTGTCCCATATATACAACACTCAACACCTCACAACACACCTGTCCCATATATACAACACCCAACACCTCACAACACACCTGTCCCATATATACAACACTCAACACCTCACAACACACCTGTCCCATATATACAACACCCAACACCTCACAACACACCTGTCCCATATATA
>JAVLUX010000170.1:392500-395000 GCA_032164185.1 Moxostoma hubbsi | reverse complement strand
CCTCCCGCAGCAGGTGACTATTCAGGTGCAGGAGGTGGAGCTCGGGGGCGGAGCCAGGCGACAGGGTTTCTTAGGGACGCCGTGCCACAGGGTTCCTGGGAAACAGTTGAGCGTTGATAACGCCGAAACTCACAGGTGACCGCGAGCAATCCCGAAACACCCACAATCCGTTCAGTTCACGTCATGTTCGTCTCATCAGCTGATCAACGGATTTTGTTTTATTCTTACTTTATTTGAAGTGTTTGTTTTGTCTGTGGATTTCAGTGTGTGATGTCATTGTAGAAATATATACATCTGTCAGAAGTGCTAATCATTTCAGCAGTTTAGTGTTTTGGAGCTAATGTGTGTACATATTGAGTGACGCCCCCAGACGGCGTTATATCAGTAGACGGGGGCGATTGACCGCTGCGTTTGAGGTACATGACATGTGCTCGTGATGAGTGTTAGTAGTGCCGTAGATGTGCATTCTGTGTTCATGTTTACTGGATTGAGGGCCTCTTAAACCAGCTACACGAGTCTTATTTCCTGGCACGCTTTATCGTTTCTTCATTAACAGTACGTGAAGTGCAGTGTCAAAATACACCATTATAACCAATGCAAATTATTACCAATGCTAAATATTGTCAATGCTAAATATTATCAATGCTAAATATTATCAATGCTGAATATTACCAATGCTAATTATTATCAATGCTAATTATTACCAATGCTAATTATTATCAATGCTAAATATTATCAATGCTGAATATTACCAATGCTAATTATTACCAATGCTGAATATTACCAATGCTAATTATTACCAATGCTAATTATTACCAATGCTGAATATTACCAATGCTAATTATTACCAATGCTGAATATTACCAATGCTAATTATTACCAATGCTGAATATTACCAATGCTGAATATTACCAATGCTAATTATTATCAATGCTAAATATTGTCAATGCTAATTATTATCAATGCTAAATATTACCAATGCTAATTATTATCAATGCTAATTATTACCAATGCTGAATATTACCAATGCTAATTATTACCAATGCTGAATATTACCAATGCTGAATATTACCAATGCTAATTATTATCAATGCTAAATATTACCAATGCTAAATATTACCAATGCTAATTATTACCAATGCTGAATATTACCAATGCTGAATATTACCAATGCTGAATATTACCAATGCTAATTATTATCAATGCTAAATATTACCAATGCTAATTATTATCAATGCTAAATATTATCAATGCTGAATATTACCAATGCTAATTATTATCAATGCTAAATATTACCAATGCTAATTATTATCAATGCTGAATATTACCAATGCTAATTATTATCAATGCTAATTATTACCAATGCTGAATATTACCAATGGTGAATATTACCAATGCTAATTATTATCAATGCTAAATATTACCAATGCTGAATATTACCAATGCTAATTATTACCAATGCTGAATATTACCAATGCTAATTATTACCAATGCTGAATATTACCAATGATGAATATTACCAATGCTGAATATTACCAATGCTAAATATTGTCAATGCTAATTATTACCAATGCTGAATATTACCAATGCTAATTATTATCAATGCTAAATATTACCAATGCTAATTATCAATGCTAAATATTACCAATGCTGAATATTACCAATGCTAATTATTATCAATGCTAAATATTATCAATGCTGAATATTACCAATGCTAATTATTACCAATGTTAATTATTACCAATGTTAATTATAACCAATGCTGAATATTACCAATGCTAATTATTATCAATGCTAAATATTATCAATGCTAAATATTACCAATGCTAATTATTATCAATGCTAAATATTACCAATGCTAATTATTACCAATGCTAATTATTATCAATGCTAAATATTACCAATGCTAATTATTATCAATGCTAAATATTATCAATGCTGAATATTACCAATGCTAATTATTATCAATGCTAAATATTACCAATGCTAATTATTATCAATGCTGAATATTACCAATGCTAATTATTATCAATGCTAATTATTACCAATGCTGAATATTACCAATGGTGAATATTACCAATGCTAATTATTATCAATGCTAAATATTACCAATGCTGAATATTACCAATGCTAATTATTACCAATGCTGAATATTACCAATGCTAATTATTACCAATGCTGAAT
Source organism: Moxostoma hubbsi (assembly GCA_032164185.1). Lineage (NCBI taxonomy): Eukaryota > Metazoa > Chordata > Actinopteri > Cypriniformes > Catostomidae > Moxostoma > Moxostoma hubbsi. The sequence goes on along the minus strand of JAVLUX010000170.1, from coordinate 392,816 downwards.
ATTACCAATGATGAATATTACCAATGCTGAATATTACCAATGCTAAATATTGTCAATGCTAATTATTACCAATGCTAAATATTACCAATGCTGAATATTACCAATGCTAAATATTACCAATGCTAATTATCAATGCTAAATATTACCAATGCTGAATATTACCAATGCTAATTATTATCAATGCTAAATATTATCAATGCTGAATATTACCAATGCTAATTATTACCAATGTTAATTATTACCAATGTTAATTATAACCAATGCTGAATATTACAATGCTAATTATTATCAATGCTAAATATTATCAATGCTAAAT
>JAVLUX010000170.1:372500-380000 GCA_032164185.1 Moxostoma hubbsi | reverse complement strand
GGGGTTTGTGTTTGGTAGTTTGGGGAACAGACACAGTCTCTATGTTTTATCTAGGTGATACAGTCTCTGTTTTGTAGTTTATGTGACCCGTGTGACGTCTCAAGGCAGCTAGCAGACGTTCGGATTAGCCAGTTTGTTTGCTTCCTGACCGGTTCCCCAGTTATGGGGCTTTTCCATTGCACGGTGCAACTTAACTTGACTCTAAGTCAGCAGCAGCGATAGCAGCATCATCTGTTCACGCGACTTTGGAATTGTAAAAAGAAATGTCTGTGCACAAAACCACGCCGTGGCAAATAAACGTCGTTAGCGACGAAAAGTTTTTCAGGAAGTGTCTCGGCTACCATCAGACCTACCGACATTGTAGGGAAAACCATCAACAACTGCTTTATGCAGCACAATGAGCTAGCAGCTAACAGCTAGCGCTCGTGTTATTGTTTATGGTCCGTAATGTTTGTGTCATATTTATGATGATGTCATGGCAGTAGAGGCGGGGCAACTATGACGATCAGCCTATAATCCCGCCCACATTGAGGCGGCACTAAACTGCAGTGGAAACGCAAGCTCAGAAAAGTAAAGTAACGAAGCGTAACGTGCAGCGGAAAGGCGCCATAAGTCAGATACTAGCATTATTAAAACTATGAGTGGCAGCAGGTCAGGTCTACTCCAAAAACTCGTCCTATAAATCATGTGCTATTCTCGGGACACCCCTCAGACTTCCAGCCATTCAGAGACACTGATCTACAATAAACCTCGTCACCAGGATGAAGTAGCAGTTTTACATGTTGTAATTACATTGCTAGTAGCAAGAATTAGCATTTTAAATAGCAAAAAGGTCATTATAATTCATATTGTTCATGGGTTTACATGCAGAAAGGGCCTGTGCCCATGTCCGAAATGTAGGGGGCAATATTTGTCCCTTGGATTTGATTTTCAGGGGCATTTTGTACCCTGAAACCCTCTTCATTTCTGACCCCAGCTTGTGATAACAGAGAGAAGTGTGACGTCATCATCATTAGTTCTGTGAAGGTCTGCTTCTGTCTAAAAGAGAATCTGCACTGCAGAGGCTCAACAGACCTGACTAGTCGACCACAGATGTGATGCCACACACACACATCAGTGCACACGACGTACACTGCTGCCCCTCCTTTCAAGTGTTTTACATCCAAATAAATCACCCCTCCCACCCCTGCGTGCTGCGTCTGTGTGTGTGTGTGTGTGTGTGTGTGTGTGTGTGTGTGTGTGCTCTGAATGGATTCGCATCCGCTCAGCATCAGCAGGTAAAACACTCATTTCTACATCATCGCCTGCAGTGTTGAGTTTGTGTCTCCGGCTGCTGTGAGCTCATGTAAGATACTGCATGTGAACAAACAGCAGAGAAGGTGACGTTGTGTTTGTGTGTTTCTGGTGTGTCAGCATGTCTGTGTCCTTTCTCACATTTCAGCATGACTCATTCACTCTCATCGATCAATCCATGTGATCAGAGATGTCACAGTGTGCCCATCAATGTCTGTTCTGATGGAATAATTGATTCATGTTAATCACACACTGGACGTCCTCATGACACAGCTGAACCGGAGACATGAGACGGGCTTATGACAGTTTAATATGTGTGTTATTGGGCAGTACTTGTGTAGCCCTGTATCTGTAAACATGGTGTTGGGATGTCTGTGTGTGTGTTCGTGTGTGTGTGTGCGTGTGTGTGTGTGCGTGTGTGTGTGTGTTCACTCGTGCAGGTGACCATGCCTCGCATGTGTTTAAGGCAGATGACACGTCTCTCTGCTTTGTTGTTTCACACCTTTTCATGGGCCTGCACAGGTAAGAGCACACTACACACACACTACACACACACTATACACACTACACACACTACACACTCGCTCACACACGCACAAACACACACACTACACACACGCACGCACGCGCACACACACACGCACACTACACGCACTACTAATTATGTATGATGTGTTTGTCCCATTTAGTTTCAGTACTGTTATAATTTGCGTTCTGTATTATCTGTCTGATTGGCACAGCTGCAATCGAAACTGCCCCCAAAATTGACGGACAGCAGACCTCCTCAATCATACTGCAGGAGAATGTCACTCACCGCTTCAACTGCCAATCAGACGGATGGAATCCACAAGCTCCACCCCTGCTCACCTGGTACTTGAACGGAGAGAGGCAGAGCGAGGTGACGGGCAGTCGAGGGGCGGGGCGTCTGTCTGTGACATCACCAGAGGATTCTGGAGTGCTGAGATACGGTTCTAATCGGAACAGCACGTTCACACTGAGACCCAAACGCTGGGACAGAGAGCTGGTGTGTGCTGCCCAAAACCCCGCCGGAGGAGAGAGCTACAATGCCACTGTAACTCTTAACGTTCAGTGTGAGTCATAAATGTGTTAATGACAGCATACTAACTCAAGAAACAGACACAGTGTGTCTTAAAGTGACAGTACACCCAAAAATGAAAATTCTGGCATCATTTACTCACCCTCATGCCATCCCAGATGTGTCTGACTTTCTTTCTTCTGCAGAACACAAATTAAGATTTTTAAAAGAATATTTCAGCTCTGTAGGTTCATAGTAATCAAAGTAATCTATATGACTCCAGTGGTTTAATCCATGTCTTCAGAAATGATATGAAAGGTGTGGGTGAGAAACACATCAATATTTTAGTAATTTTTACTATTAATTATTTTCCCTGTCCAGAAGGGGGCAGTATACATGAAGAATGTGAATCACTAAAAACACAAGAAGAAGAGTGTGAAAGTGTTCTGTTTCTCACCCACTCCTTTCATACCACATCTGATGAGTCTAATGGATTACCTTTATGCTACCTTTATGTGCTTTTTGGAGCTTGCATTGCACAGTGTGTTAATGACACCATATTAACTCTAGATCACTCAGATACATGTATATATTGACTGCAGACTAACTCTGGATCAGACACAGTGAGCGGTAATGACACCATACTAACTCTAGATCACTCAGAGACAGCGAGTGGTAATGACACCATACTAACACTAGATCACTCAGATACATGTATATATTGACTGCAGACTAACTCTGGATCAGACACAGTGAGCGATAATGACTCCATACTAACTCTAGATCACTCAGAGACAGCGAGTGGTAATGACACCATACTAACTCTAGATCACTCAGAGACAGGACTTTAATGACCACAGGCCAACTCTGGATCAGACACAGTGAGCGGTAATGACACCATACTAACTCTAGATCACTCAGAGACAGCGAGTGGTAATGACACCATACTAATTCTAGATCACTCAGATACATGTATATATTGACTGCAGACTAACTCTGGATCAGACACATTGAGCGGTAATGACTCCATACTAACTCTAGATCACTCAGAGACAGCGAGTGGTAATGACACCATACTAACTCTAGATCACTCAGAGACAGGACTTTAATGACCACAGGCCAACTCTGGATCAGACACAGTGAGCGGTAATGACACCATACTAACTCTAGATCACTCAGAGACAGCGAGTGGTAATGACACCATACTAACACTAGATCACTCAGAGACAGGGCTTTAATGACCACAGGCCAACTCTGGATCAGACACAGTGAGCGGTAATGACACCATACTAATTCTAGATCACTCAGATACATGTATATATTGACTGCAGACTAACTCTGGATCAGACACATTGAGCGGTAATGACTCCATACTAACTCTAGATCACTCAGAGACAGCGAGTGGTAATGACACCATACTAACACTAGATCACTCAGAGACAGGACTTTAATGACCACAGGCTAACTCTGGATCAGACACAGTGAGCGGTAATGACTCCACACTAACTCTAGATCACTCAGAGACAGGACTTTAATGACCACAGGCTAACTCTGGATCAGACACAGTGAGCGGTAATGACTCCGTACTAACTCTAGATCACTCAGACACAGTGAGTGGTAATGACTACATCTTGACTCTAGATATGATACAATGTGTGTTAAAGATGCCAGACTAACTCTAGATAAGATGCAGTGTGTGTTAATGATGCCATCCTAACTCTAGATCACTCAGACACAGTGAGCGGTAATGACTCCATACTAACTCTAGATCACTCAGAGACAGTGAGCGGTAATGACTCCACACTATCTCTAGATCACTCAGAGACAGGACTTTAATGACCACAGGCCAACTCTGGATCAGACACAGTGAGCGGTAATGACACCATACTAACTCTAGATCACTCAGAGACAGTGAGCGGTAATGACTCCACACTATCTCTAGATCACTCAGAGACAGGACTTTAATGACCACAGGCCAACTCTGGATCAGACACAGTGAGCGGTAATGACACCATACTAACTCTAGATCACTCAGAGACAGTGAGCGGTAATGACTCCACACTATCTCTAGATCACTCAGAGACAGGACTTTAATGACCACAGGCCAACTCTGGATCAGACACAGTGAGCGGTAATGACACCATACTAACTCTAGATCACTCAGAGACAGTGAGCGGTAATGACTCCACACTATCTCTAGATCACTCAGAGACAGGACTTTAATGACCACAGGCTAACTCTGGATCAGACACAGTGAGCGGTAATGACACCATACTAACTCTAGATCATTCAGAGACAGGGCTTTAATGCCCGCAGACTAACTCTGGATCAGACACATTGAGCGGTAATGACTCCATACTAACTCTAGATCACTCAGACACAGTGAGCGGTAATGACAACAGGCCAACTCTGGATCAGACACAGTGAGCAGTAATGACTCCATACTAACTCTAGATCACTCAGACACAGTGAGCGGTAATGACTCCACACTATCTCTAGATCACTCAGAGACAGGACTTTAATGACCACAGGCCAACTCTGGATCAGACACATTGAGCGGTAATGACACCATACTAACTCTAGATCACTCAGACACAGTGAGCGGTAATGACTCCACATTATCTCTAGATCACTCAGAGACAGGACTTTAATGACCACAGGCCAACTCTGGATCAGACACATTGAGCGGTAATGACTCCACACTAACTCTAGATCACTCAGACACAGTGAGCGGTAATGACTCCACATTATCTCTAGATCATTCAGAGACAGGGCTTTAATGCCCGCAGACTAACTCTGGATCAGACACATTGAGCGGTAATGACTCCATACTAACTCTAGATCACTCAGACACAGTGAGCGGTAATGACTCCATACTAACTCTAGATCACTCAGACACAGTGAGCGGTAATGACAACAGGCCAACTCTGGATCGGACACAGTGAGCGGTAATGACTCCATACTAACTCTAGATCACTCAGAGACAGGACTTTAATGACCACAGGCCAACTCTGGATCAGACACATTGAGCGGTAATGACTCCACACTAACTCTAGATCACTCAGAGACAGTGAGCGGTAATGACTCCATACTAACTCTAGATCATTCAGAGACAGGGCTTTAATGCCCGCAGACTAACTCTGGATCATACACAGTGTGTGGTAATGACTCCATACTAACTCTAGATCATTCAGAGACAGGGCTTTAATGCCCACAGACTAACTCTGGATCATACACAGTGTGTGGTAATGACTCCATACTGACTCTAGATCATTCAGAGACAGGGCTTTAATGCCCACAGACTAACTCTGGATCATACACAGTGTGTGGTAATGACTCCATACTAACTCTAGATCATTCAGAGACAGGGCTTTAATGCCCGCAGACTAACTCTGGATCATACACAATGTGTGGTAATGACTCCATACTGACTCTAGATCACTCAGACACAAGTAAGTATTATATGGGGTATAGACACGCGTGAGCTCCATTTATGCCCAGGAGAGGTCGACTAAAGCTAGTTGGGAAGCGAGTATGGACTCTGCCCCCAAACATAAACCTATCCATTAGTGGAGTAAAAATTATATGTTAGGGGTAAAAGTGCAACCTCAGAATCACGCTCATCACCGATTAAGCGAATGCTTCCTGGTTACAACGTGGATTCGAACTCGAGTCTCTCACGGTTCTGAACAACGAGCTGCCGGTCGAGCTACATGGGAAGGTAAACACACTGAAACCGATGCAAAAATGTCGGATGTCAGAGAGTCAGCATACTGTCGCCGATCCTAGGGTACCGGAACTTTCTGAAACAGCATGTGGACCTCATGTGGGGTCATATTGGTTTTCATGCTGTTCTGAATCTCATTTTTCCCTCTTATTTCAGTTCAGCCGGAGATTCTTCGAGTTAACGCTCACTATAGCGAGACCTCTGACCCCGGTCTGTCCCTGATTCTCTTTGCTTTGGTCCGATCCAACCCTCCCGCCACCATCACCTGGGTGGATCAGTCCGGTCAGCTGGTGGCCAACACCACAGACTTCCTCATCCTGGACTCACGGAGTTACCCGTGGCTAGCCAATCACAGTCTACAGGTCACCCTGAGCAGCCTGTCAGGAAACATCTCAGTTAATGCCAACAACAGCCTTGGCACTGCCCACACTAACCTGACGCTCACAGGTAACATGTCCAGGTTAAAAGATTCAAATATAATCTAAAGGATTAGTTCACCTAAAAAGGAATACGTTGTCTGATTCTTCCGCTCTCCTGGCGAATGTACAGAGTTCCTGCAGTCTCGTGTGGAAGTGCCGATGTTTGGAATCGTGACGGGTGGAGCTGCTGGCTTCATCACCCTCCTCATCCTCACACTGATGGTGTTCTTCCTCTTACAGAAGGACAAAACCAAAGCCATCGGTACACAAACACACACACACAAATACGCGCACACACACACACACACACACACACACACACTCTCTCTCTCACGCACACACACACACACTCACACACACACACACACTCACACACACACTCACACACACTCTCTCACACACATACACACTCACACACACACTCAGTAAGCGCTTCATTATGAATAATTAAATGAATAAAACGATTCTTTTCTTTGTTTCAGAGGAGCCTGTTGCCCTCCATCTCTCCTCCAAATGGTGCGGCGAGACTTCCAGTTATCACAGCTGAAGATTTAATCTATAAAGACATAAGAAGATGATTAAATAAGAGCCTAACACACAGTCCATAGTGTTGTGTTTGTGTTTGTTGCAGTAATGACAGGGTGAAAGTTCAAGTGAACGGCATTTACCTGCCGAGAGAGAACATGTCGTTGCCGTCACACGTGCAGTTGAACGACGATCGTGCGCTCTGTAAGGGTGAGTCTCATTGTGTCATAATGAGTGAGTGAGTGTCCCACAGTCCTCTGTTGTCACATGACTAACACAACGCTCTGGGACTGTTTCCAGGCCAGCAGAACCCCAAGCGCAGCACGCTAGAGAGGAGACGGGCCGACGAGGAAGAGGACGACCTGTCTGCAGCCTATGCTGCCCGAGGTCAGAGGTCACGAGTGATGCTTTAATGTGCACAGATGAGTCTCTATGCGCACTATCAATCTCAGGTGTGCTTGTGTCTCCGCAGGTTTCGCTCGCTACCCAATGGTCGGTTA
>JAVLUX010000170.1:350000-362500 GCA_032164185.1 Moxostoma hubbsi | reverse complement strand
ATATGATCAGTCCCATATTCTGAATGAGTTTGATCAATATATGATATAAAGTGATGCACTTCAGTTTCTCATCAGAACTGAATATCTGCTGCATTTGTGCTCAAACTGTTTGGAATAAAATAAATAATGAAGCTAAAGTTCAGCACAGGTTGAGTTTGTGTGTGTTATTACACATTAGTGCCGGTTCTCATCGGGTTCTCATCGGGTTCTCTGGGTTTTGACAGTCTTAATAATCACGTTCATCTTTGGGATATTTATAATTACTCATGAGATCATATCTGGTATTTATTAACTGTGATTTCCGTTCTGAACCGACAAACAGCACAATATCAACACACTCATCTACCACACACACACACACACACACACTCATCTACCACACACACACACACACACACACACACACACACACACACATATACACACACACATATACACACAAACTCACACACACTCGCTCACACACACACACACACACAGACAGTACACATCCAAACACACACAAACACACACATCCACACATCCACACACACACACTCACACAGTATACACACTCACACAGTATACACACTCACACACACACACACACACACACACATATACACACACACATATACACACAAACTCACACACACTCGCTCACACACACACACACAGACAGTACACATCCAAACACACACAAACACACACATCCACACACACACACTCACACAGTATACACACTCACACACACACTCATCTACCACACACAAACAGCACAATATCAACACACTCATCTACCACACACACACACACACACACACACACACACACACACACACACACACACACACACACACACACACACACACACAGGACACATCACTCTATTTCAAACAACAGTCGAGTTTATTGATGTATTTCAACACAATCAATGAATCATTTGTTGATTAATGGATGATTTTCAGGTGCTGTCAGTCTCAAACACAGAAGTTCAACAATCCGGATTATTCATCATTTATATTAAATCAATGTGTGTTTGTGTCAGACCTGAAAACATCTTAAGAACTGCGTAAATAACAGAATAATTCTCATAAAGTGTAAAAGGAACAAAGATCATCATTCAGAGACTTTTAAAGAGTTTCAGTAAAAACAAGCTGCAACAGTATTTACAGTAACACACTTTCCAGTTTGTCAAACGTTTCCATGTGAAGTCATAAATGAGTGTGTGATGAGCACAAGTTTCCACTCGCACACGTCTGCTGTTAGTGGCTTCATCAGATATCATCATTTACATGGAAACATGTTCACCTCTAATGTGTCGACTGATAAACATGCTGAAGCTTTACATGTGTCGAGCACACGCTGCACACGTGCTAGCGGATTCCTGCGTACACGTCTTTACTGACAGTCTTTGGGTTCAGACGCTGCAAAAAACAACACAAGTCACCGTGAACGCTCTAGCATGAACAAAATCTCCTCGACTGCCCCTCGTTATTCTTTTCATTTGGACTAAACACGTGAGAGCAGGAGGTAAACGAGTGAGTTTAAGGACAGCACAGACCTCATAATCCGGGTTTGGGGGTTGAGGAGCGTCTCTGGACCGTTGGTTTGGTGCTGGAGATGAAACGAAATAGTGAAATGAAATGCCTCAATCATGCATGCATATAATGAACTGTTGACATGACGGTGTTGTACCTCTCTGGTTTGTGCTGCTGGTGTTTTTCTGGGCACAGACATAAACAATGAGAATCACTCCGGCTGTCAGCAGCAGATCACTAAATATGACACCCGTCGCCATCAAACCGGTCAGCTCATGACAGTTTTCACACACTGCACAGACAGGTTCAGAGAGAGACAGACAGGTTCAGAGAGAGAGACAGGTTCAGAGAGAGAGACAGACAGGTTCAGAGATAGACAGACAGGTTCAGATATAGACAGACAGGTTCAGAGAGAGACAGACAGGTTCAGAGAGAGAGACAGGTTCAGAGAGAGAGACAGACAGGTTCAGAGATATAGACAGACAGGTTCAGAGATAGACAGACAGGTTCAGAGAGAGACAGACAGGTTCAGAGAGAGAGGCAGACAGGTTCAGAGAGAGAGACAGACAGGTTCAGAGATATAGACAGACAGGTTCAGAGATAGACAGACAGGTTCAGATATAGACAGACAGGTTCAGGGAGAGACAGACAGATTCAGAGAGAGAGACAGACAGGTTCAGAGAGAGAGACAGACAGGTTCAGAGATATAGACAGACAGGTTCAGATATAGACAGACAGGTTCAGGGAGAAACAGACAGGTTCAGAGAGAGAGGCAGACAGGTTCAGAGAGAGAGACAGACAGGTTCAGAGATATAGACAGACAGGTTCAGAGAGATAGACAGACAGGTTCAGATATAGACAGACAGGTTCAGATATAGACAGACAGGTTCAGGGAGAGACAGACAGATTCAGAGAGAGAGACAGACAGGTTCAGAGAGAGAGACAGACAGGTTCAGAGAGAGAGACAGACAGGTTCAGAGATATAGACAGACAGGTTCAGAGAGAGACAGACAGGTTCAGATATAGACAGACAGGTTCAGATATAGACAGACAGGTTCAGGGAGAGACAGACAGGTTCAGGGAGAGACAGACAGGTTCAGAGATAGACAGACAGGTTCAGGGAGAAACAGACAGGTTTAGAGAGAGACAGGTATAGATACAGACAGACAGGTTCAGGGAGAGACAGACAGATTCAGTGACAGACAGACAGGTTCATAATAAATATGAGGAATATTTCTTTATTTCGTGTTCTCACCCTTTGCCTTGAGGTAGAAATGATGTTTGTTGTTGTCTGATTTGCACCTGTAGAGTCCTGAAACGATTCCTCCTTCAGCTTGAACTTCAAGCTCTGTTTTTTTCCCAAGTGGCAGTTCTTTATCCCCTTTGGCCTGAAACCAGTATATTTCAGATGCTACATTGTCACCTCCACAAGTCAAAACGGCAGAGCTTGCTTTAAATTCCACTCCTTTTGATGAGTGCATGTAAACAAACAAACAAACAAACAAACATTTAAAGCAACAGATTTGCTTCATGAACTCTATTGCGTATGTGCGTAATGTTTTCTTACCTTGACACTGAACATCGATCACGGCTGCTGCGATCAGCAGAATCATGAAGATGAAGCGACTCATCGTTTATGTTCAGACTGTAAAATCCTGATGATCTACTGGATTAATGTCAGAAGCACTCGGTGTGTGTCGCTCCTCTGAGAGAATACTCCGTTTCTCAGACATCTGCAACAGGAAGCGGAAACCTCAAACGCTCTCATTCTCGTTCTGCATCTGATGCTTCATGATAATGTGACATCAAACTCTGAGCTCTGTTCAGCGGTTCTACTCTGACAAGATGGAACCGGTTCTTTGACGTACACTTTGGTGAAACCCTCGGACACTTATCAATAGATATCCATCCGTGAAGCTGACTCACTCTCTGTGCTTAAAACATCTGATCATGAGCACTTAACCAGTCACTAACAAACATACAATCTTGAATTCTGTTCTCCACTCCTTAAGATCACGCGCTTATAATGTTTTCCTCTTTTGGAAGTCGCTCTGGATAAAAGCGTCTGTCAAATGGAAGTATACGTATAAACACTTGATTTTATGGAACTTTTGAGCTTATTTACCTCTAAATGATTCAAGTTGCCCATTCAAATCTTCACTTCAGTAAACTGAAAGATATGTCATGCAGCGGGGGTCTCTGGTGACATCTGCTGGAATAAAAACAACAATTACAGAACTGTGCAAAAGGCACATCAGATGTTACACTAAAGCATTTGTCTTAAGATGGTTATTTATATCTTCAGCTTTAGTGTGTCAATAGGAAATATAAATGTTAGACTCACAAATATTACTTTTGCAAATAGTTTAGAATGGAAGTACAGGGAGTCCTGCAACAGGTGGCATTGCCCCCACAGTGCCCACAGTGCCCACACTGAACATTGAGTCAGTCTGAGATTATATAAAGAGACAGAAGAACAGGGAGTCCTGCAACAGGTGGCATTGCCCCCACATTTCTTTCCTACTCCAACCAGTATTCACGGGTTCTCCCCTACTCCAACCAGTATTCACGGGGTCTGCCCTACTCCAACCAGTATTCACGGGTTCTGCCCTACTCCAACCAGTATTCACGGGTTCTCCCCTACTCCAACCAGTATTCACGGGGTCTGCCCTACTCCAACCAGTATTCACGGGTTCTGCCCTACTCCAACCAGTATTCACAGGGTCTGCCCTACTCCAACCAGTATTCACGGGTTCTCCCCTACTCCAACCAGTATTCACGGGTTCTCCCCTACTCCAACCAGTATTCACGGGGTCTGCCCTACTCCAACCAGTATTCACAGGGTCTGCCCTACTCCAACCAGTATTCACGGGTTCTCCCCTACTCCAACCAGTATTCACGGGTTCTACACTACTCCAACCAGTATTCACGGGTTCTACCCTACTCCAACCAGTATTCACAGGTTCTGCCCTACTCCAACCAGTATTCACGGGTTCTGCCCTACTCCAACCAGTATTCACGGGTTCTACACTACTCCAACCAGTATTCACGGGTTCTACACTACTCCAACCAGTATTCACGGGTTCTGCCCTACTCCAACCAGTATTCACAGGGTCTGCCCTACTCCAACCAGTATTCACGGGTTCTACACTACTCCAACCAGTATTCACAGGGTCTGCCCTACTCCAACCAGTATTCACGGGTTCTCCCCTACTCCAACCAGTATTCACAGGGTCTGCCCTACTCCAACCAGTATTCACGGGTTCTACACTACTCCAACCAGTATTCACGGGTTCTGCCCTACTCCAACCAGTATTCACGGGTTCTACACTACTCCAACCAGTATTCACGGGTTCTGCCCTACTCCAACCAGTATTCACGGGTTCTGCCCTACTCCAACCAGTATTCAAGGGTTCTACACTACTCCAACCAGTATTCACGGGTTCTGCCCTACTCCAACCAGTATTCACGGGTTCTACACTACTCCAACCAGTATTCACAGGTTCTGCCCTACTCCAACCAGTATTCACGGGTTCTCCCCTACTCCAACCAGTATTCACAGGTTCTACACTACTCCAACCAGTATTCACGGGTTCTGCCCTACTCCAACCAGTATTCACGGGTTCTGCCCTACTCCAACCAGTATTCACGGGTTCTCCCCTACTCCAACCAGTATTCACGGGTTCTGCCCTACTCCAACCAGTATTCACAGGTTCTGCCCTACTCCAACCAGTATTCACGGGTTCTGCCCTACTCCAACCAGTATTCACGGGTTCTCCCCTACTCCAACCAGTATTCACGGGTTCTGCCCTACTCCAACCAGTATTCACGGGTTCTCCCCTACTCCAACCAGTATTCACGGGTTCTGCCCTACTCCAACCAGTATTCACAGGTTCTGCCCTACTCCAACCAGTATTCACGGGTTCTCCCCTACTCCAACCAGTATTCACGGGTTCTGCCCTACTCCAACCAGTATTCACAGGTTCTGCCCTACTCCAACCAGTATTCACGGGTTCTGCCCTACTCCAACCAGTATTCACGGGTTCTCCCCTACTCCAACCAGTATTCACGGGTTCTGCCCTACTCCAACCAGTATTCACGGGTTCTGCCCTACTCCAACCAGTATTCACGGGTTCTCCCCTACTCCAACCAGTATTCACGGGTTCTCCCCTACTCCAACCAGTATTCAGAACTCTCTCTGAGATGATTGCATGCATTAACACTCTTATTTCAACTTGTTTTATAACAAACTTTTCTTGCAAACAAAACGTGAACATGAATATGTTTGCTTTGGGAATGTTCTGGGAATGCACCATTAAACTGGTTTAAACTTATCAAGGTTTTTGCAATAATATCATATTTGTTTCATGTGGTTTAAATTTATAAGATAATTTTTTTCTTGTTTGTGTCTTTTAGATTGGAATCATGCAGTTATAAATACTTAAATATGTCAAAAAGAAAGATGAGACAAGCGGAAAAGCAGTTTGAAATGGTAGAACAAGAGATGTAGTGTTGTAAATCTGAGTGTGACCTTAAACACTTTCTGCTGACTGCGTGTCCTGATGTGTTCAAATGTGCGGGAGCGCGCAGCGCGTTCATGTGTTCATTTCAATCACGTTATTAGACTGTCCATGTGTGTTTGATGGGACTCATGTGTCATCTGATGCTGCTGCTCGTCGCTTCAGGTCAGTTTGATCTTCATCATCTTCATCAGTTTACACACAGTAAATTAAACGGATCTGCTCTGAGACGCGACGCGACGCGACTAGAACGCTCCTGCTGTAATAAACGCCTCGCGCTCTCAGCGTCTTCATGTATTTGTCATCTGCACGTCGTTGTTTAATTCTCTCCCGGGGCTTGTCGGGAGAAACTTTTACAGTTTATAATTTATACATGCATTATGTTTCATCATGTGTGCAGCAGATCCGCTAAATCTAATCCGATTCTGAACGTCTGTCACCTGTCAATCATCACGCGCAGCACGCGCTTTAATTGTCTTAATGTGCACGCGCGCTGTTATTCATTTCTATTTGAAGTCAAACTTAATGACACTTTATAAAAGGAGAAACAACAAGCTCAAGCGTGAATGGGAGATGTTTAGCAGAATGTTCAAGTCAGTCACCATTCACTGCATCTTATTTTTGTTTCTTCACATAATGAGAGTGAATGGTGACTGAAAGTACCTCAGAATCAAACTTTAGACGCAATGATCTCATGGATCAGGAATATTTTGCTGTGTGTCAGTTTGTTCATACAGGACGCTTCATTCCAGGGACACTGTTCCATTGAGCTGCTGTTTGACCTCTGACCTCAGATCAGTTATTGTGTGTATTATGATGGTAAAAGACAGAAATCGGGCAGTGAAATGGCAAGAGTGCATGTTTGGTCTCATTGTTCAGACAGACAGGAAGTGCACATCTGGATTAGTACTTGAGGACAGGGTGTGTTTGCTTCTGTCTGCTCTTTGTTCATTGAACTGCAGATAAACATGTTTCAGTGTTCAGACATCTCTCACGCACTCTCATCACACTGTTTAAACATGCATTTATGAATGGAGAAAAACTCAAAATCACCGCTAAAATCTCAGCACGATTATCGTAAATTTTGCAGCCACAATAGTGTGACGTTAAAAAAATAACCTGATATTTGGGCATTTTAAAGTAGTCATATGGAGTAAAGTCATATGGAGTAGCCCTGAGAAAACTTCATGACAATGTAAAAAACATTTTTATTTTTAGCTTTATTAATCGTCATTATTATTATTATTATTATTATTATTACTGCAGCGAATATTATATTTTACTATACAGTTATATATATTTCTGTCTTAGTTTCTTCAATTTCAGGCTTCCAGCTTTTATTTTGATGTCTGTTTAGATAGAAGCTTTACCTGTCCGGATTAGGGATGCCACAGTGTGAGTTTTTATTCTGGAATGCCCAATTCCCAAAGCGCTCCAAGTCCTCGTGGTGGCGTGTTGACTCGCCTCAATCCGGGTGGCCCGGTTGCTAGGGAGGGTAGAGTCACATGGGGTAACCAAACTGTCCCGGTTGCTAGGGAGGGTAGAGTCACATGGGGTAACCAAACTGTCCCGGTTGCTAGGGAGGGTAGAGTCACATGGGGTAACCAATCTGTCCCGGTTGCTAGGGAGGGTAGAGTCACATGGGGTAACCAAATTGTCCGGTTGCTAGGGAGGGTAGAGTCACATGGGGTAACCAAACTGTCCCGGTTGCTAGGGAGTGTAGAGTCACATGGCGTAACCAAATTGGCCCGGTTGCTAGGGAGGGTAGAGTCACATGGGGTAACCAAACTGTCCCGGTTGCTAGGGTAGGGTAGAGTCACATGGGGTAACCAAATTGGCCCGGTTCCTAGGGAAGGTAGAGTCACATGGGGTAACCAAATTGGCCCGGTTGCTAGGGTAGGGTAGAGTCACATGGGGTAACCAAATTGTCCCGGTTGCTAGGGAGGGTACAGTCACATGGGGTAACCAAATTGGCCTGGTTGCTAGGGTAGGGTAGAGTCACATGGGGTAACCAAATTGTCCCGGTTGCTAGGGAGGGTAGAGTCACATGGGGTAACCAAATTGGCCCAGTTGATAGGAAGGGTAGAGTCACATGGGGTAACTAAACTGTCCCGGTTGCTAGGGAGGGTAGAGTCACATGGGGTAACCAAATTGGCCCGGTTGCTAGGGAGGGTAGAGTCACATGGGGTAACCAAATTGGCCCGGTTGCTAGGGTAGGGTAGAGTCACATGGGGTAACCAAATTGTCCCGGTTGCTAGGGAGGGAAGAGTCACATGGGGTAACCAAATTGGTCCGGTTGATAGGAAGGGTAGAGTCACATGGGGTAACCAAATTGACCCAGTTGCTAGGGAGGGTAGAGTCCCATGGGGTAACCAGATTGGCCCGGTTGCTAGGGAGGGTAGAGTCACATGGGGTAACCAAATTGGCCCGGTTGCTAGGGAGGGTAGAGTCACATGGGGTAACCTCCTCGTGGTCACTATAATGTGACTCCAGTCAGGTCTCCTTAGCAACCAAATTGGGCCGGTTGCTAGGGAGGGTAGAGTCACATGGGGAAACCAAATTGGGCCAGTTGCTAGGGAGGGTAGAGTCACATGGGGTAACCAAATTGTCCCGGTTGCTAGGGAGGGTAGAGTCACATGGGGTAACCAAATTGTCCCGGTTGCTAGGGAGGGTAGAGTCACATGGGGTAATCTCCTCGGGGTCACTATAATGTGGTTCTCGCTCTCGGTGGGGCGTGTGGTGAGTTGTGCGTGGATGCCGCGGAGAATAGCGTGAAGCCTCCACATGCGCTACGTCTCCATGGTAACACGCTCAACAAGTCATATAGCAATAGATATCAAGTCAGACAGCGTGTGGGTACTGAGTTACGTCGGGGTTCGGTACTGCAGATATCTTTTTTATTTTAGTGCCGACTTGACATCACTATACCAGCAAAACATTTACAGCCCTGCTGCATACAGATAATGCGTCTGTCTCTGTCTGTGTGTCCGTCTGTAGGTTGCGTGTGTGTTGTTGGTATACGTGTGTACACGTCAGGTGATGTTGAAGCGGTGAATGGTACAGACGTGCGTCTCAAATGCACCTTTCAGAGTTCAGCAACGGTCAGACTGTCGACTATCACCGTGTCCTGGAGCTTCAGACCTCTCGGACCCGGACACGAAGAGACGGTGAGACACACTAAACCGCGCGCGTGTGTGTGTGTGTGCGTGTGCGTGTGTGTGTGTGCGTGTGCGTGTGCGTGTGTGTGTGTGCGTGTGTGTGTGTGTGTGTGTGTGTGTGTGTGTGTGTGTGTGTAGGCAGACATATCAAGGGGCCGTTCACACAGGACGCATGCTTGCATTCCATTGCACAATCATAATTATTTTTTTTACAGGTAAATATGCACTAGATGGACATCTGTGCCCCTTATGGTGCATTTTGGTCTTTTTTTCAGTGTCTTACGTCATGAGTAGTGTGTTTTTAATCGATAATGTGTCAATCAAGGCCAGAAATGTTTGGAGTCCTTGTAATGAATTCTTCTTTTGTTTTCAGGTGTTTTATTATCATGAAAAGGCGTTTTATCCACTGGAGGGGCGTTTCTTGAGGAAGGTCAGATGGGCCGGCGACGTCCAAGGATGTGATGCCTCTATAGTGCTGCGGAAAGTGCCGTTCACTTATAACGGAACGTTCAGCTGCCAGGTGAGGAACCCACCAGACGTCCACGGCAACGTTGGTGAGGTGCATCTACGAGTCGTCACCACAGGTGAGCGTCACTATGGCGGGAAACATCCTTGATGCAGATGCGCTTTGCTCCGTTGCACATATGCCATGATGGTATAGACTCGTATAGAAGACAGTCTTCTCTTATGAGCGCTTATGAGTGCTATAGCGCCCCTTGTGGCAACGCTGAGACACATGTACATTTTCACCTGATCTCTGTGGCGTTCCAGGTTCTTTCTCCGGGATTGTAATTCTCTCTGTTGCCATCGGAGGCGCCGTTCTGTTGATTCTTCTCATCGTCATCATCATCAGGTGTGTGCGACCCTGTCTGAAACCGCAGAACCCTGAACAAAACCACATTATATTCCGACAGCAGCAAAAGGACCTGACGATGTGGTGACGCAGACCCAGAGAGGTACAGAACTCGTTTCTGTCAGCGATGTACGGACACATTCAAGAGCGAAAGAACCAAATAGTTCACGTGCCTTCATCTGTTACACAAACTCATCAGCAGGTGGGCTTATTAACATCATCATTATTATTATTATTATTATTATTATTATTATTGTTCTGTGTTGTAGATGTTTGGCTTGTAAAGGCTGACACTGCTAATGTATACTGATCGAATCAAGTCTCTGTAACTGATGATGATGATGATGATGAGGAAGAGTTTAATGTGTACATCTGATCATGTTTTTAAAGATACACTTAATAACTGAAATCTTGAAATGTGTTTTACATACAGTATATCTATATTAGGGTTAGATTTCTGTTTAAAACTTATTTAACAAATATTTTCTTACGTTTTAGCATTAAAATAAAGGTGAAAAATGGTGATCAATGTTTTCATTTTTTATTGTGAAAGAAGATTGTGAGAATCAAAACTTACTGAATTAAAAACAATTCATGTGTTTTAACATTTGTTTCATTGTTAATGTGTCTGTGATGGGAGCAAAGTCTACTCACACACACACACACACTCACACACACACACACTCACACACACACACACTCACACACACACACACACACACACTCACACACACACACACACACACACTCACACACATATACACATACATTCACACACACACACACACACACTTATACACATACATTCACACATACACACACACACACACTCACACACATATACACATACATTCACACATTCACACACACACTCTCACACTCTCACACACACACACACACACACACTCACACACATATACACATACATTCACACATACACACACACACACTCTCACACACACACTCTCACACACACACTCACACACACACACACACTCACACACATATACACATACATTCACACACACACTCTCACACACACTCTCACACACACACACACACACACTCACACACATATACACACACACTCTCACACACACACTCTCACACACACACTCACACTCACACACATATACACATACATTCACACACACACTCTCACACACACTCTCTCACACACACACACACACTCACACACATATACACATACACTCACACATACACACACTCATACTCACTCTCACACTCACACACACACACACACACACACACACACACACACTCACACATACACACACCTGATCTGATTAACTTGATCACAACACCAAATGCTGTTTAATTTCTATTCATGTATTGTTTATAAAATGTTGTAATGATCAAGCATTAATAAAAAATATTCTTATTAAAGGGGCAGTTCATCCAAAAATCATAATTCTGTCATCATTTACTCACCCTCTTGTCATCCCAGATGTGTGTGACTTTCTTTCTTCTGCAGATCATGAATTGAGATTTTTAGAAGAATATTTCAGCTCTGTAGGTCCATACAATGCAAGTGAATGGTGACCAAAAAGCTCCAAAAGCACATAAAGGCAGCATAAAAGTAATCCATAAGACTCCAGTAGTTTGATCCATGTCTTCAGAAGTGATATGAGAGGTGTGGGTGAGAAACAGATCAATATTTAAGTCAATTTTTACAATAATGTGCCTTTATGTGCTTTCTGGAGCTTGAAAGTTCTGGTCACCATTCACTTGCATTGTATGGAACAACAGAGCTGAAATATTCTTCTAAAAATCTTCATTTGTGTTCTGCAGATGAAATAAAGTCACACATCTTGAATGACATGAGGGTGAGTAAATGATGACAGAATTTACATTTTTGGGTGTACTGTCCCTTTAAGTGGAAATCAAATCATGTTCGTCTTTTCCTGCTGTGTCTCTTCTGACATCGATGATCCCAGTAAAAACACAGGAAAAGGAAAACTGTTGCAGCATTTAATCGTGTGTGTGTTCACGTCAGCACACGAGCTTCTGGTGTTGCCTATGCTCGTGTCTCCCTCTAGCGGTCATTGATGTTACACGTGCACATGCGCAGAGGAACGAGCGCGTTTACAGTCGCGCATGCGCAGTGGAGCCACCATAAGGCGTTTTGAGCTTGTGGCTGGACTGGCGCGAGGATGTTTTACAGGTAAAGACAGACAAATTCTGTTTGATTCAGGTGAGTGAGAACGAGCTCAGTTTTCCATTGATCTGCTGATCTGGAGACAGTTTCCTCACGTCAAAGTAGACGAACTCCGCTGAATGCGCAGACACGCTGTCACGTGACGAACTCGGGACGGACCAATCAAAGTTGATTGTGATTACTGGATAATGACGTTAATATCTGAACTATGACAAATAAATAAACGTTCACACAGAGATCACCGTCAAAATACATTTCTAGTTGATAAAA
>JAVLUX010000170.1:332500-345000 GCA_032164185.1 Moxostoma hubbsi | reverse complement strand
ACATTTGATTTAATTTTCTTACAACAGCAATAAACACTCCCACAGCACATTCATAAAAACCTGTTTGTAATTAAACATGGCAAAATATTCCTGATCCATGAGATCATTGCGTGTAATGCCTAAAGTTTGATTTTGAAGTTATCTGACCTAATATTACAAATGTTTAAAAAACACATTTGTCATTTCCATTTTTTTTTCAAGGCGATTAAATATATATAAATATTATTAAATATATCTATATATTTTTAATAATGGTCCAAATAATGAGAGGATAATATAACGCATCTTTTGAAAAATGACACATTTAATGCTTGTATTACAGACCCACTTACATAAAGTATATATTCATGAGGTATATATAGAGTATATACATACAGTATATACATGCAGTATACATAGAGTATATACATACAGTATATAGAGTATATATACATACAGTATACATAGAGTATATACATACAGTATATACATAGAGTATACATAGAGTACATACATACAGTATATAGAGTATATATACATACAGTATACATAGAGTATATACATAGAGTACATACATACAGTATATAGAATATATATACATGCAGTATACATAGAGTATATACATACAGTATATAGAGTATATACATACAGTATACATAGAGTATATACATACAGTATATACATGCAGTATACATAGAGTACATACATACAGTATATAGAGTATATATACATACAGTATACATAGAGTATATACATAGAGTACATACATACAGTATATAGAATATATATACATGCAGTATACATAGAGTATATACATACAGTATATAGAGTATATACATACAGTATACATAGAGTATATACATACAGTATATAGAGTATATATACATACAGTATACATAGAGTATATACATACAGTATATAGAGTATATATACAGTATATAGAGTATATATACATACAGTATACATAGAGTATATACATACAGTATATAGAGTATATATACATACAGTATATAGAGTATATACATACAGTATACAGAGTATATACATACAGTATACATAGAGTACATACATACAGTATATAGAATATATATACATGCAGTATACATAGAGTATATACATACAGTATATAGAGTATATACATAGAGTATACATAGAGTACATACATACAGTATACATAGAGTATATACATACAGTATATACATAGAGTATACATAGAGTACATACATACAGTATATAGAGTATATATACATACAGTATACATAGAGTATATACATAGAGTACATACATACAGTATATAGAATATATATACATGCAGTATACATAGAGTATATACATACAGTATATAGAGTATATACATACAGTATACATAGAGTATATACATACAGTATATAGAGTATATATACATACAGTATACATAGAGTATATACATACAGTATATAGAGTATATATACATACAGTATACATAGAGTATATACATACAGTATATAGAGTATATATACAGTATATAGAGTATATATACATACAGTATACATAGAGTATATACATACAGTATATAGAGTATATATACATACAGTATATAGAGTATATACATACAGTATACAGAGTATATACATACAGTATACATAGAGTACATACATACAGTATATAGAATATATATACATGCAGTATACATAGAGTATATACATAGAGTATACATAGAGTACATACATACAGTATACATAGAGTATATACATACAGTATATACATAGAGTATACATAGAGTACATACATACAGTATATAGAGTATATATACATACAGTATACATAGAGTATATACATAGAGTACATACATACAGTATATAGAATATATATACATGCAGTATACATAGAGTATATACATACAGTATATAGAGTATATACATAGAGTATACATAGAGTACATACATACAGTATATAGAGTATATACATACAGTATACATAGAGTACATACATACAGTATACATAGAGTATATACATACAGTATATACATAGAGTATACATAGAGTACATACATACAGTATATAGAGTATATATACATACAGTATACATAGAGTATATACATACAGTACATACATACAGTATATAGAGTATATATACATGCAGTATACATAGAGTATATACATAGAGTACATACATACAGTATATAGAGTATATATACATGCAGTATACAAAGAGTATATACATAGAGTACATACAGTATATAGAATATATATACATGCAGTATACATAGAGTATATACATACAGTATATAGAGTATATACATAGAGTATACATAGAGTACATACAGTATATAGAGTATATATACATACAGTATACATAGAATATATACATAGAGTATACATAGAGTATATACATAGAGTACATACAGTATATAGAATATATATACATACAGTATACATAGAGTATATACATACAGTATATAGAGTATATATACATACAGTATACATAGAGTACATACACACAGTATATAGAGTATATATACATACAGTATACATAGAGTACATACATACAGTATATAGAGTATATACATAGAGTACATACATACAGTATATAGAATATATATACATACAGTATACATAGAGTACATACAGTATATACATACAGTATATAGAGTATATACATAGAGTATACATAGAGTATATACACACAGTATATAGAGTATATATACATGCAGTATACATAGAGTATATACACACAGTATATAGAGTATATATACATACAGTATACATAGAGTATATACATAGAGTACATACAGTATATAGAATATATATACATACAGTATATAGAGTATATACATAGAGTATACATAGAGTATATACATACAGTATAGAGTATATACATAGAGTATACATAGAGTACATACAGTATATAGAATATATATACATGCAGTATACATAGAGTATATACATACAGTATATAGAGTATATACATACAGTATACATAGAGTACATACATACAGTATATAGAGTATATATACATGCAGTATACATAGAGTATATACACACAGTATATAGAGTATATATACATACAGTATACATAGAGTATATACATAGAGTACATACATACAGTATATAGAATATATATACATACAGTATATAGAGTATATATACATACAGTATACATAGAGTACATACATACAGTATATAGAGTATATATACATGCAGTATACATAGAGTATATACACACAGTATATAGAGTATATATACATACAGTATACATAGAGTATATACATAGAGTACATACATACAGTATATAGAATATATATACATACAGTATACATAGAGTACATACATACAGTATACATAGAGTATATACAGTACATGCAGTATACATAGAGTATATACATACAGTATATAGAGTATATATGCATGCAGTATACATAGAGTACATACATACAGTATACATAGAGTATATACATAGAGTACATACATACAGTATAAAGAATATATATACATACAGTATACATAGAGTATATACATACAGTATATAGAGTATATACATAGAGTATACATAGAGTACATACATACAGTATACATAGAGTATATACAGTACATGCAGTATACATAGAGTACATACATACAGTATATAGAGTATATATACATACAGTATACATAGAGTAAATACACACAGTATACATAGAGTAAATACACACAGTATACATAGAGTATATACACACAGTATACATAGAGTATATATACATACAGTATACATAGAGTAAATACACACAGTATACATAGAGTATATACATACAGTATACATAGAGTATATATACATACAGTATACATAGAGTAAATACACACAGTATACATAGAGTATATACATACAGTATATAGAGTATATACATACAGTATACATAGAGTATATATACATACAGTATACATAGAGTAAATACACACAGTATACATAGAGTATATACACACAGTATACATAGAGTATATACATACAGTATACATAGAGTATATACATACAGTATATAGAGTATATACATACAGTATACATAGAGTACATACATACAGTATATAGAGTACATACATACAGTATATAGAGTATATACATACAGTATACATAGAGTAAATACACACAGTATACATAGAGTATATACACACAGTATACATAGAGTATATACATACAGTATACATAGAGTATATACATACAGTATATAGAGTATATACATACAGTATACATAGAGTACATACATACAGTATATAGAGTATATACATACAGTATACATAGAGTACATACATACAGTATACATAGAGTATATATACATACAGTATACATAGAGTAAATACACACAGTATACATAGAGTATATACATACAGTATACATAGAGTATATACATACAGTATATAGAGTATATACATACAGTATACATAGAGTACATACATACAGTATATAGAGTATATACATACAGTATACATAGAGTATATATACATACAGTATACATAGAGTAAATACACACAGTATACATAGAGTATATACATACAGTATACATAGAGTATATACATACAGTATATAGAGTATATACATACAGTATACATAGAGTATATACATACAGTATACATAGAGTATATACATACAGTATATAGAGTATATACATGCAGTATACAAAGAGTATATACACACCGTATACATAGAGTATACATACAGTATATACATACAGTATATACATACAGTATACATAGAGTATATACATACAGTATACAGAGTATATACATACAGTATACATAGAGTACATACAGTATATAGAGTATATACATACAGTATACATAGAGTACATACATACAGTATATAGAGTATATACATACAGTATACATAGAGTACATACATACAGTATAAATAGAATATATACATACAGTATACATAGAGTACATACATACAGTATACATAGAGTATACATACAGTATATACATACAGTATATACATACAGTATATACATACAGTATATACATACAGTACATACATACAGTATACATAGAGTACATACATACAGTATATACATACAGTACATACATACAGTATATACATACAGTATATACATACAGTATATACATACAGTATACATAGAGTATATACATACAGTATACAGAGTATATACATACAGTATACAGAGTACATACATACAGTATATAGAGTATATACATACAGTATACATAGAGTACATACATACAGTATATAGAGTATATACATACAGTATACATAGAGTACATACAGTATAAATAGAATATATACATACAGTATACATAGAGTACATACATACAGTATACATAGAGTACATACATACAGTATACAGAGTATATATACAAACAGTATATAGAGTATATACATACAGTATAAATAGAATACATACATACAGTATACATAGAGTACATACATACAGTATACATAGAGTACATACATACAGTATACATAGAGTATATACATACAGTATATAGAGTATATACATACAGTATACATAGAGTACATACATACAGTATATAGAGTATATACATACAGTATACATAGAGTATATATACATACAGTATACATAGAGTAAATACACACAGTATACATAGAGTATATACATACAGTATACATAGAGTATATACATACAGTATATAGAGTATATACATACAGTATACATAGAGTATATACATACAGTATACATAGAGTATATACATACAGTATATAGAGTATATACATGCAGTATACAAAGAGTATATACATACAGTATACATAGAGTACATACATACAGTATATAGAGTATATACATACAGTATACATAGAGTATATACATACAGTATACATAGAGTACATACATACAGTATATAGAGTATATACATACAGTATACATAGAGTACATACATACAGTATACATAGAGTATACATACAGTATATACATACAGTATATACATACAGTATACATAGAGTATATACATACAGTATACAGAGTATATACATACAGTATACATAGAGTACATACATACAGTATATAGAGTATATACATACAGTATACATAGAGTACATACATACAGTATATAGAGTATATACATACAGTATACATAGAGTACATACATACAGTATAAATAGAATATATACATACAGTATACATAGAGTACATACATACAGTATACATAGAGTATACATACAGTATATACATACAGTATATACATACAGTATATACATACAGTATATACATACAGTACATACATACAGTATACATAGAGTACATACATACAGTATATACATACAGTATATACATACAGTATATACATACAGTATACATAGAGTATATACATACAGTATACAGAGTATATACATACAGTATACATAGAGTACATACATACAGTATATAGAGTATATACATACAGTATACATAGAGTACATACATACAGTATATAGAGTATATACATACAGTATACATAGAGTACATACAGTATAAATAGAATATATACATACAGTATACATAGAGTACATACATACAGTATACATAGAGTACATACATACAGTATACAGAGTATATATACAAACAGTATATAGAGTATATACATACAGTATAAATAGAATATATACATACAGTATACATAGAGTACATACTGTGATGTCACAAGAGGCTGTGTCTTGGACGGACGCTACATTTCCCTGAGGTGGCTGCAGCCACTAACAGCTATGGCTCCATCTGCTGGTGGAGTCGGGAATTCCACCCCCATCACACCACATTCCCACACACCTGAGACTGGTCAGGGTCTGATGAGCTGAAGGGCTATTTAAGAGTTAGAGACACAGTTTGTGGGTGAATAAGGCCTGAGAGACAAGCTTCAGGTTGTGCTCTCTACAGAGACCGTTCCAGCATCCTTTCCAGAGGGAACACTGAATACTATAGACACTTACCAGACATTTGAAGGACTTACCGCTGGCTTGACCATGGGCTGCAGCACGGACTGAAATAAGGTTGGAAAAAGACTGTTTACTTTCCTGAAGGAACCGGGATTATAACGTTACCACTTCCCCAAGAGGCTTTGTTTAAGTTTTGACTATGGCAGGCCATCCTGATCCCTAGTTACCCTTATGAATATGGAACGCTGTTTTACTAGTTCCCCAGAACTGTAATAAAAATCATTGTTTACATTGGAATTTCGTGTCCTGGCACTACTTGAACTGTCCCGCTGAGAGCTGTGTTGCCTCTTGTAACGTCACATATGGTGGAGAATGCAGGCAAGTCTCAAGCGGTAATAGTGCATGTTGGAGGAGGACACTGAAAATTTGACTGCCCAGTTTTCCAAATTGACTTTAGGCCTCCCACGTAACAAAATGGAGGAAATATTGAAAGCCCTTATTGCTGGCCAACAAGCCCAGGTGCAAGCGAACATGGCTCTCTTGGAGGAGCAGAAGAGAGCCAACCTTCTGAAGGCAGAGGAATTGCAGCTGCAGAAACAGATGGCTGTCCGGAATGTCCGCCCAATAAAGGCAAGTGACTTTATATCCAAGATGGGGGCCACAGATGACGTTGAGGCGTTCCTGCATGCCTTTGAAGCCACGGCCACTAGGGAAGCCTGGCCCAGGGAACAGTGGGTTGGGCTGTTATCTCCCTTCCTAACGGGGGAATCGCTGAATGCTGTCCGGGACCTGGGCCCCGACCAGGAGTCTGACTATGATGCCTTGAGGTCGGAGATCCTCAGCAGAGGTGGGCTCACCAAGTTCGGTATGGCCCAACGCTTCCACAACTGGACCTTCCAACCAGACCAGCCCCCTCGTGCGCAGATGCACGAACTGGTCCGGATCGCGCAGAAGTGGCTGGAACCAAAGAAGAATACAGCCGCGGCAGTAGTGGAGGCCATTGTGGTCGATCGTTTCCTACGGGCCCTGCCTTATGAGGCGAAACGGTTC
This sequence comes from Moxostoma hubbsi, assembly GCA_032164185.1. NCBI lineage: Eukaryota > Metazoa > Chordata > Actinopteri > Cypriniformes > Catostomidae > Moxostoma > Moxostoma hubbsi. Next base: position 337,137 of record JAVLUX010000170.1, on the reverse strand, counting down.
ATCAGCCAACAGGCCTTGACCACAACCAGTCTAACTGTAGAAGCAGTAGAAAAATACCAGGCCACAGCGGAAATGCTTCGGGCTTCCAGGAAAGAGCCCCGAAGTACGTCCCCACCACAGACGGGAGGGACCCGACCAAAGAACCCCAAGGGTCCCAGCCCAGCCGGCTCAGGTGCCGTCCAGGCTCCAGGGGGAGCCAGAAACCAGCCGGGTCCAGGACGAATACACCGGGAGAGCGAGACTCGACAGTGTTATCGGTGTGGAGGGATGGGACACATCTCCTGGCAGTGCGGGAATCCGGTGGATGAGCCTATGCCCACTGCTGAATCGTCCAGCGCACCAGCCACCCCCCGCTTTGCCTCGCTCGTGGGAGTCATCGATGACACCCTAGATCGACCCCCCACCTGCCCGGTGACTGTGAACCACCATGATGTCGAAGCCTTGCTAGATTCAGGTAGCCGCGTCACCCTGGTGCGTAAGGACCTGGTGGGTCCATCGTGTCTGACCCCAGGGAAACTCCTCCCAGTCTCCTGTGTCCATGGAGACACCAGAAATTACCCCGTTACTGAACTCACGATGACCACCACCCGGGGAACCATACTCACGGTCGCAGGCGTGGTTGACTCCCTACCCGTCCCGGTCCTAATTGGACGGGACTGCCCAGCCTTTCACCCGCTGTGGAGAGCGACTCAGGAGAGGCTAGTTCGAGTACCCCGGATGCGGAGAGGTAAGGCTCATCCTGAGAGCACCCAAACGCAACCTTTAGAAGCACTCACTCCAGCCTGTGAACTTGCAGGGATGGCAGGCGCCCAGACTGACACAGAGACCGGTCCAGACACGGGAGAAGAGGACCTGGCCCAGGAAAGTCCTCCGGCTTCCAGTGAGGAAGATGCCCAGGGCCCCAAAGAGCTTCCCCCTCTCACGGGTCAGTATGGTACAGCCCAGTTACAAGATCCCACTCTTATAAATGCCTTAAGACATGTGCAGGTGTTAGAGGGAGTAGTCCAAGGCGATAGGACAAGCCCTACTTACCCCCATTTCGCAGTGATCCGGGGGTTAGTATATCAGGTGGTGAAGAAAAATGATGAAGTGCGTGAACAGCTCCTCGTACCACAGCCCTATCGGGACACCGTGCTCAACCTAGCACACACGCACCCGCTAGGGGCCCACCTAGGGGTGGAGAAAACCAAGGAAAGAATCCTGCAACGTTTCTTTTGGCCGGGAGTGCACAAAGAGATAGAAAACTATTGTCGTAGTTGCCCTGAGTGTCAGCAGGTGGCGCCAAAGCCCACGTATAGAAACCCGCTCATACCCTTGCCCATTATCGGAACTCCTTTTGAGAGGATTGGACTGGACATAGTTGGGCCCTTACCAAAAAGCTCCAGGGGGCACCAGTACATTCTGGTCATCCTAGACTATGCGTCCCGGTATCCTGAGGCCATCCCGCTGAGGAAGGCTACGGCCAGACAAATCGCCAAGGAGTTGTTCCTTCTCTCAACTAGTCTGGGAATCCCAAAGGAGATATTGACGGACCAAGGGACTCCATTCATGTCCCGGGTGATGAAAGATCTCTGCGCTTTTCTGAAGATTAAACAGCTGAAGACCTCAGTCTACCACCCCCAGACAGACGGATTAGTCGAACGCTTTAACAAAACACTGAAATCCATGCTACGGAAGGCGGTTGGGGAAGATGGGCGCAACTGGGATCAGCTGCTGCCCTACCTACTGTTTGCGGTGAGAGAGGTACCACAGTCTTCTACTGGTTTTTCACCCTTCGAGCTCTTGCTTTCCTACAGACCCAGAGGACTGCTGGACATCGCCAAGGAAGCCTGGGAGGAGCAGCCTTGCCAGCAGCGGAGCCTGATCGAACATGTCGGGGCCATGAGGGAAAGAATGAAGGCCATCTATCCCATGATGCGCGAACACATGGAGACCGCTCAACGGCAACAACAAGCCTCCTACAACAGGTCCGCCCAACCCAGAGAGTTTAAACCGGGGGACAGAGTGCTGGTCCTGGTGCCAACCGTTGAGTGTAAATTCCTCGCAACCTGGCAAGGACCATATGAGGTCATTGAACGGGTAGGAGAGGTAAACTACAAGGTGAGGCAACCTGATAAAAGGAAACCTGAGCAGATTTATCATGTTAACCTCTTAAAGAAGTGGCATGCCAGGGAGGCGTTGTTCAATTGTCTACCCCCGACAGAGTCCGAGGAACCGGCGCGGGAGGAGGTTCAGGTGGGTCCAGGCCTATCCCCACACCAACGACAGATGGCCCTGGAACTGGTGGATCGTAACCGAGATGTCTTCTCCTCCCTCCCTGGGCACACAGAGGTGATCCAACACGAGATCCGCACCCTGCCGGGTCAAAAGGTAAACCTGCGCCCATTCCGCGTGCCAGAGGCTCGTAAAGTGGCAATTCAGGAGGAGGTAAGGAAGATGCTGGAGATGGGGGTAATCGAAGAGTCCCAAAGTGCCTGGGCAAGCCCCATTGTACTGGTTCCCAAACCAGACGGGTCAGTACGATTTTGTAATGATTTTCGGAAATTAAATGAAGTGTCTGAGTTTGATGCTTACCCAATGCCTCGAGTCGATGATTTGATAGACTCCTTAGGGCATGCTCGCTTCCTAACCACTCTTGACCTTACAAAAGGCTACTGGCAGGTACCCCTGACCCCGGCGTCCAAGGAGAAGACGGCCTTTGCCACGCCGGAGGGGCTCTACCACTATACCCGTCTTCCCTTTGGTCTACACGGAGCACCTGCCACGTTCCAACGCTTGATGGATCGAGTCCTTGCCCCCCACAAGAGGTACGCAGCTGCATACTTAGATGATGTTGTCATACAAAGTCCAGATTGGGCCAGCCACATACCCCGTGTACAAGCGGTGATTGAGTCACTCAGAGAAGCAGGGCTCACGGCGAACCCAAAAAAGTGCAGGCTGGCCTTCAGTGAAACGAACTACCTGGGGTACACCATTGGCCGGGGCTTGGTCAAGCCTCAGGAAGCCAAGTTGCGGGCCATCCAGGACTGGCCACAGCCCGTCACCAAGAAACAGGTGAGGTCATTTTTGGGCCTAGCCGGCTACTACAGACGTTTTATTACGAATTTTGCTACCATAGCTGCACCTTTAACAGAGCTGACAACCAAACGCCACTCCCGAATGGTAAGATGGAACCCTGCGGCGGAGGCGGCCTTTGTCAACCTGAAGCGAGCCCTGTGCTCCAGTCCGGTCCTGGTGGCGCCAGACTTCAAGAAAGAATTCGTTGTCCAGGCGGATGCTTCAGAGGTGGGCCTGGGTGCGGTACTCGCTCAGGCACATGACGGTGAGGAACACCCCATCCTCTACCTAAGCAGGAAGCTACTTCCAAGAGAGAAGAACTACTCCACTGTGGAAAAGGAATGCCTCGCCGTAACCTGGGCCCTGGAGTCCCTACGGTTCTACCTCCTGGGCCGACGTTTCACGGTGGTGTCTGATCATGCCCCGCTGCAGTGGATGGCCAAGAACAGGGAAACGAACAGTAGAATTACCAGATGGTTTTTGAGCTTGCAAGCGTTTAACTTTTCTGTTGTCCACAGGGCTGGCAAGCGCCACGGCAATGCGGATGCCCTCTCCCGGCGTGACGCCTTCTGCGCCTCCTCCACCCCGACGAGGACGTCGGTCTCGAGGGGACGGATGTGTGATGTCACAAGAGGCTGTGTCTTGGACGGACGCTACATTTCCCTGAGGTGGCTGCAGCCACTAACAGCTATGGCTCCATCTGCTGGTGGAGTCGGGAATTCCACCCCCATCACACCACATTCCCACACACCTGAGACTGGTCAGGGTCTGATGAGCTGAAGGGCTATTTAAGAGTTAGAGACACAGTTTGTGGGTGAATAAGGCCTGAGAGACAAGCTTCAGGTTGTGCTCTCTACAGAGACCGTTCCAGCATCCTTTCCAGAGGGAACACTGAATACTATAGACACTTACCAGACATTTGAAGGACTTACCGCTGGCTTGACCATGGGCTGCAGCACGGACTGAAATAAGGTTGGAAAAAGACTGTTTACTTTCCTGAAGGAACCGGGATTATAACGTTACCACTTCCCCAAGAGGCTTTGTTTAAGTTTTGACTATGGCAGGCCATCCTGATCCCTAGTTACCCTTATGAATATGGAACGCTGTTTTACTAGTTCCCCAGAACTGTAATAAAAATCATTGTTTACATTGGAATTTCGTGTCCTGGCACTACTTGAACTGTCCCGCTGAGAGCTGTGTTGCCTCTTGTAACGTCACAATACATACAGTATACATAGAGTATACATACAGTATATACATACAGTATATACAGACAGTATACATAGAGTACATACATACAGTATACATAGAGTATATACATACAGTATATAGAGTATATACATATAGTATACATAGAGTATATACATACAGTATATAGAGTATATACATACAGTATACATAGAGTATATACATACAGTATACAGAGTATATACATGCAGTATACAAAGAGTATATACATAGAGTATATGCACCTGGAATGTTTTGCATTAATTGAGCCATTTCTGTCACGAAGAAACACTAGATGATGTAATCGTCAGAAAACATCAGGAGACGAATGTAGAAACAGCAACAGTGGATGT
>JAVLUX010000170.1:275000-325000 GCA_032164185.1 Moxostoma hubbsi | reverse complement strand
TACTTGTGTTATATTACTGCATCATCAAAACTTATAAACATCAGAATCTAAAGTCATGCATCCTAACAAACACACGTCCCATTACAACAAAAGTCCCGTTCACTCATGAAACGTGTGTTTGGTCCTGCAGATGTTGATGCTGTCATATCAAATGAGGTTTGATGATGTTTGTCTCTGTTGTGTCAGGCTGTGAAGAATGAAGAAGCCGAGCAGGAGATCAAACAGGATGGAATTAAACCCGAGGAGAACGGCGCCATTCCGGAAGAATCCGCCGAGACCACGGAAGGAGAGGAGAAAGAGCGAATCTCTCCATCTGAGGAGAAGCCGGCGGAGTTATCAGCGGAAGAGAACAAACCTGTCAAGAGTCCCAACTCACCTGCTGCCGAAGCCCCGCCCACTACTGACCACGCCCCCTCAGGCACGCCCACTGAAGAGGAAGTGGAAAAGCCTAAAGAAGCCGAGAAACCCGCAGAAGAACCGGCTGTAAACGCACAGAACGAGGAAGAGGACGTGCCTGACGACACTGAGAGCCACGAAACAGACAAAAGAGGTGCGTCACAATTTGGTTGCTAAGGAGACGTGACTGGAGTCACTCCGCACGCCCTGGATACAAACTCACGACTCCAGGTGTGATACTCAGACCCTCATTGTGATTGTGAATGTTGTTGTTTTGTTTGCAGATGATGTCGACGACTCCAAACCAGCAGACGAGGCCGTTTCAGACGCGGGCAAAGACGAGAACATTTAAACGAGCGGTGCATTATGGGAAAACCCTTCACAGGCTGCTGAAGACGGTCTGTTTTATGTTTGTGTAGTTGTGATTGTCTGACATTTGGAGGGAGTTTTCTGAGGCATGGACTGTGTGACGTTCATCTTCAGTCCACACACAGCGCTGCTCTTCGTTCTGTTGCATGAGAACTCTTCCTCCAGATGAACGCGTCCTCCCGCTCGCCACATACATGTGACCTCTGTTCTTGGTGTCGTTAGAATTGGAGATATCGCCGCACTGATGGTCAGATCATTGAGAATATTAAATGGAAAGTGTGTGTGCAATGTCCGGTTTAAGGAGTAAAATGGATTCATGTATGTTTTTGAAATAAAGAAATGTGCCAATTATCCTGAGCAAAAGAGTTTGTGTGATTGTTCAGATGCTTTCAGGGAACACAATCTGCTCACCGGGATGAGGAATGTTGGTCATTATTTGTTTGCAGAACATCATCCAACATTTTCCATGGATCTGACATTTAATCTCAATGACTCTTTGGAAGTCTTAAGTTAAAGAGTGTGAGTGTGTGTGTGTAGTGCGAGTGTAGTGTGAGTGTAATGTGAGTGTGGGGTGTGAGCGAGTGTAGTCTGTGTGTGTGTGTAGTGCGAGTGTAATGTGAGTGTGGGGTGTGAGCGAGTGTAGTCTGTGTGTGTGTGTAGTGCGAGTGTAGTGTGAGCGAGTGTAGTGTGTGTGTGTAGTGCGAGTGTAGTGTGAGTGTAATGTGAGTGTGGGGTGTGAGCGAGTGTAGTGTGTGTGTGTGTAGTCTGTGTGTGTGTGTAGTGCGAGTGTAGTGTGAGCGAGTGTAGTGTGTGTGTGTGTGTGTGTGTGTGTGTGTAGTGGGAGTGTGTGTGTGTGTAGTGCGAGTGAGTGTAGTGGAAGTGTGTGTGTAGTGCGAGCGCATGTGAGTAGTGTGAGCGAGTGAGCGTGTGTAGTGCGAGTTATGTGAGCGAGTGAGCGTGTGTAGTGCGAGTTATGTGAGCGAGTGAGCGTGTGTAGTGCGAGTTATGTGAGCGAGTGAGTGTGAGCGTGTGTAGTGCGAGTTATGTGAGCGAGTGAGCGTGTGTAGTGCGAGTTATGTGAGCGAGTGAGTGTGAGCGTGTAGTGAGTGAGCAAGTGTAGTGCGTGTGAGTGAGAGTAGAGCGTGTAGTGTGAGCGAGAGTAGAGCGTGTAGTGTGAGCTAGTGTAGTGCGTGTGAGTGAGAGTAGAGCGTGTAGTGTGAGCGAGAGTAGAGCGTGTAGTGTGAGCTAGTGTAGTGCGTGTGAGTGAGAGTAGAGCGTGTAGTGTGAGCGAGAGTAGAGCGTGTAGTGTGAGCTAGTGTAGTGCGTGTGAGTGAGAGTAGAGCGTGTAGTGTGAGCGAGAGTAGAGCGTGTGAGTGAGAGTAGAGCGTGTAGTGTGAGCGAGAGTAGAGCGTGTAGTGTGAGCTAGTGTAGTGCGTGTGAGTGAGAGTAGAGCGTGTAGTGTGAGCGAGAGTAGAGCGTGTAGTGTGAGCTAGTGTAGTGCGTGTGAGTGAGAGTAGAGCGTGTAGTGTGAGCGAGAGTAGAGCGTGTAGTGTGAGCTAGTGTAGTGCGTGTGAGTGAGAGTAGAGCGTGTAGTGTGAGCTAGTGTAGTGCGTGTGAGTGAGAGTAGAGCGTGTAGTGTGAGCGAGAGTAGAGCGTGTAGTGTGAGCTAGTGTAGTGCGTGTGAGTGAGAGTAGAGCGTGTAGTGTGAGCTAGTGTAGTGCGTGTGAGTGAGAGTAGAGCGTGTGAGTGAGAGTAGAGCGTGTAGTGTGAGCTAGTGTAGTGCGTGTGAGTGAGAGTAGAGCGTGTGAGTGAGAGTAGAGCGTGTAGTGTGAGCTAGTGTAGTGCGTGTGAGTGAGAGTAGAGCGTGTGAGTGAGAGTAGAGCGTGTAGTGAGTGAGCTAGTGTAGTGCGTGTGAGTGAGAGTAGAGCGTGTAGTGTGAGCGAGAGTAGAGCGTGTGAGTGAGAGTAGAGCGTGTAGTGTGAGCTAGTGTAGTGCGTGTGAGTGAGAGTAGAGCGTGTAGTGTGAGCGAGAGTAGAGCGTGTAGTGTGAGCTAGTGTAGTGCGTGTGAGTGAGAGTAGAGCGTGTGAGTGAGAGTAGAGCGTGTGAGTGAGAGTAGAGCGTGTAGTGTGAGCGAGAGTAGAGCGTGTAGTGTGAGCTAGTGTAGTGCGTGTGAGTGAGAGTAGAGCGTGTAGTGTGAGCGAGAGTAGAGCGTGTAGTGTGAGCTAGTGTAGTGCGTGTGAGTGAGAGTAGAGCGTGTAGTGTGAGCGAGAGTAGAGCGTGTAGTGTGAGCTAGTGTAGTGCGTGTGAGTGAGAGTAGAGCGTGTAGTGTGAGCGAGAGTAGAGCGTGTGAGTGAGAGTAGAGCGTGTAGTGTGAGCGAGAGTAGAGCGTGTAGTGTGAGCTAGTGTAGTGCGTGTGAGTGAGAGTAGAGCGTGTAGTGTGAGCGAGAGTAGAGCGTGTAGTGTGAGCTAGTGTAGTGCGTGTGAGTGAGAGTAGAGCGTGTAGTGTGAGCGAGAGTAGAGCGTGTAGTGTGAGCTAGTGTAGTGCGTGTGAGTGAGAGTAGAGCGTGTAGTGTGAGCTAGTGTAGTGCGTGTGAGTGAGAGTAGAGCGTGTAGTGTGAGCGAGAGTAGAGCGTGTAGTGTGAGCTAGTGTAGTGCGTGTGAGTGAGAGTAGAGCGTGTAGTGTGAGCTAGTGTAGTGCGTGTGAGTGAGAGTAGAGCGTGTGAGTGAGAGTAGAGCGTGTAGTGTGAGCTAGTGTAGTGCGTGTGAGTGAGAGTAGAGCGTGTGAGTGAGAGTAGAGCGTGTAGTGTGAGCTAGTGTAGTGCGTGTGAGTGAGAGTAGAGCGTGTGAGTGAGAGTAGAGCGTGTAGTGAGTGAGCTAGTGTAGTGCGTGTGAGTGAGAGTAGAGCGTGTAGTGTGAGCGAGAGTAGAGCGTGTGAGTGAGAGTAGAGCGTGTAGTGTGAGCTAGTGTAGTGCGTGTGAGTGAGAGTAGAGCGTGTAGTGTGAGCGAGAGTAGAGCGTGTAGTGTGAGCTAGTGTAGTGCGTGTGAGTGAGAGTAGAGCGTGTGAGTGAGAGTAGAGCGTGTAGTGTGAGCTAGTGTAGTGCGTGTGAGTGAGAGTAGAGCGTGTAGTGTGAGCTAGTGTAGTGCGTGTGAGTGAGAGTAGAGCGTGTAGTGTGAGCTAGTGTAGTGCGTGTGAGTGAGAGTAGAGCGTGTGAGTGAGAGTAGAGCGTGTAGTGTGAGCTAGTGTAGTGCGTGTGAGTGAGAGTAGAGCGTGTGAGTGAGAGTAGAGCGTGTAGTGTGAGCTAGTGTAGTGCGTGTGAGTGAGAGTAGAGCGTGTGAGTGAGAGTAGAGCGTGTAGTGTGAGCTAGTGTAGTGCGTGTGAGTGAGAGTAGAGCGTGTGAGTGAGAGTAGAGCGTGTAGTGTGAGCTAGTGTAGTGCGTGTGAGTGAGAGTAGAGCGTGTAGTGTGAGCTAGTGTAGTGCGTGTGAGTGAGAGTAGAGCGTGTAGTGTGAGCTAGTGTAGTGCGTGTGAGTGAGAGTAGAGCGTGTAGTGTGAGCTAGTGTAGTGCGTGTGAGTGAGAGTAGAGCGTGTGAGTGAGAGTAGAGCGTGTAGTGTGAGCTAGTGTAGTGCGTGTGAGTGAGAGTAGAGCGTGTGAGTGAGAGTAGAGCGTGTAGTGTGAGCTAGTGTAGTGCGTGTGAGTGAGAGTAGAGCGTGTGAGTGAGAGTAGAGCGTGTAGTGTGAGCTAGTGTAGTGCGTGTGAGTGAGAGTAGAGCGTGTAGTGTGAGCGAGAGTAGAGCGTGTGAGTGAGAGTAGAGCGTGTAGTGTGAGCTAGTGTAGTGCGTGTGAGTGAGAGTAGAGCGTGTGAGCTAGTGTAGTGCGTGTGAGTGAGAGTAGAGCGTGTAGTGTGAGCGAGAGTAGAGCGTGTGAGTGAGAGTAGAGCGTGTAGTGTGAGCTAGTGTAGTGCGTGTGAGTGAGAGTAGAGCGTGTGAGCTAGTGTAGTGCGTGTGAGTGAGAGTAGAGCGTGTAGTGTGAGCTAGTGTAGTGCGTGTGAGTGAGAGTAGAGCGTGTAGTGTGAGCTAGTGTAGTGCGTGTGAGTGAGAGTAGAGCGTGTAGTGTGAGCTAGTGTAGTGCGTGTGAGTGAGAGTAGAGCGTGTGAGTGAGAGTAGAGCGTGTAGTGTGAGCTAGTGTAGTGCGTGTGAGTGAGAGTAGAGCGTGTAGTGTGAGCTAGTGTAGTGCGTGTGAGTGAGAGTAGAGCGTGTAGTGTGAGCTAGTGTAGTGCGTGTGAGTGAGAGTAGAGCGTGTAGTGTGAGCGAGAGTAGAGCGTGTGAGTGAGAGTAGAGCGTGTAGTGTGAGCTAGTGTAGTGCGTGTGAGTGAGAGTAGAGCGTGTAGTGTGAGCTAGTGTAGTGCGTGTGAGTGAGAGTAGAGCGTGTAGTGTGAGCTAGTGTAGTGCGTGTGAGTGAGAGTAGAGCGTGTAGTGTGAGCTAGTGTAGTGCGTGTGAGTGAGAGTAGAGCGTGTAGTGTGAGCGAGAGTAGAGCGTGTAGTGTGAGCTAGTGTAGTGCGTGTGAGTGAGAGTAGAGCGTGTAGTGTGAGCTAGTGTAGTGCGTGTGAGTGAGAGTAGAGCGTGTGAGTGAGAGTAGAGCGTGTAGTGAGTGAGCTAGTGTAGTGCGTGTGAGTGAGAGTAGAGCGTGTAGTGTGAGCGAGAGTAGAGCGTGTGAGTGAGAGTAGAGCGTGTGAGTGAGAGTAGAGCGTGTAGTGTGAGCTAGTGTAGTGCGTGTGAGTGAGAGTAGAGCGTGTGAGTGAGAGTAGAGCGTGTGAGTGAGAGTAGAGCGTGTAGTGTGAGCGAGAGTAGAGCGTGTAGTGTGAGCTAGTGTAGTGCGTGTAGTGTGAGCGAGAGTAGAGCGTGTAGTGTGAGCGAGAGTAGAGCGTGTAGTGTGAGCGAGAGTAGAGCGTGTAGTGTGAGCGAGTGTAGTGCGTGTGAGTGAGAGTAGAGCGTGTGAGTGAGAGTAGAGCGTGTAGTGTGAGCGAGAGTAGAGCGTGTAGTGTGAGCTAGTGTAGTGCGTGTGAGTGAGAGTAGAGCGTGTAGTGTGAGCTAGTGTAGTGCGTGTGAGTGAGAGTAGAGCGTGTAGTGTGAGCGAGAGTAGAGCGTGTAGTGTGAGCGAGAGTAGAGCGTGTAGTGTGAGCGAGTGTAGTGCGTGTGAGTGAGAGTAGAGCGTGTGAGTGAGAGTAGAGCGTGTAGTGTGAGCGAGAGTAGAGCGTGTAGTGTGAGCTAGTGTAGTGCGTGTGAGTGAGAGTAGAGCGTGTAGTGTGAGCTAGTGTAGTGCGTGTGAGTGAGAGTAGAGCGTGTGAGTGAGAGTAGAGCGTGTAGTGTGAGCTAGTGTAGTGCGTGTGAGCGAGAGTAGAGCGTGTAGTGTGAGCGAGAGTAGAGCGTGTAGTGTGAGCTAGTGTAGTGCGTGTGAGTGAGAGTAGAGCGTGTAGTGTGAGCTAGTGTAGTGCGTGTGAGTGAGAGTAGAGCGTGTAGTGTGAGCGAGAGTAGAGCGTGTAGTGTGAGCTAGTGTAGTGCGTGTGAGTGAGAGTAGAGCGTGTGAGTGAGAGTAGAGCGTGTAGTGAGTGAGCTAGTGTAGTGCGTGTGAGTGAGAGTAGAGCGTGTAGTGTGAGCGAGAGTAGAGCGTGTAGTGTGAGCGAGTGTAGTGCGTGTGAGTGAGTAGAGCGTGTAGTGTGAGCGAGTGTAGTGCGTGTGAGTGAGAGTAGAGCGTGTAGTGTGAGCGAGAGTAGAGCGTGTAGTGTGAGCGAGTGTAGTGCGTGTGAGTGAGTAGAGCGTGTAGTGTGAGCGAGTGTAGTGCGAGTGAGTGAGAGTAGAGCGTGTAGTGTGAGCGAGTGTAGTGCGTGTGAGTGAGAGTAGAGCGTGTAGTGTGAGCGAGTGTAGTGCGAGTGAGTGAGAGTAGAGCGTGTAGTGTGAGCGAGTGTAGTGCGAGTGAGTGAGAGTAGAGCGTGTAGTGTGAGCGAGTGTAGTGCGAGTGAGTGAGAGTAGAGCGTGTGAGCAAGTGTAGTGCGAGTAGTGCGTGTGAGCGAGTGTAGTGCGAGTGAGCGAGTGTAGTGCGTGTGAGCAAGTGTAGTGCGAGTAGTGCGTGTGAGCGAGTGTAGTGCGAGTGAGTGAGAGTAGAGCGTGTAGTGTGAGCGAGTGTAGTGCGAGTGAGTGAGAGTAGAGCGTGTAGTGTGAGCGAGTGTAGTGCGAGTGAGCGAGTGTAGTGCGTGTGAGCAAGTGTAGTGCGAGTAGTGCGTGTGAGCGAGTGTAGTGCGAGTGAGCGAGTGTAGTGCGTGTGAGCAAGTGTAGTGCGAGTAGTGCGTGTGAGCGAGTGTAGTGCGAGTGAGCGAGTGTAGTGCGTGTGAGCAAGTGTAGTGCGAGTAGTGCGTGTGAGCGAGTGTAGTGCGTGTGAGCGAGTGTAGTGCGAGTAGTGCGTGTGAGCGAGTGTAGTGCGTGTGAGCAAGTGTAGTGCGAGTGTAGTGCGAGTGAGCGAGTGTAGTGCGAGTAGTGCGTGTGAGCGAGTGTAGTGCGTGTGAGCAAGTGTAGTGCGAGTGTAGTGCGAGTGAGCGAGTGTAGTGCGAGTAGTGCGTGTGAGCGAGTGTAGTGCGAGTGAGCGAGTGTAGTGCGTGTGAGCAAGTGTAGTGCGAGTAGTGCGTGTGAGCGAGTGTAGTGCGAGTGAGTAGTTTAGTTTAGTTTATTTAAGAGTTTGACAATGCAGGATATTGAGGGACAAAACCCTGAAATGTATCAAACAGAACACATACTCAAGACAACCATATGTACCTAATTTACTAATAAAAAATAAAAGAAACAAACAGGAGTAAAACAGATGCATAGAAAAACCTGTAATACATCAGGATTTCATACAAAGAGAACCTGTAAGTTATTTATAAAACAGTTTAAGTGCACGTAGAGTCACGTGTAATGCGAGTGTTGTGTGAGTGATTGTGGGTAGTGCGAATGTAGTGTGTGTGTGTGTGTGTGTGTGAGTGTAGTGCGAGTGTGTGAGTGTAGTGTGAGCAAGTGTAGTGTGTGTGTGTGTAGTGTGAGTGTGTAGTGCGAGTGTTGTGTGAGTGATTGTGGGTAGTGCGAATGTAGTGTGTGTGTGTGTGTGAGCGAGTGTGTGTGAGTGTAGTGCGAGTGTGTGAGTGTAGTGTGAGCAAGTGTAGTGTGTGTGTGTGTGTGTAGTGTGAGTGTGTGTAGTGCGAGTGTGTGAGTGTAGTGCGAGTGTGTGTAGTGTGAGTAATGTGTGTGCAGTGTGAGCGAGTGTGAGCAAGTGTAGTGTGAGTGTGTGTGTGTGTAGTGCGAGTGTGTGTGTGTAGTGAGCGAGTGTGAGCAAGTGTAGTGTGAGTGTGTGTAGTGCGAGTGTGTAGTGCGAGTGTGTGTGTAGTGTGAGTGTGTAGTGCGAGTGTGTGTAGTGTGAGTAATGTGTGTGCAGTGTGAGTGGAGTGAGAGTGTGTAGTGTGAGTGTGTAGTGAGAGTGTGAGTGGAGTGCGAGTGTGTAGTGCGAGTGTGTGTAGTGTGAGTAATGTGTGTGCAGTGTGAGTGGAGCGCGAGCGTGTAGTGTGAGTGTGTAGTGCGAGTGTGTAGTGCGAGTGTGTGTAGTGTGTGTGCAGTGTGAGTGGAGTGCGAGTGTGTAGTGCGAGTGTGTGTAGTGTGAGTAATGTGTGTGCAGTGTGAGTGGAGTGCGAGTGTGTGTAGTGTGAGTAATGTGTGTGCAGTGTGAGTGGAGTGCGAGTGTGTGTAGTGTGAGTAATGTGTGTGCAGTGTGAGTGGAGTGCGAGTGTGTGTAGTGTGAGTAATGTGTGTGCAGTGTGAGTGGAGCGCGAGTGTGTGTAGTGTGAGTAATGTGTGTGCAGTGTGAGTGGAGCACGAGTGTGTAGTGTGAGTAATGTGTGTGCAGTGTGAGTGGAGCACGAGTGTGTAGTGTGAGTAATGTGTGTGCAGTGTGAGTGGAGTGCGAGTGTGTAGTGTGAGTGTGTAGTGCGAGTGTGTAGTGCGAGTGTGTGTAGTGTGAGTAATGTGTGTGCAGTGTGAGTGGAGCGCGAGTGTGTAGTGTGAGTGTGTAGTGCGAGTGTGTGTAGTGTGAGTAATGTGTGTGCAGTGTGAGTGGAGCGCGAGTGTGTAGTGTGAGTGTGTAGTGCGAGTGTGTGTAGTGTGAGTAATGTGTGTGCAGTGTGAGTGGAGCGCGAGTGTGTAGTGTGAGTGTGTAGTGCGAGTGTGTGTAGTGTGAGTAATGTGTGTGCAGTGTGAGTGGAGTGCGAGTGTGTAGTGTGAGTGTGTAGTGCGAGTGTGTGTAGTGTGAGTAATGTGTGTGCAGTGTGAGTGGAGTGCGAGTGTGTAGTGTGAGTGTGTAGTGCGAGTGTGTGTAGTGTGAGTAATGTGTGTGCAGTGTGAGTGGAGTGCGAGTGTGTAGTGTGAGTGTGTAGTGCGAGTGTGTGTAGTGTGAGTAATGTGTGTGCAGTGTGAGTGGAGTGCGAGTGTGTAGTGTGAGTGTGTAGTGCGAGTGTGTGTAGTGTGAGTAATGTGTGTGCAGTGTGAGTGGAGCGCGAGTGTGTAGTGTGAGTGTGTAGTGCGAGTGTGTGTAGTGTGAGTAATGTGTGTGCAGTGTGAGTGGAGTGCGAGTGTGTAGTGTGAGTGTGTAGTGCGAGTGTGTGTAGTGTGAGTAATGTGTGTGCAGTGTGAGTGGAGTGCGAGTGTGTAGTGTGAGTGTGTAGTGTGAGTGTGTGTAGTGTGAGTAATGTGTGTGCAGTGTGAGTGGAGCGCGAGTGTGTAGTGTGAGTGTGTAGTGCGAGTGTGTGTAGTGTGAGTAATGTGTGTGCAGTGTGAGTGGAGCGCGAGTGCACTCAAACACAGTGACGAGATGTTTTTGGAAAAACACAATTACAACAATTTAAAGGGAGATCTTACAATCTTTATATTCTTTATTTGCATGTTACATGATTAACAGAATTCATAAAACTTTTGCTTTTTTCATCAAAAAATGACAATCAGTTTTTTTAACCCACTTTCAAATACATCAAATTCAAATGACTTAATTTCCATTTTAATCGTTTCATGAGTGCAGAAACGTCAGTAAATAAATGCAGTTAGAAAATATTCACCGCTTTTAATGAGGATGTGCAACAACCCCGAAGACAAACAACAAAATAAAGTTTTATTTTCATGTTACAGAGCATCACGCACACACACACACACACACAAACCACACACACACACACACACACACCACACACACTCACACAAACCACACACACACACACACACAAACCACACACACTCACACAAACCACACACACACACACGCACACACACACACAAACCACACACACACACACACAAACCACACACACTCACACACACACACACTCACACAAACCACACACACACTCACACATAAACACACCACACACACACAAACAACACACACACACAAACAACACACACACTCACACACCACACACACAAACCACACACACACACACACACACACACTCACACACACCACACACACAACACACACACACAAACAACACACACACACAAACAACACACACACACTCACACACACCACACACAACACAAACAACACACACACACAAACAACAGACACACACTCACGCTCTCACACATACACACACACACTCACGCACTCTCACACACACGCTCTCACACACGCACACACACACTCACGCACACACACACACTGTCACACTCTCATGCACACACACACTCTCACACACACACTCACTCTCTCTCACACACACACACACACACTCTCACACACACACACACACTCACACACACTCTCTCTCTCTCACACACACACACACTCTCACACACACAAATATCCGCAATCAGAGTGCAGAAAGTGGGCGGAGCTTTTGCGGATAAAGGGGCGGTCACACTGCGCATCACATGACCAAAAGAAGAGTACATTTATTTCAAAGCTGCTTTTCTTAAGTGAGTCGAGAACATATTTTAATATTATTTGTGATGTAATTAGCTCAAAGCTCATGTGACCGCCCCTTAAAATCGTGTCCTCGGTGCTCCGTCAATCACCCCTGGAGGCGAACGGGATCATCCAATCACGGCAGCAGAGCTCACATACTGAAAGCTTATTGGCTGTGAGTGCTGTCAGTCAAAGGGTGGTGGGTGTCGCCCAAAAATCTCACGGTTTGAATTCACAGACTTTCAATGCTCGTTCAACACAATAAATACTCCATTTATGTTTGTATAGAAATCGTTTGTCTCGTTTTATGGCGTTTGAATCTAACGGGGAAATCCTTTTGGCAATCAGTCATTGTGTGAAATATTCTTCACACCGGACAGAAATGACCGAGCGTATAAATAAAGCCGTTTGAAAGGTAAATCTAATATTGTGTATTAAACCTCTAGTTTTACTCTCTAATCTCGTAATCTTACAGGAAGCGTCAAACGCCGCCACAGATAATGAACTACGTCTTCTAAGAAAGCTGAACTCATGATTGGATTTCATTTACACGTGAGGACATTAAGAGTCAAAAATATACACAATAAACAGAAGATTAAGTTGGGAATGACGAGTCAGGACGAGGTAAAGTGAATAAAAGCGAAGCATTCATCGGTGTCGTACATTTCACAGTTCATAAAGTATAATCAGGAATATTTCAGACGCGCACAACCGATCGCCAACACCTGTGAGGGGCAGGTGTGGGAGGGGTTAAAGGATAAGGGAGGAGTTTATTTATAGGAATTCAAGATATGGGGCGGGGTTACGTGTGTGAGAGGGGTTAAAGAGATGGGAGGAGTTAAATAAGGGAGGAGTTTATTTAAAGGAAATCATAATATGGGGTGGGGGTTAAGTGTGTGGGAGGGGTTAATGAGATGGGAGGGGTTAAATAAGGGAGGAGTTTAGTTTAAGGAATTGAAGATATGGGGCGGGGTTATGTATGTGGGAGGGGTTAATGAGATTGTAGGAGTTTATTTAAAGGAATTCAAGATATGGGTGGGGTTAATGAGATGGGAGGAGTTAAATAAGGGAGGAGTTTATTTAAAGGAATTCAAAATATGGGGTGGGGGGTTAAGTGTGTGGGAGGGGTTAATGAGATGGGAGGAGTTAAATAAGGGAGGAGTTTATTTTAAGGAATTTAATATATGGGGCGGGGTTACAGAGATGGGAGGGGTTAAATTACGGAGGAGTTTAGTTTAAGGAATTGAAGATATGGGGGCGGGGTTATGTGTGTGGGAGGGGTTAATGAGGTTTGCACTTGTTTCCAGGAATCGGAGCAGCATCCTGTTCTGCGTCTCTGAAAATATTCAAGATTTTACAATCCATCATGACACACTAATGTTTGACTGACATGACAATGATGTGTGTTTCCTAAAGTATCAAAACACAGTTAACACACACATACCTGTGATTGTTCTGAGAATCGAAACTCAAACCGCTTTCAGATCAGAAGACTGATTCTGTAAATCTGGTTTACAACAAACAGAATTAAAGATCCGAAGATTTGGTACCAGAAAATCTTACTACAATAATACAAAAGTGTGATTTTAATGTCTAATTTGACGTCCTTTTGGCAATGCTGATACATCATTAATTGCATTTAAATGATCTTAAATGATCCTGCCGCATCTCTCTGCTTCCATTATTTTACATAAACGCAATGAAAGAAATATTTTCGGCATTTCGAGATTTGACGGGTGTGTTTGGACACCAGATTCCTGTTGGAAAATGACATACATGAACTCTGTCAGATGCCCAGACAGGCAGACAGACAGACAGGCAGACAGACAGACAGGCAGACAGACAGACAGGCAGACAGATGTCACTGGAAGGGTTTGAGCCAGTTAAAATGGCAACGTTGAGTTCTTCAGAAGAGCCCCGTTCTTCAATTCCTCCGTGTCATATTTGATCCTGATAATAATTGAGCGGTTGTTCTGGGCGTAGCGTGGGCGGATGAACGGATGGAAACAGTCTGAGATGATCGATCGATGCGCTGATCATTAACACTGCACAGGAGCACAGAACACACACAGGAGGAGGAGCCAGAGTGATTGACACATGCTGCAGGAACCGTTGATGTCCCGCCCAGTACCAGGTTCTGTGAGACAGAGAGAGACAGACAGATTCTCAAATGAGTGTAAATTGTGCCATCTGGTGGTTGCTATGTGAACTGCAGTGTGAAAGTGTGTGTGAGTGAGTGTGTGTGTGTGAGTGTGTGTGTATAGTGTGTGTCTGTGTGTGTGTGTGAGTGAGTGTGAGAGTGTGTGTGTGTGTGAGAGTGTATGTGTGTGTATGTGTGTGTGTGTGTATGTGTGTGTGAAAGTGTGTGTGAGTGAGTGTGTGTGTGAGTGTGAGAGTGTGTGTGTGTGAGTGTGTGTCTGTGTGTGTGTATAGTGTGTGAGAGTGTGTGTGTGTATGTGTGTGTGTATGTCTGTGTGAGTGTGAGAGTGTATGTGTGTGTGTGAGAGTGTGTGTGTGTGTCTGTGTGAGTGTATGTGTGTGTGTGTGTGAGTGTGTGTGTATGTGTGAGTGTGTGTGTGTGTCTGTGTGTATAGTGTGTGTGTGTGTGTGAGAGAGTGTATGTGTGTGTGTGTCTGTGTGTGTGTGAGAGTATGTGTGTGAGAGTGTATGTGTGTGTGTGTGTATAGTGTGTGTGTGAGTGTGTGTGTGAGAGTGTATAGTGTGCGTGTGTGTATAGTGTGTGTGTGTGTATAGTGTGTGTGTGTGAGTGTGTGTGTATAGTGTGTGTGTGAGTGTGTGTGTGAGAGTGTATAGTGTGTGTGTGTATAGTGTGTGTATGAGTGTGTGTGTGAGTGTATGTGAGTGTGTGTGTGTGTATAGTGTGTGTGTGTGAGTGTGTGTGTGAGAGTGTATAGTGTGTTTGTGTATAGTGTGTGTGTGTGTGTGAGTGTGTGTGTGTATAGTGTGTGTGTGTGTGTATAGTGTGTGAGTGTGTGTATAGTGTGTGTGTGTATAGTGTGTGTGTGTGTGTGTGTGTATAGTGTGTGTGTGTGTGTAGTGTGTATATGAGTGTATGTATGTGAGTGTGTGTGTGTATAGTGTGTGTGTGTGTGTGTGAGTGTGTGTGTGAAAGTGTATAGTGTGTGTGTGAGTGTGTGTGTGAGAGTGTATAGTGTGTGTGTGTGTGTGAGTGTGTGTGTGAAAGTGTATAGTGTGTGTGTGAGTGTGTGTGTGAGAGTGTATAGTGTGTGTGTGTGTGTGTATAGTGTGTGTGTGTGTGTGTGTGTAGATCCAACATGTCACATGAAGTTTGGCTTCATAAATACTTTATTTTGCACGGTTGAATGTCGTGAATAGTGGAAATGTGTGTGAGAGAGTGTGTGTGTGTGTGAGAGTGTGTGTGTGTGTCACTCACTAAAAAGGAAGACGCTGGCGTTGTGTATGCCCAGTCTGTTGGTGGCGACACACGTGTAATTTCCGTAATCGTCTTCAGTGACGTTTGCGACCACCAGCAGCGTTCGAGATCCAGCGATCTGAATACTGACGCTTTGAGAACTCGACAATCTGACACACAAACACGGTCATTAACACACATTCAAATAAACCACAAGCACGACTTGTGTAAAGCAGATTATTACACTGGAATACTGTGCTCTGATTGGTCAATGGCGCCATCTAGTGGTCTGATATTTCTCAGTAACAACCGCACATACACGTATCAGACCGCTCATCCGGGTATTCTCAATCATCTCTCCTGCTGCTAATATAATAACAATCTCAACTCTAATCAGTGTTACATGTATGTATTTGGGAAGTAGGCGTGTAGTAAGCGGGATAATGAGCAGTCAGACGGTAGTTATCGCAAACTACAGTTGAAGTCAGAAGTTACATACAAGTTAGCCAAATACAGTTTTTCACAATTCCGGACATTTAATGGTAGAAACATTCCCTGTCTCAGTTCGGGTCGCGACTTTATTTTAAGAATGTGAAATGTCAGAATAATAGTCGAGAGAATGATTTATTTCAGCTTTTGTCTTTCATCACATTCCCAGTGGGGCAGAATTTTACACACACTTTATTAGTATTTGGCAGCATTGCCTTTAAATTGTTTAACTTGGGTCAAATGTTTTGGGTTTCCTTCCAGAAGCTTCTTTGGAGGAACACTTGGGGTCATTGTCCATTCAGAAGACCCATTTGTGACCGAGATGTTATTATCATTATATATCCGCATAATGTTCCTTCCTCATGATGTCATCATCTATTTTGTGAAGTGCACCAGTCCCTCCTGCAGCAAACACCCCCACAACATGATGCTCCACCCCCACAACATGATGATGCTGCACCCCCACAACATGATGCTCCACCCCCACAACATGATGATGCTGCACCCCCACAACATGATGCTCCACCCCCACAACATGATGATGCTGCACCCCCACAACATGATGCTCCACCCTCACAACATGATGCTGCTGCACCCCCACAACATGATGCTCCACCCCCACAACATGATGCTCCACCCCCACAACATGATGATGCTCCACCCCCACAACATGATGCTCCACCCCCACAACATGATGATGCTGCACCCCCACAACATGATGCTCCACCCCCACAACATGATGCTGCTGCACCCCCACAACATGATGCTCCACCCCCACAACATGATGCTCCACCCCCACAACATGATGCTGCACCCCCACAACATGATGCTGCACCCCCACAACATGATGCTCCACCCCCACAACATGATGCTGCACCCCCACATGATGCTCCACCCCCACAACATGATGCTGCTGCACCCCCACAACATGATGCTCCACCCCCACAACATGATGCTCCACCCCCACAACATGCTGCTGCACCCCCACAACATGATGCTGCCACCCCCACAACATGATGCTGCCACCCCCACAACATGATGCTCCACCCCCACAACATGATGCTGCACCCCCACAACATGCTGCTGCCACCCCCACAACATGATGCTGCCACCCCCACAACATGATGCTGCCACCCCCACAACATGCTGCTGCACCCCCACAACAAGCTGCTGCCACCCCCACAACATGATGCTGCCACCCCCACAACATGATGCTGCCACCCCCACAACATGCTGCTGCACCCCCACAACAAGCTGCTGCCACCCCCACAACATGCTGCTGCCACCCCCACAACATGATGCTGCCACCCCCACAACATGATGCTGCCACCCCCACAACATGCTGCTGCACCCCCACAACAAGCTGCTGCCACCCCCACAACATGATGCTCCACCCCCACAACATGATGCTGCCACCCCCACAACATGATGCTGCCACCCCCACAACATGCTGCTGCACCCCCACAACAAGCTGCTGCCACCCCCACAACATGATGCTCCACCCCCACAACATGATGCTGCCACCCCCACAACATGATGCTGCCACCCCCACAACATGCTGCTGCACCCCCAGAACAAGCTGCTGCCCCCCACAACATGATGCTCCACCCCCACAACATGCTGCTGCCACCCCCACAACATGATGCTGCACCCCCACAACATGATGCTGCCACCCCCACAACATGATGCTCCACACAGTGATGACTGTGTGGTCACATGATGGCGTCTCCTTCCTGAGCGGTATGATGACCGTGTGGTCACATGATGGCGTCTCCTTCCTGAGCGGTATGATGTCTGTGTGGTCACATGATGGTGTCTCCTTCCTGAGCGGTATGATGACTGTGTGGTCACATGATGGCGTCTCCTTCCTGAGCGGTATGATGACTGTTTGGTCACATGATGGTGTCTCCTTCCTGAGCGGTATGATGACTGTGTGGTCACGTGATGGTGTCTCCTTCCTGAGCGGTATGATGACTGTGTGGTCACATGATGGTGTCTCCTTCCTGAGCGGTGTGATGAATGTGTGGTCACATGATGGTGTCTCCTTCCTGAGCGGTATGATGACTGTTTGGTCACATGATGGTGTCTCCTTCCTGAGCGGTATGATGACTGTGTGGTCACATGATGGTGTCTCCTTCCTGAGCGGTATGATGACTGTGTGGTCACGTGATGGTGTCTCCTTCCTGAGCGGTATGATGACTGTGTGGTCACATGATGGTGTCTCCTTCCTGAGCGGTATGATGACTGTGTGGTCACATGATGGCGTCTCCTTCCTGAGCGGTATGATGACTGTGTGGTCACATGATGGTGTCTCCTTCCTGAGCGGTATGATGACTGTGTGGTCACATGATGGTGTCTCCTTCCTGAGCGGTGTGATGAATGTGTGGTCACTTGATGGTGTCTCCTTCCTGAGCGGTATGATGACTGTGTGGTCACATGATGGCGTCTCCTTCCTGAGCGGTATGATGACTGTGTGGTCACATGGTGTTTATACTTGTGTACTATTGTTTGTACAGATGAATGTGGCACCTTCAGGTGTTTGGAAATTGCTTCCAAGGATGATCCAGACTTGTGGAGGTCCACAGCAGTTTTCTGAGGTCTCGGCTGATTTCTGGTGATTGTCCCGTGATGTCAATCAAAGAGGCACTGAGTTTAAAACACATCCACAGGTACACCTCCTGTACACCTCCTGTAAGAAGCTAATTGTCTAAAGGTGTGACATCATTTTCTGGAATGTTCCAAGCTGCTTAAAGACACAGTTACCTTAGTGTTTGTAAACTTCTGACCCGCTGGAATTGTTATAGTCAATTAAAAGTGACACAATCGGTCTGTAAACTCGTGTACTCATGTCATGCACAAAGTAGACGTCCTAAATGACTTGCCAAAACTATAGTTTGCTAATATTAAATCAGGAGTGGTTAAAAAATACAAGTTTTAATGACTTCAGCCTAAATGTATGTAAACTTCTGACTTCAGCTGTAAACCCCTTAATGATGATACAATGTATAAAATGCATTTGTGTCTAATAATGGTTTAATATGGGTGGGTTTATAAAACAGGTGTTAAGCAGGAAATTAAGGTGGGCAAAAAATACTAACAATAACAAAAATGCCCCCATGAATAAAAAATATTGTGCCAAAAAATGGCACTTTAATCAATTATTCAGTATTTTAACATCTGATGTTGTTCTCAAAGGGATCATGACACATTTGCATCTGACCGCCTCCACAACACGCCTACTTTATAACTTCTGTAGCCCCGCCCACTAGCGGTGAGCCAATCAGAACAGTGGGGGTTTACTGTCGAGTCTTAAAGGAGAAGCAGCCCCATTACGGAGCACTTCTGAATGAATGAGGGTGCACACATGAACATGTTTTACAAATATATGATGAATCTAATGATTAATCTTGAGTTTGCATTATTGATCTCTTATTAATTGATCATAAACTGTTCTAATGTAGAATTGAACTGACCTGCGGTCGTCTCTGTACCACTCATACTTGGGCTGAGGAACGGCCGCCGCCTCACAGTGCAGGACTCCTGTTTGTCCGAGCGCCGTCTCTGAGCTGCGAACTTCCTTTATATACGGCGGATCTGAACAAACACACACTGATGTACATGTGCCGTGTGTAACGTGTGTAACAGATGCAGTGTGAGAAGAACACGTGCACTTACAGTTGACGATCACATTGACATATTTGACATCAGGTGTGGAGACGTCATTACTGGCTTTACATTCATAACGTCCCGACTGAGAGCGAACGATCCCAGAGATCTCCAGATATTCACCAACATCCAGAGCTTCAGCTGAAACACAAACACATCATCATCATCATCATCAGATGGTTTAATCACATGTGTATTCTGGTGTCGTCCAGCAGGTGGTGCACATGAGTGTGTGTGAGTCTTTATACACAATCATCCAGAACATCACGAGAGAGTCGTTGAACACCAGAAACACACACACACACACACACACACACACACACACACACACACACGTGTGCTGTGAATCACTAACAACATCAATTTCAGCACATAGTTTAAACCAGCAGAGAAAATGTCTAAAAACCCCTTTGAGAGCACAAAAGCTCACTGAACGACTTTCAGATGTTAAATGATGTCTGTCAGAACAACTGAAGTCATCCGTGTTTGATGCGACTGTTAGTTTAAATAAAATCATAAATTAGTTTCAGTAGATCTGAGATTCAAATTCAGACTCATGAACTGAAACACAATTGACACACACACACACACACACACACACACACACACACACTACACATCCACACACACACACTACACATCCACACACACACACTCTACACATCCACACACACACACACACACTACACATCCACACACACACTACACATCCACACACACACACACACACTACACATCCACACACACACACACACACACACACACACACACACTACACATCCACACACACTACACATACACACACTACACATCCACACACACACACTCTACACATCCACACACACACTACACATCCACACACACACACACTACACATCCACACACACACACTACACATCCACATCCACACACACACTACAGATCAACACACACTACAGATCCACACACAAACACTACACATCCACACACACACTACACATCCACACTACACATCCACACACACACTACACATCCACATCCACACACACACACACACACTCTACACATCCACACACACACACACACACACACACTCTACACATCCACATCCACACACACACTACACATCCACACACACTACAGATCCACACACACACTACAGATCCACACACAAACACTACACATCCACACACACACACACTCACACTACACATCCACACACACACACTACACATCCACACACACACACTACACATCCACACACACTACACATCCACACACACACACTACACATCCACATCCACACACACACACACACTCTACACATTCACACACACACACATCCAGACACACACTCTACACATCAACACACACACACTACAGATCCACACACACACTATACATCCACATCCACACACACACTACAGATCAACACACACACACTACACATCCACACACACACTACAGATCCACACACACACACTACACATCCACACACACACACACTACACAGACACTTACACACACACACACACACACACACACACACTCACACACACATTAGGAAGCTGAAAGGCTTTTGAGAACAAGTGAACACAGGCGGCTCATTTACATGCTCATGTTTTATTCATCAGTCATTTACAACAGTGAGACACAATGTGTTTATTTAGTGAATACTAATTTATGTAGAACAGTTGAATAGAGAAAGTTCAGAAGAACTGAGAGAGATCACGACACGTGAAACACACACATACACACACCTCACACTCACAGTCACACACACTCAACAACAACAACAACCGCCCTTTGCCACTAAGTCGCGGTGACATCACCACGACGCTTGTGCCAGGCTATGTGCACGTTAAGGCCACGTGAAGTGTCAAACGCCCGCTGGCAGGAGGTCACGGGACAGATCCAACAGGTGACACGGGTTGACTGACAGAGATGACTGACTGATGCACCACCTGTGCCCCCTACTGTGCCAACTTGCTGTGCTTTAGCCATCCGTTGTTGTTGGAGGGCGACTGCCTCCAACTGGCCAGCAGCGTCCTTCACGAGCCTCCTCCAAAGAGGCCGATCTTGACACCGCTGGTACCAGTCATCGGCAAGTCCACTCATCTCCACATCCTCCTGTACCACATCACTCCATCTCCTCTCCAGCCCGTGCTGCGCACGCTCAGCCCCCTCTGTCCGGCCGAACAAAAGCTGTTAGGCATGCGGTGGACGGGCATTCAGGCTACATGACCCAGCCAACGCAACCTTGCCTGCCGGAGGAGCTCACCGATGGGACGTAGTTTTACCCGGGACACTCACTCACTCACTCGCCGCTTCTCTCCGGGCGGACCGGAGTTAGACTCACGACCCCCGTTGGTCAGAACACCCCACCGCGTTCTCTGCGACTCTTGGGGACACTCCTCCACCCCTGGCAGATGCCGTACTGCTCCAGGCGGTCTGGGAGACACTTCCCTCCTCCCTCGCAGACGGCGGTCTTTCTTCGACCCCTCCGTGTTTCTGGGGGATGGCAGGGATCTCCTCCGCCCCTGGCAGCGGCTCCATCGCTCCAGGCGGTTGGTCTACTCCCTCCCCCGGTGGACGGCAGTGTCGAGGACTCCGCGATGGGTATCCCTCCTCCTTCCCGGGCTTCAGCACCAGTGTAAAGGGATTTAAGGAAAAGGAGGAGGCGAGAACCGGCTTGTCAATAGAAATAAAGTTTTAATAATAAACTTAAAACAAAGGACAAACACACACGACGGACATGTCCGTAAATAATCTCTCTCTCGTCGCACCACCGTCTGCCTTTATCGGCCTTTATCCCTCTTGGAGGTTGATTAGCCTGATACGGGACCGGGTGTGTATCATCCCGACCCGGCCCTGCCACAGTTGGTATGTTGTGATGCATGAATAACAGAATGATTCACATGGGAATATCTGTTCTCATGTGTTAGTCTTCAGGAGTTTTCCATGAGAACCGGTTCTTGACTCGCAACGCTAATTATTCATGACAGCTGATTGTTTGATGGATCAGATACAGTCATGGGATTGTGTTGTCCAGAGTGTATCAGATATTTAACACCACTAACTATGAGGAGATTTTGAATTAAAGTCTCATATCTCTGAGGAACTGGAGGTTACCCTTCCAGTCAAAGTCACTGATTGAATTTGAGATGATCAGATTTGAATGATGGGATGAGATATGATGAGTTCATGATGTTAAAGATCTGAGATGGAAAGTTTAATTTCAGGAGCTCATTTAAAAGCAACAGATTTACACAATAATCCAATAAAAACAATAAACAGACCCATAAAACACTGAAGATAAGAATTATCAAACGATCAGATTTAAAACTAGCTAGAGATGGAGCAGACCTCACGTGTCCGGAGAACACCCTTAGATTTACAGCGAGACACAAGAGAAGCAGATTACATGATCGAAGCACTGTTTGAGGAGAGGAAGGATTCAACAGGTCACACGCAGACAGCACTTCTAAAACCAATTCTATAATTAACAGGAAGCTGAAGTTGCTATAACAGGAGAAATGTGATTTGAATAATCTGAGATGTACAGAGAATGACCGTAATGCAAAATAGTGTTAATTTTGTCACCTATTTTTAATTTAGTCTTAGTCTTGTGCGAAATGTCCTTGTTAGTTTTAGTCATATTTAGTCATTCACGTATCTTTTTTTATTAGTCAAGTTTTAGTCGACTAAAAGTCTCGTCATTTTAGTCTAGTTTTAGTCAAATGAGAATTTAAGGTATCTTAGTCAAGTTTCAAAACATTTGAGTCTTTTTTTAAATAAATTATTTCTGAGATTAATTCTGAGATAACCATTTCAGTCAAATAATGTTTCACACATCTCAAATATTGGTTAAATGTCATAATTACCTGACAAAATACACTTGTTGAATGATTTGTTGAATTCACTTTGTTAAACGTGTCTGGTTTTCTGATTTAAGAGACACATTCACAAATGATGAACTTGTTCTGAAGAGTATTTTATTAAGCAAATAAGTTACATAAAATATATATAACCTGCATAATGTATGTGCCACAACACCATAGCTAACTGGTTCATTTACAGCGTAGATGCCTAAAATCAGCATTAGCTTATGAGACGTATATTTAAGTTAACTTCCCTGAATGTGTGGGTGGTTAGCCTTTAGATGTCGCTTAAGGTTGGTGGTGTTTTTCCCGGTAGTGTTTATCCGCAGTGCTTCCTGTCAGTTATAATGACACATTCTGACTTTTTGTCAATATCATTGTACCTAAAATGCGACCAAATATCGAGCCTCTTCCTTCTACCTAGCATGTTGTCGGCGCTCGTCGCGTGTTCGCCACTGTCTATGATTGTTGTGTTCTTGCTCCATGTAGTTTCGTGTTGCAGCCACAGGAGTATGAGACCTGTAACCGTTACTAGAGCAACAGCGCGAACTCATTCGGAATATTTTGAAGGCGTAACAGCTGAATATTCAATCTCATGGTGAAGTAGAGACGATTGTAGACGAAAATGAAGAGAGATTTTATCTTAGTTTTTATTTTATGCAAAACATTTTAGTCTCGTCTTTTTTCGTCAACAATAATGCATGTTAATTTAGTCTTAGTCAGCGTTTTTGGACATTGGTGCAGTCTCGTCATCGTCTCGTCTTAGTCATGGAAAAAAAGGTTGTTGACGAACATATTTAGTCTCGTCTGACGAAATTAACACTGATGCAAACGTGATGTAACATCATGATTATGGTCTCCATTGCCCCCTGCTGAAAACAGCTGGAGTTGCACTTACTGCCCCCTGCTGAAAACAGCTGGAGTTGCACTTACTGCCCCCTGCTGAAAACAGCTGGAGTTGCACTTACTGCCCCCTGCTGAAAACAGCTGGAGTTGCACTTACTGCCCCCTGCTGAAAACAGCTGGAGTTGCACATACTGCCCCCCTGCTGAAAACAGCTGGAGTTGCACTTACTGCCCCCTGCTGAAAACAGCCTGAGTTGCACATACTGCCCCCTGCTGAAAACAGCTGGAGTTGCACTTACTGCCCCCTGCTGAAAACAACTGGAGTTGCACTTACTGCCCCCTGCTGAAAACAGCTGGAGTTGCACATACTGCCCCCTGCTGAAAACAACTGGAGTTGCACATACTGCCCCCTGCTGAAAACAGCTGGAGTTGCACTTACTGCCCCCTGCTGAAAACAGCTGGAATTGCACTTACTGCCCCCTGCTGAAAACAACTGGAGTTGCACTTACTGCCCCCTACTGAAAACAGCTGGAATTGCACTTACTGCCCCCTGCTGAAAACAGCTGGAGTTGCACTTACTGCCCCCTGCTGAAAACAGCTGGAGTTGCACATACTGCCTCCTGCTGAAAACAGCTGGAGTTGCACTTACTGCCCCCTGCTGAAAACAGCTGGAGTTGCACTTACTGCCCCCTGCTGAAAACAACTGGAGTTGCACTTACTGCCCCCTACTGAAAACAGCTGGAATTGCACTTACTGCCCCCTGCTGAAAACAGCTGGAGTTGCACTTACTGCCCCCTGCTGAAAACAGCTGGAGTTGCACATACTGCCTCCTGCTGAAAACAGCTGGAGTTGCACTTACTGCCCCCTGCTGAAAACAGCCTGAGTTGCACATACTGCCCCCTGCTGAAAACAACTGGAGTTGCACTTACTGCCCCCTGCTGAAAACAACTGGAGTTGCACTTACTGCCCCCTGCTGAAAACAGCTGGAGTTGCACTTACTGCCCCCTGCTGAAAACAGCTGGAGTTGCACTTACTGCCCCCTGCTGAAAACAGCTGGAGTTGCACTTACTGCCCCCTGCTGAAAACAGCTGGAGTTGCACTTACTGCCCCCTGCTGAAAACAACTGGAGTTGCACATACTGCCCCCTGCTGAAAACAGCTGGAGTTGCACTTACTGCCCCCTGCTGAAAACAGCTGGAGTTGCACTTACTGCCCCCTGCTGAAAACAGCTGGAGTTGCACTTACTGCCTCCTGCAGAAAACAGCTGGAGTTGCACTTACTGCCCCCTGCTGAAAACAGCTGGAGTTGCACTTACTGCCCCCTGCTGAAAACAGCTGGAGTTGCACTTACTGCCCCCTGCTGAAAACAGCTGGAGTTGCACTTACTGCCCCCTGCTGAAAACAGCTGGAGTTGCACTTACTGCCCCCTGCTGAAAACAGCTGGAACTTTAAGTTGAATTGCTCCGATGGAATATTCTTTATTATGAGACATGATTAATTGTGTTAAATTGTTAACATGTTATTTCTTATATAATTAATCACAGTGAATTAACATGTTAAATCGACAGCGCTAATATTAATATACAGTGTAACTAGATTTTTTACATTTTCGGAGTGGTGTTTTTTGTATAAAACTCACGGCCACAAGAAGGGGGTTGTTCTGAGTGATTTAGCTGGTTGCTATGTGGTTGCTTAGGTGTTACTCACTGGTAAACACCACTAACTACTAGAGTTTTCCTAAGAGGCTCGTAGATGCTTGTCTCTGATTGGCTGACTCCATGTAAGCAGCTGATTGGTTGTTTCTCACCTGATGGGTTGAGCAGTCTCCAGGTGATGGAGGGATCTGGCCTCCCATTGGCCAAACACGTCAGTGTGACATTACTGCCCTCGTTCACTGTCAGGTCCTCAGACACTTTATAAATAGTTGCAGGAACTGAGAGAGAGAAAGAGGACGAGTGTTAATGAGGTTAATGTACAGCTCATTCATTACATGCAGCTTCAGCAACACAAACTCATCTGCTGTGAGGAACAACACACTGAAACAGCAGCATTCAGTATCAAACCACACCCCCTATGTGAAATATAACCACTCCCCTTTCACCTCTGCCCCGCCCTGTTCACTCTGAGATGGCAGTTCTGTTATATAAACTAAACAGGAACTCCAGATTCTTCAACAGCATTCATAAACTCCGTCTGTAAAGCACGTCTTGTCAGAGTTGTAGTGGTTCACAGATTCTCATCTCTCTACACTAGAGGGCGTAATCACTCTCTCTCTCTCTCTCACTCTCACTCTCTCTTACTCGCACGCTCTCTCTCTCTCTCTCTTACTCGCATGCTCACTCTCTCTCTCTCAATCTCTCTCCCTCACTCTCTCTCTCTCTCTCACTCTCTCTCTCTCAATTCAATTCAATTCAAGGGTCTTTATTGGCATGAATACATTATTGCCAAAGCAGAGGCTGTGTAAAAAAGGAACTTCACCTTAATCTATAATTAACAAATTTAACAAATATAAAAATAAATACAGAACAGGTTCAGAACTGCTGAAGACCGCAGTGTTTAAATAACTGACATATACTGACACATAAATGCATATACACACATAAACTGAGGGTCACTGTGGTGGACATTGGGGTGGCACACATAACACAGATTCACCAGCTGTCTCTCTCTCACTCTCTCTCGCTCGGTCACTTTCTCTCTCTCTCTCTTACTCGCTCTCTCTCTATCTCTCCTGCAGTCCTCATGAAAGCGTCTCTGTCTCTCTAACATGCATGAAATTGCATTTGTAGTTGCAGCAACACTGACAAGAAAATCCAACACAAATACATGTCACACACACACACATACACACCGACACACACACACTCAGACACACACACACACAGACACACACACAGACACACACACACACACACACACACACACACACACACACACTCAGACACACACACACACAGACACACACACAGACACACACACACACAGACACACACACACACAGACACACACACACACACAGACACACACATAGACACACACACACACACACACACACACACACACACAGACACACACACACACACACACACAGACACACACACACACACACACACACACTCAGACACACACACACACAGACACACACTCAGACACACACACACAGACACACACACACACACACACACAGACACACACACTCAGACACACACACACACAGACACACACACACAGACACACACACACACACACACACACACACACTACACTCATACATACACACACACACACTCACACACACACACAATAACAACAACTGTAATAACACAAATCATCAGAGGATGTATATGTTCATTAAATTGAAATATTTAATCTTATTTTTACACATTCAGTTTTCTATTGTACCTTCAATGACATCATTCGCAATGCATCATGGGACGAGCAGCTCACTGCCTTCTACCTTTATTGTGTTTATTTAGGAAAACACTTTTTTGCTTCAAATGAGGGTTTGTTGTGATTCGTCTTGAGCTTCTAAAGTTTCAAACAGTTTATTGAAGAAGAAGAAGAAGAAGAATAAAAAATCCCTCTGGAGAAAATAAAGAGCGTTCACTCACTGTCGAGTCTGTAACGTGTTGAACGTGTGGCAGACACGCATCACAGAACTGATTTAGAAATGCTGTGATTGTCAAGTGTGTGGACGGACCCCGTCAGCAACATCTGTCACTCTTTGGTCATTTTTGTCAATGGAACATCAGCATTTACAGACGCATATGAATCACTGAAGTCTTCAAAGTCACAACGGACTGAAACCCCTCAGACCTGATTCAGCGCTCACAGCTGCTGGTGAGATTTATCACAGTGTCTTCCAGTTGAACAGAATGAAAGATTCCTTTCAGTACAAACTGCACACGAGCACAATAAACCTCCACCGTTTGATCGATTCTGAAGATAAATGACATTTGCCTGTAATTTATTTTGTCACTCTTTTATTTGGTGCCGCGTGTCAGAGCGGTTTAGATCAATCTAGAAGGAAACTTGCACAGTCAAGTGATCCTCCTTAATTGCATCAAGATTTATGATTTTTGCAAAAACAAAACTGCACAAAACAATCCACAAGAGTAATGAACACGTTGCTGCTTACAGAAGAAGATGCTCGTCATCAATCTCAAAAACACTTCAGACCCCGTGAAGGCCAAAGACGAGTCCATACTACCGCTAGACGAGTACACACTACTGCTAGACGAGTACATACTACTGCTAGAGGAGTACATACTACTGCTAAGCGTGTACATGCTACTGCTAGAGGAGTACATACTACTGCTAGATGAGTACATACTACTGCTAGAGGAGCCCATACTACTGCTAGATGAGTACATACTACTGCTAGATGAGTACATACTACTGCTAGACGAGTACATACTACTGCTAGATGAGTACATACTACTGCTAGACGAGTACATACTACTGCTAGACGAGTACATACTACTGCTAGATGAGTACATACTACTGCTAGACGAGTACATACTACTGCTAGACGAGTACATACTACTGCTAGACGAGTACACACTACTGCTAGACGAGTACATACTACTGCTAGACGAGTACACACTACTGCTAGAGTACACACTACTGCTAGACGAGCACACACTACTGCTAGATGAGTACATACTACTGCTAGAGTACACACTACTGCTAGACGAGCACACACTACTGCTAGATGAGTACATACTACTGCTAGATGAGTACATACTACTGCTAGACGAGTACATACTACTGCTAGATGAGTACATACTACTGCTAGATGAGTACATACTACTGCTAGACGAGTACATACTACTGCTAGATGAGTACATACTACTGCTAGAGTACACACTACTGCTAGACGAGCACACACTACTGCTAGATGAGTACATACTACTGCTAGATGAGTACATACTACTGCTAGATGAGTACACACACTACTGCTAGATGAGTACATACTACTGCTAGACGAGTACACACTACTGCTAGATGAGTACATACTACTGCTAGACGAGTACACACTACTGCTAGAGTACACACTACTGCTAGACGAGCACACACTACTGCTAGATGAGTACATACTACTGCTAGATGAGTACATACTACTGCTAGAGGAGCCCATACTACTGCTAGATGAGTACATACTACTGCTAGAGGAGCCCATACTACTGCTAGATGAGTACATACTACTGCTAGATGAGTACATACTACTGCTAGATGAGTACATACTACTGCTAGACGAGCACACACTACTGCTAGATGAGTACATACTACTGCTAGATGAGTACATACTACTGCTAGATGAGTACATACTACTGCTAGACGAGCACATACTACTGCTAGATGAGTACACACTACTGCTAGACGAGTACATACTACTGCTAGACGAGTACACACTACTGCTAGAGTACACACTCTGCTAGACGAGTACACACTACAGCTAGACGAGTACACACTACCGCTAGACGAGCACATACTACTGCTAGACGAGTACATACTACTGCTAGAGGAGTACACACTACAGCTAGACGAGCACACACTAATGGTAGACGAGTACACACTAATGGTAGACGAGTACACACTACTGCTAGACGAGTACACACTACAGCTAGACGAGCACACACTAATGGTAGACGAGTACACACTAATGGTAGACGAGTACACACTACTGCTAGACGAGCACATACTACTGCTAGACGAGTACACACTACTGCTAGACGAGCACACACTACTGCTAGACGAGTACACACTACTGCTAGACGAGTACACACTACTGCTAGACGATCACATACTACTGCTAGAGGAGCCCATACTACTGCTAGATGAGTACATACTACTGCTAGAGGAGTTCATACTACTGCTAGATGAGTACATACTACTGCTAGACGAGTCCATACTACTGCTAGAGGAGTACATACTACTGCTAGACGAGCCCATACTACTGCTAGACGAGCCCATACTACTGCTGCTAGATGAGTACATACTACTGCTAGAGGAGCCCATACTACTGCTAGATGAGTACACACTACTGCTAGACGAGTACACACTACTGCTAGACGAGTACACACTAATGGTAGACGAGCACACACTAATGGTAGACGAGTACACGCTACTGCTAGACGAGTACACACTAATGGTAGACGAGCACACACTAATGGTAGACGAGTACACACTACTGCTAGATGAGTCCATACTACTGCTAGACAAGTACACACTACTGCTAGACGAGCACATACTACTGCTAGACGAGTACACACTACTGCTAGACGAGCACATACTACTGCTAGATCAGTACATACTACTGCTAGATGAGTACATACTACCGCTAGACGAGCACATACTACCGCTAGACGAGTACACACTACTGCTAGACGAGTACACACTACTGCTAGAGTACACACTACTGCTAGACGAGCACACACTACTGCTAGATGAGTACATACTACTGCTAGATGAGTACATACTACTGCTAGAGGAGCCCATACTACTGCTAGATGAGTACATACTACTGCTAGATGAGTACATACTACTGCTAGACGAGTACATACTACTGCTAGATGAGTACATACTACTGCTAGACGAGCACACACTACTGCTAGATGAGTACATACTACTGCTAGATGAGTACATACTACTGCTAGACGAGTACATACTACTGCTAGACGAGCACATACTACTGCTAGATGAGTACACACTACTGCTAGACGAGTACATACTACTGCTAGACGAGTACACACTACTGCTAGAGTACACACTCTGCTAGACGAGTACACACTACCGCTAGACGAGCACACACTACCGCTAGACGAGCACATACTACCGCTAGACGAGCACATACTACCGCTAGACGAGCACACACTACCGCTAGACGAGCACATACTACCGCTAGACGAGCACATACTACTGCTAGACGAGCACATACTACTGCTAGACGAGTACACACTACTGCTAGACGAGTACATACTACTGCTAGACGAGTACATACTACTGCTAGAGGAGTACACACTACAGCTAGACGAGCACACACTAATGGTAGACGAGTACACACTAATGGTAGACGAGTACACACTACTGCTAGACGAGTACACACTACAGCTAGACGAGCACACACTAATGGTAGACGAGTACACACTAATGGTAGACGAGTACACACTACTGCTAGACGAGCACATACTACTGCTAGACGAGTACACACTACTGCTAGACGAGCACACACTACTGCTAGACGAGTACACACTACTGCTAGACGAGTACACACTACTGCTAGACGATCACATACTACTGCTAGAGGAGCCCATACTACTGCTAGATGAGTACATACTACTGCTAGAGGAGTTCATACTACTGCTAGATGAGTACATACTACTGCTAGACGAGTCCATACTACTGCTAGAGGAGTACATACTACTGCTAGACGAGCCCATACTACTGCTGCTAGATGAGTACATACTACTGCTAGAGGAGCCCATACTACTGCTAGATGAGTACACACTACTGCTAGATGAGTACACACTACTGCTAGACGAGTACACACTAATGGTAGACGAGCACACACTAATGGTAGACGAGTACACGCTACTGCTAGACGAGTACACACTAATGGTAGACGAGCACACACTAATGGTAGACGAGTACACACTACTGCTAGACGAGTCCATACTACTGCTAGACAAGTACACACTACTGCTAGACGAGCACATACTACTGCTAGACGAGTACACACTACTGCTAGACGAGCACATACTACTGCTAGATCAGTACATACTACTGCTAGATGAGTACATACTACCGCTAGACGAGCACATACTACCGCTAGACGAGTACACACTACTGCTAGACGAGTACACACTACTGCTAGACGAGCACACACTACTGCTAGACGAGCACACACTACTGCTAGACGAGTACATACTACTGCTAGACGAGCACACACTACTGCTAGACGAGTACACACTACTGCTAGAGGAGCCCATACTACTGCTAGACGAGTACACACTACTGCTAGACGAGCACATACTACTGCTAGACGAGCACACACTACTGCTAGACGAGTACACACTACTGCTAGAGGAGCCCATACTACTGCTAGACGAGTACACACTACTGCTAGACGAGCACATACTACTGCTAGATCAGTACATACTACTGCTAGAGGAGTTCATACTACTGCTAGATGAGTACATACTACTGCGAGTACGAGTAACGGTAATCAACAGTAAAACCATAGTAACGGTAATCAACAGTAAATCCATAGTAACGGTAATCAACAGTAAATCCACAGTAACGGTAATCAACAGTAAAACCACAGTAACGGTAATCAACAGTAAATCCATAGTAACGGTAATCAACAGTAAATCCACAGTAACGGTAATCAACAGTAAATCCACAGTAAAACCACAGTAACGGTAATCAACAGTAAATCCACAGTAACGGTAATCAACAGTAAATCCACAGTAACGGTAATCAACAGTAAATCCACAGTAACGGTAATCAACAGTAAAACCACAGTAACGGTAATCAACAGTAAATCCACAGTAACGGTAATCAACAGTAAATCCACAGTAAAACCACAGTAACGGTAATCAACAGTAAATCCACAGTAACGGTAATCAACAGTAAAACCACAGTAACGGTAATCAACAGTAAAACCATAGTAACGGTAATCAACAGTAAATCCACAGTAACGGTAATCAACAGTAAAACCATAGTAACAGTAATCAACAGTAAATCCATAGTAACGGTAATCAACAGTAAAACCATAGTAACGGTGATCAACAGTAAAACCATAGTAACGGTAATCCACAGTAAAACCATAGTAACGGTGATCAACAGTAAAACCATAGTAACGGTAATCAACAGTAAATCCACAGTAAAACCATAGTAACGGTAATCAACAGTAAAACCATAGTAACGGTAATCAACAGTAAATCCACAGTAAAACCATAGTAACGGTGATCAACAGTAAAACCATAGTAACGGTAATCAACAGTAAAACCATAGTAACAGTAATCAACAGTAAATCCATAGTAACGGATTTACCATAGTAACGGTAATCAACAGTAAAACCATAGTAACGGTAATCAACAGTAAAACCACAGTAACGGTAATCAACAGTAAATCCACAGTAACGGTAATCAACAGTAAAACCATAGTAACAGTAATCAACAGTAAATCCATAGTAACGGATTTACCATAGTAACGGTAATCAACAGTAAAACCATAGTAACGGTGATCAACAGTAAAACCATAGTAACGGTAATCCACAGTAAAACCATAGTAACGGTGATCAACAGTAAAACCATAGTAACGGTAATCAACAGTAAATCCACAGTAAAACCATAGTAACGGTAATCAACAGTAAAACCATAGTAACGGTAATCAACAGTAAATCCACAGTAAAACCATAGTAACGGTGATCAACAGTAAAACCATAGTAACGGTAATCAACAGTAAAACCATAGTAACAGTAATCAACAGTAAATCCATAGTAACGGATTTACCATAGTAACGGTAATCAACAGTAAAACCATAGTAACGGTGATCAACAGTAAAACCATAGTAACGGTAATCAACAGTAAATCCATAGTAACGGTAATCAACAGTAAATCCATAGTAACGGTAATCAACAGTAAAACCACAGTAACGGTAATCAATAGTAAATCCACAGTAACGGTGATCAACAGTAAAACCATAGTAACGGTAATCAACAGTAAAACCATAGTAACGGTGATCAACAGTAAAACCATAGTAACGGTAATCAACAGTAAATCCATAGTAACGGTGATCAACAGTAAAACCACAGTAACGGTAATCAACAGTAAAACCATAGTAACGGTAATCAACAGTAAAACCATAGTAACGGTGATCAACAGTAAAACCATAGTAACGGTAATCAACAGTAAAACCATAGTAACGGTAATCAACAGTAAAACCATAGTAACGGTGATCAACAGTAAAACCATAGTAACGGTGATCAACAGTAAATCCACAGTAACGGTAATCAACAGTAAATCCACAGTAACGGTGATCAACAGTAAAACCACAGTAACGGTAATCAACAGTAAAACCATAGTAACGGTGATCAACAGTAAAACCATAGTAACGGTAATCAACAGTAAAACCATAGTAACGGTGATCAACAGTAAAACCATAGTAACGGTGATCAACAGTAAAACCATAGTAACGGTAATCAACAGTAAAACCATAGTAACGGTAATCAACAGTAAAACCATAGTAACGGTAATCAACAGTAAAACCATAGTAACGGTGATCAACAGTAAAACCATAGTAACGGTAATCAACAGTAAAACCATAGTAACGGTAATCAACAGTAAAACCATAGTAACGGTAATCAACAGTAAAACCATAGTAACGGTGATCAACAGTAAAACCATAGTAACGGTAATCAACAGTAAAACCATAGTAACGGTGATCAACAGTAAATCCACAGTAACGGTGATCAACAGTAAAACCATAGTAACGGTGATCAACAGTAAAACCATAGTAACGGTAATCAACAGTAAAACCATAGTAACGGTGATCAACAGTAAAACCATAGTAACGGTGATCAACAGTAAAACCATAGTAACGGTAATCAACAGTAAAACCATAGTAACGGTGATCAACAGTAAATCCACAGTAACGGTAATCAACAGTAAAACCATAGTAACGGTAATCAACAGTAAATCCATAGTAACAGTAATCAACAGTAAAACCACAGTAACGGTAATCAACAGTAAAACCATAGTAACGGTAATCAAGAGTAAATCCATAGTTTTGGTGGTGGTGCAGTTACGTCTCCACGGTAACACGCTCATTAAGTCACGTGATAAGATGCCCGGATTGAGACTGTTGAGGCGAGTCACTACGCCACTACGAGGACTCAGAGCGCATTGGGAATTGGGGATTCCAGATTGGGAGAAAAAAAGGATCGGAATCCTTTACCTCTCCTTTTACAAAGTTGTACCTGCGCAACACCTAGCATGTTGTGTGCATGTGGGAGGGGGATGAATGGAACACAGTTTAACACCCCTACGGGGCAAATATTTAGTCATGCCTTTGGGTTTGATCGATGCCCCGGCCGTCTTCAGGACTTTGGTGAAAAATGATTAAGCGGGTTGTTGTGTGTATCTGGATGATATGATGATGTTCTCACAGTCTCACACACAACACGTCTGTCAGAGTCTTCAGAGGCGTCTTAAGTGTCAGTTCCACTCTTGTAGCCTCCTCCGGGGGGTTCACGTGGATCCTGGCAAGGTAAGGGCTGTTTCCTGTTGGCCAATCCCAGATTCCTGGAAGGAACGTTGGGTTTTCTGGGTGATCTGGCGGTGAGTCCGTTCCGCATGTTATGTGTTCCTCTGTTTACGTGACCATGTGCTCGCCGGTGCTGCTGGTCTTTCTGCAGGGCTGTTGGGCATTATCATCATTTGTTTCACCTGTTCCCCTTTACTCCTCTTCTACATAATGCCCTTGCTGTCTTATGCCAGATTGTATTGTGTTCTCCATGCAGCCAGCCTCTGTTTGTTTTGTATGTTCAGTGTCTCTCCCAGATAATTCCTCCTCATTATTCCAGGCGCTCACGGTTCCCAGTCTTCTACCGCTCCACCCACAGCTGTCACTTACCTGCTCTGGATCGCTGTGTTCCCCATTCATCATCCCGCCTCTGCTTCACTCCCTCTAACGGACACTATCCTTCTTCCTCCTTCATTGGCATTCTCCACCTGAAGGAGGATTCCCCTCAGTCCCAGTGTCCATCCTCTGCTGTCTGTTCTCCGGACTGGTTATTGTGTGATTACCTGTTTCAGGAGTGATCAGTGTAAAGCACATGTGTCTGATGCCTTTACATGAATCCAGCCCTGCACGCTAGTGTCAGTCTGCCACTGTGAACACTGGTGAATGCACAATACCAATATAAGAGTGATG
Source organism: Moxostoma hubbsi (assembly GCA_032164185.1). Taxonomy (NCBI): domain Eukaryota; kingdom Metazoa; phylum Chordata; class Actinopteri; order Cypriniformes; family Catostomidae; genus Moxostoma; species Moxostoma hubbsi. The sequence goes on along the minus strand of JAVLUX010000170.1, from coordinate 290,071 downwards.
TCAGATGTGCTGACAATCATCCTCATCATCAGAGGAAGAATAACTACTGTGAAGACTCGATAGATTCAAGAACAACGGCACAAATCACCCTTAAAGATCTTCTCTCATCTCAAACAATCATCTGGATTCACTCATTAGCAGCTCTGAGTGAGAGAGCACGTGTGTGTCCACTGCTAGTAACATGTGCCGCAACACACACACACACACACATACACAACACAAACACACACACACACACACACTGCACACACACACTCACGCACACACACACAACATATACACACACACACACATACACAACACAAACACACACACACACACACACACACACACGCACTGCACATACACACACACACACACACACACACACACACACGCACGCACTGCACATACACATTACACACACACACACACACACACACACACATACACACACACACATCAGACACTTTTAACGAGTGTGTGGGTGGAATAACAGCTGATGAGCCGTGATTGGTCTGACAGACTGTCAATCATGTGTGTCTTACCCTGGACGATGAGATACACCTGTGAGGTCTTGGGCTGTTGTTTGGTTTGAATGGAGCAGGTGTAGGGCCCCTCGTCGAACACATCCACCTTCTGTATCCTCAGACTGTACTCCAGCTGACCCTGAGTCACCAGCTCCACCCGCGGGTCCAGAGACCACTTGTCCTCGCCAGCGAAGATGATGTTGGAGCGGTTCAACCACGCCACCTTAGACACCTTATCGTCCACATAACACCTGGCAGACAGACAAAGGTACAAGACTGTAATTAACGTCTTTAATGAGGTAATGAACTACAATCCCATGATGCACTGCAAAGGATGGAAAAATATGAAACTTTTGATTTGAAGTTGTTTGACTATCACTATAGAAACAATATATTTTATATATTGAATATATCTGGAGTTTGAGAGTGTAGAGAGAGCGACTCGATCGTGAGTGGGAGGAGCTACAGAGCTCTTCTCTGATTGGTGGATCTCTCTTCAGGATCATGGGTAATGTAGTTCTTCAGCAGAATATCTGCTCTTAAACCAGTCTGCCCACACACTGACAGCTGCTGGAATGTCTCACGATGATCTCGACACACCGCTAACACCATCATCATATTACTCCCCAACATAAAGACGTTAAACTCCGCCCATTGTGCGATTATCAGCAACCGTGTTTGACTGGCCGATGAACAGAGGCGTTTCCTTTCCCTTGTGTCCATGGACAGTCAACACAGAACGCACATTTTAAAGCTGTGTGTTGTTGCACTGGTTTGTTCATGTAGTAAACCATTAAAAACATCCGCAGCTTAGAAACGAAACATTGTGCACTACATACAGCGGATGGCCGTTTCGTAACAGCAGACTGGGCATCTATGCGTGTTGTTTACAGGTGGAGGAAATCCAAGTGTTGCTATGGTGACCGCTGTCAATCATCATCACACATTCAGCAGTGACTCCTGTGAATTAATGTGTGTCACTTCTAAAACTTTACAGTGTGTATGTGTGTGTGTGTGTGTGTGAGAGCTGGACACCTGCTGTGAGCTTGCCTGAGGGAGTGTGTGAGAGTGTGAGTGTGAGGGAGTGTGTGAGAGTGTGTGTCAGACACTAATGAGACAGACAGAAGATCTGCTGAGGCAGTAAGACAGACAGACAGGCAGTGCATGAGTTTAATCAGTGTGTTACAGCAGCACTCCCACAGCAGGCGTCAGTGTACAGGATGTGTGATGCAAATTTCATCATCAGCAGACTGCTCTGAACACTTCTAGATCTTTTCAACCGTGCGACTGATGAGCAGAATGCACCTGGAATGTTTTGCATTAATTGAGCCATTTCTGTCACGAAGAAACACTAGATGATGTAATCGTCAGAAAACATCAGGAGACGAATGTAGAAACAGCAACAGTGGATGTGCACGTCAAGAGCACGCGTGTGAGGAGGTCACACACTCCAGTCTGACGAATATAAAGACATCTTTACAAATACAGTCCAGTATCTCAGCAGTCGTCCCGCGCACTAGGGGTGGGGATTTGATTCTTTTGAATATGTTCACTAATTAGATTAATTCAGATTCGTTGGTACACCACATCTGAAAATGACCACCTTTTACACTTTGAACAGGTAAAATGCATTAAATCAAAAGCAGTCATTCACGACCAGAACAAGTCTAATTGTCCTTTGAGACTGCAGCACTTCAGAGTGTTTAAGCATCATCATGTTTCCCCACAAATGACAATAAAGCAGATCTATCATACTGTGATGAGCACGACTGATCATCGAGCTGCACAAGACAACAACACTAGCCTAAAAATAACTATGAGTTTGAATAAGGTCCGTATGTCATTGTAATGTGTGCTCATCACTTTAACTCATATTTAATCCGGCCCATTTTCATGATGGAGCTGCAGCTGCTCCTCTCGTTCAGTCGGTCAGCAAATCCTCCTACATGAACGAGATGATTGATATATCATATATGGCCATGTTTGTTCAGCGGATTAAACCAATGACATGCTCCTTCACAGGTTGAATGATATTGGCTCACGCCTCTGTTGTCTTTACAGGCATGAAAAGACACAAAAGCAGCATCATGCTTCAAACTACAGATCATTGCCTTCGAAATCCAGAGACATCAGTGAACGAGAAATATGAGTCCGTGAAAAGAGGTGAACGAGAGCGATGAGAGACAGATTAGTTCACTCTATCTCACACACACATTCACAAACACACACACACACACACTCACTCACACACACTCACTCACTCACACACACACTCACACACCCACCCACACACACACACACACATACACAAATTCACATACCCACACACACACACACTCTATCTCACACACACACACATTCACATACCCACACACACACACACACTCTATCTCACACACACTCACACACACATACTCTCAATCACACACACACACAGTGACGCACTTACATTTGATTTAATTTTCTTACAACAGCAATAAACACTCCCACAGCACATTCATAAAAACCTGTTTGTTATTAAACATGGCAAAATATTCCTGATCCATGAGATCATTGCGTGTAATGCCTAAAGTTTGATTTTGAAGTTATCTGACCTAATATTACAAATGTTTAAAAAACACATTTGTCATTTCCATTTTTTTTCAAGGCGATTAAATATATATATAAATATTATTAAAAATATCTATATATTTTTAATAATAGTCCAAATAATGAGAGGATAATATAACGCATCTTTTGAAAAATGACACATTTAATGCTTGTATTACAGACCCACTTACATAAAGTATATATTCATGAGGTATATATAGAGTATATACATAGTATATACATACAGTATACATAGAGTACATACATACAGTATACATTGAGTATACATAGAGTATATACATACAGTATAGAGTATACATACAGTATATACATACAGTATACATAGAGTATATACATACAGTATAGAGTATACATACAGTATATACATACAGTATACATAGAGTATACATACAGTATACATAGAGTATATATACATACAGTATATATAGAGTATACATAGAGTATATACATACAGTATATACATACAGTATACATAGAGTATATACATACAGTATAGAGTATACATAGAGTATATACATACAGTATACATAGAGTATATACATACAGTATACATAGAGTATATATACATACAGTATATATAGAGTATACATAGAGTATATACATACAGTATATACATACAGTATAAATAGAGTATACATAGAGTATATACATACAGTATACATACAGTATACATAGAGTATATACATACAGTATATACATACAGTATACATAGAGTATATACATACAGTATATAGAGTATATACACACAGTATATAGAGTATATACACACAGTATACATAGAGTATATATACATACAGTATACATAGAGTATGTACATACAGTATACAAAGAGTATATATACAAACAGTATACAAAAAGTATATATACATACAGTATATATAGAGTATATACATACAGTATATACATACAGTATACAAAGAGTATATATACATACAGTATACATAGAGTATATATATACATACAGTATATACATAGAGTATATATATACAGTATATACATACAGTATACAAAGAGTATATATACATACAGTATACATACAGTATACAAAACGTATATATACATACAGTATATATAGAGTATATACATACAGTATACAAAGAGTATATATACATACAGTATACATAGAGTATATATATACATACAGTATATACATAGAGTATATATATACATACAGTATACAAAGAGTATATATACATACAGTATACATACAGTATACAAAAAGTATATATACATACAGTATTATAGAGTATATACATACAGTATACAAAGAGTATATATACATACAGTATACATAGAGTATATATATACATACAGTATACAAAGAGTATATATACATACAGTATACAAAAAGTATATATACATACAGTATATATAGAGTATATACATACAGTATATACATACAGTATACAAAGAGTATATATACATACAGTATACATAGAGTATATATATACATACAGTATATACATAGAGTATATATATACATACAGTATACAAAGAGTATATATACATACAGTATACATACAGTATACAAAACGTATATATACATACAGTATATATAGAGTATATACATACAGTATATACATACAGTATACAAAGAGTATATATACATACAGTATACATACAGTATACAAAAAGTATATATACATACAGTATATACAGAGTATATACATACAGTATACAAAGAGTATATATACATACAGTATATACATAGAGTATATATATACATACAGTATACAAAGAGTATATATACATACAGTATACAAAGAGTATATATATATATATATATATACATACATACAGTATACATAGAATATATACATACAGTATACATAGAGTATATACATACAGTATACAATGAGTATACATACATACAGTATACATAGAATATATACATACAGTATACATAGAGTATATACATACAGTATATATAGAGTATACACAGAGTATAAAAACAGTATACATAGAGTATATACATACAGTATACAATGAGTATATATACATACAGTATATACATACAGTATACAAATAGTATACAAAGAGCATATATACATACAGTATATACATACAGTATACATAGAGTATATATACATACAGTATACATACAGTATACAAAGAGTATATATACATACGGTATACATACAGTATATACATACAGTATACATAGAGTATATATATACATACAGTATATACATACAGTATACAAAGTGTATATATACATACAGTATACACAGAGTATATACATACAGTATACATAGAGTATATATACATACAGTATACATACAGTATAAAAAGAGTATATATACATACGGTACACATTCAGTATATACATACAGTATACATAGAGTATATATACATACAGTATATACAGAGTATATACATACAGTATACAGAGTATATATACATACAGTATATACATACAGTATACAAAGAGTATATATACATACAGTATACATAGAGTATATATATACATACAGTATACAAAAAGTATATATACATACAGTATATATAGAGTATATACATACAGTATACAAAGAGTGTATATATACATACAGTATATATAGAGTATATACATACAGTATACAAAGAGTATATATATACATACAGTATACAAAGAGTATATATACATACAGTATACAAAGAGTATATATATATATATATATACATACAGTATATACATACAGTATACAAAGAGTATATATATACATACAGTATACAAAGAGTATATATATATATATATATATATATATATATATATATATATATATATATATATACATACAGTATACATAGAGTATATATACATACAGTATACATAGAGTATATATACATACAGTACACAAAGAGTATATATACAGTATACATAGAATATATACATACAGTATACATAGAGTATATATACATACAGTATACATAGAATATATACATACAGTATACATAGAGTATATATATACATACAGTATACAAAGAGTATATATATATATATATATATATATATATATATATATATATATATATACATACAGTATACATAGAATATATACATACAGTATACATAGAGTATATACATACAGTATACAAAGAGTATATACATACAGTATACATAGAGTATATACATACAGTATACATAGAATATATACATACAGTATACATAGAGTATATATACATACAGTATATATAGAGTATATACATAGAGTATAAAAACAGTATACATAGAGTATATACATACAGTATATACATATAGTATACACAGAGTATAAAAACAGTATATATAGAGTATATACATACAGTATACAATGAGTATATATACATACAGTATATACATACAGTATACATAGAGTATACATAGAGTACATACAGTATACATACAGTATACATACAGTATACATAGAGTATATATACATACAGTATACATAGAGTATACATAGAGTACATACAGTATACATACAGTATACATACAGTATACATAGAGTATATATACATACAGTATATATAGAGTATATACATAGAGTATAAAAACAGTATACATAGAGTATATACATACAGTATATACATACAGTATACATAGAGTATAAAAACAGTATATATAGAGTATATACATACAGTATACAATGAGTATATATACATACAGTATATACATACAGTATACAAATAGTATACAAAGAGTATATATACATACAGTATATACATACAGTATACATAGAGTATATATACATACAGTATACAAATAGTATACAAAGAGTATATATACATACAGTATATACATACAGTATACATAGAGTATATAGAGTATAAAAACAGTATACATAGAGTATATACATACAGTATACAATGAGTATATATACATACAGTATACATACAGTATACAAAAAGTATATATACATACAGTATATATAGAGTATATACATACAGTATACATAGAGTATATATACATACAGTATACATACAGTATACAAAAAGTATATATACATACAGTATATACATACAGTATACAAAGAGTATATATACATACAGAATATATAGAGTATATACATACAGTATACATACAGTATATAAAGAGTGTATATATACATACAGTATACATACAGTATATACATACAGTATACAAAGAGTATATATATATATATATATATATATACAGTATACAAAGAGTATATATATATATATACATGCAGTATACAAAGAGTATATATACATACAGTATACAAAGAGTATATATATATATATATATATATATATATATATATATATATATATATATATATATATATATATACACACATACAGTATACATAGAATATATACATACAGTATACATAGAGTATGTACATAGAGTATACAATGAGTATATATACATACAGTATACATACAGTATACATAGAGTATATACATAGAGTATATATAGAGTATATACATACAGTATACAAAGAGTATATATACATACAGTATACATATAGTATACAAAGAGTATATATACAAACAGTATACATAGAGTATATACATAGAGTATATATAGAGTATATACATACAGTATACAATGAGTATATATACATACAGTATACATAGAGTATATACATAGAGTATATATAGAGTATATACATACAGTATACAAAGAGTATATATACATACAGTGTACATATAGTATACAAAGAGTATATATACAAACAGTATACATAGAGTATATACATAGAGTATATATAGAGTATATACATACAGTATACAATGAGTATATATACATACAGTATACATAGAGTATATACATAGAGTATATATAGACTATATACATACAGTATACAATGAGTATATATACATACAGTATACATACAGTATACATAGAGTATATACATAGAGTATATATAGAGTATATACATACAGTATACAAAGAGTATATATACATACAGTATACATATAGTATACAAAGAGTATATATACAAACAGTATACATAGAGTATATACATAGAGTATATATAGAGTATATACATACAGTATACAATGAGTATATATACATACAGTATACATAGAGTATATACATAGAGTATATATAGAGTATATACATACAGTATACAAAGAGTATATATACATACAGTATACATATAGTATACAAAGAGTATATATACAAACAGTATACATAGAGTATATACATAGAGTATATATAGAGTATATACATACAGTATACAATGAGTATATATACATACAGTATACATAGAGTATATACATAGAGTATATATAGACTATATACATACAGTATACAATGAGTATATATACATACAGTATACATATAGTATACAGAGTATATACATAGAGTATATATAGAGTATATACATACAGTATACATAGAGTACATACATACAGTATACATAGAGTATACAATGAGTATATATACATACAGTATACATATAGTATACAAAGAGTATATACATAGAGTATATATAGAGTGTATACATAGAGTAAATATACATACAGTATACATATAGTATACAAAGAGTATATATACATACAGTATACATAGAGTATATACATAAAGTATATATACATACAGTATATATAGAGTATACATAGAGTATATACATAGAGTATATATACATACAGTATATATAGAGTATACATAGAGTATATACATAGAGTATATATACATACAGTATATATAGAGTATACATAGAGTATATACATACAGTATATATAGAGTATACATAGAGTATACATAGAGTATATACATACAGTATATATAGAGTATACATAGAGTATATACATACAGTATATATAGAGTATACATAGAGTATATACATAGAGTATATATACATACAGTATACATAGAGTATACATAGAGTATATACATACAGTATATATAGAGTATACATAGAGTATATATACATACAGTATATATAGAGTATACATAGAGTATATACATACAGTATATATAGAGTATACATAGAGTATATACATACAGTATATATAGAGTATACATAGAGTATATACATAGAGTATATATACATACAGTATACATAGAGTATACATAGAGTATATACATACAGTATACATAGAGTATACATAGAGTATACATAGAGTATATATACATACAGTATATATAGAGTATACATAGAGTATATACATACAGTATATATAGAGTATACATAGAGTATGTACATACAGTATGATTATTACAGGGGATTGTTAGATCACCACAGTCACCACCATTTTGTCCTTGAACAAGGCACTTAAATCCAGGTTGCTCCGGAGGGATTGTCCCTGTAATAAGTGCACTGTAAGTCACTTTGGATAAAAGCGTCTGCCAAATGCAGAAATGTAAATAATATAGTCACATGCGTGCCACAGAATTAATGAGAGGCGCATCCTGCTCTGTCATCTCCTTCACATACACACAAGCAGGTGCGCACACAAACGCAACACACACAACTAATGCTTGATTTTCATGCAGTGTGTCCAGTAGTATCCATCTGCAGAGCCACAGATCAGTGTGCTTCGTGTATAATCGTCTGTGAACTCGCAAATGACCGTTATCACCGTTGCAGCTCGGAGGATTCAGCTCGCGAGTAGCAGGAAGCTTGATATAACAACCCTTCAAAAACAGGAAGAACTTCAAAGGTCTTTCAAAATAAAAGTCCCGCTGAAATAAGGGCTCTCTTCAACCGGATGTGTGAAATTGAAGACATTACAACAAAAACGTACTACTGTATAAAAGTGTAATATTCAAAGTAATCGCAATAATACTCATAGTAACAATAATATAATATGAAATGGTTATTAGAATTATTATCTGTAAGTAATGTCACATAAGCACCTGAATATCAGCATGTTGCGATTCAGCCATGGAGCCTCAGATAATCAGATTATTTTCATTTAATGTTTTCATTAATACCGTAAAACTTTGTTGTGCATCTTTTTTAGTTTTTTAAATATTATTATTGACACTATATTGTTGACAGTTATTATATTTTAATTTGATTAAAACGGTACAGTACGCATTTGATTAAATTAAATTTAAATATAATATTTAATTAAAACATTTAACATGGAATCCACAAAAATGTTAAAAGAAAATGCATCATTTGTGGATGATGTATCAAATTATAGAAAACCTTTCAAATTTCTAATAATATATATTAGGATTACGTTTCAGTGAATTGATTGCGGAGAAACCGTCACTATAAGAGATTAGCGATACCATAACTGTCGTGACACATGAAATATTGAAGGATGTACACATCTTATTATGTCGAGTGTGGGCTCGTTCGCTTCAGAATCGTCTGCTATATGTTACGTCATGACATTTTTTACTCTTGAATGTTATATTGCTATTTTATAAAGTAATAAACTAAAATGTGATGATAATTGTGTTTATCTGTTTACTATACAAGTGAATTTCACACAGTAACTCACTGTAGTTTGGTCTCTGAGTGAAACAAATGTGCCCGTTGTATTCTACTAATCAAGACCTTTCCAGAGATATGTAACACACGTCTGTGCGATCTTCTGATGTTTTTACTGAAAAATCATATTTAGAAACGAGAATTATATGAGAAATGACACTTTGCTACAATGTAAAGTAGTGAGTGTACAGCTTGTATAACAGTGTACATTTACTGTCCCCAAAATAACTCAACATACAGCCATTAATGTCTAAACCGCTGGCAACTAAAGTGAGCACACCCCTAAGTGAAAATGTCCAAATTGGGCCAAAATTGTCAATACTTTGCTGTACACTCACTATTTTACAATTGTAGAAAAGTGTCATTTCTTCAGTGTTGTCACATGAAAAGATATAATCAAATATTTACAAAAACGTGAGGGGAGTACTTACTTCTGTGAGATACTGTATATAGGATTATACTCAATGATTATATATATATATACACGCTTACAGAGGACGACAGTACAGACGCACCAGCTGCCAATTTCACACAGTTACACATTTAATCATTCTTAATATTTAAATGTTCTTTACTAATAATTGTTGTATTTATTATCTTGTTTAAAACAGTTTGTATTTACATAAACTTAAAATGCTTTGGCAATACTTTACTCCAATTATCATGCCAATACAGCTGAGAGAGAGAGAGAGAGAGAGAGAGAGACAAACAGAGAGAAAGAGACAGAGAGAGAGAGAGAGAGAGACAGAGAGAGAGAGAGAGAGAGAGACAGAGAGAGAGAGAGAGAGAGAGAGAGAGAGAGACATAGGGATGACACAGTGAGTGAAAGACTTTCTCTTGAAGGACACGAGACAGAACAAATGAACTTCACTCGAGACCCTCCAGAGAAACTCAACAGGAGCAGAAGTTTCTCCAGCTGTGAGCTTTAGGACACATTACAGCAGCTCATCAATCATCAACGACTGACTGCAGAAGTCAGTTTCCTGCAACAGCCAATGAGAGTGCAGATAGAGAGATGACTGACAGGTCAGAGATGTGGAGACCCTTGTGGAGGGGGTCTGTGTATCTCAGCGAGTATTGACGCTGACTATCACACCTGGAGTCGTGAGTTTGAATCCAGGGTGTGCTGAGTGACTCCAGTCAGGTCTCCTTAGCAACCAAATTGGCCCGGTTGCTAGGGAGGGTAGTCACATGGGGTAACCTCCTCGTGGTCACTATAATGTGGTTCTCGCTCTCGGTGTGCGTGGATGCCGTGAAGAATAGCGTGAAGACGCCACGCACGCTATGTTGGGTGACTTTATGTCACTCCTGGTGAAACAATTCGAGCATCTCGGCTCTGTTTGACGGCTTGTGGTCATCCATCTTCCTCTTGATCACAGAGGGGTCCAGGTCTGGAGATTGGGCTGGTCATGACAGGGTCCTCCATCCACACCTTGATGGACCTGTCTGTGTGGCATGGGACATTGTCCTGACTGATCCATCACTGATCCTCCGCCCAGTGTCCCAGCGTGAGCGAGACACGGTGGCTTGTTGGCCTGTCCGGGTCTCCGTGTAACCAAACAAATAACGAAAGAAAGGACAAGATGTTTATCTGAAGGCATGTCATATGACATCATAACGATTGCTAGTCTGATAAGGTCAAAGGTTACAGAGGTTTTATAACTGCAGGATATTCTGTTGCCCATTACAGTTCGGGACAGGCGTCAGAGCCGCCGTCTCCATTAGCATATCTGCGTTTGTGTGCGCAACGTAGGAATTCCCGGCGCTGTTTTGACTCCTTTAACACATTTTATGAGCTCTTCGTTTGTTTTATGAGCTCTTCGTTTGTTCTATGAGCTCTTCGTTTGTTCTATGAGCTCTCGTTTGTTTTATGAGCTCTTCGTTTGTTTTATGAGCTCTCGTTTGTTTTATGAGCTCTTCGTTTGTTTTATGAGCTCTTCGTTTGTTCTATGAGCTCTCGTTTGTTTTATGAGCTCTTCGTTTGTTTTATGAGCTCTCGTTTGTTTTATGAGCTCTTCGTTTGATTTATGAGCTCTCCGTTTGTTTTATGAGCTCTTCGTTTGTTTTATGAGCTCTCGTTTGTTTTATGAGCTCTTCGTTTGTTTTATGAGCTCTCGTTTGTTTTATGAGCTCTTCGTTTGTTTTATGAGCTCTCGTTTGTTTTATGAGCTCTTCGTTTGTTTTATGAGCTCTTCGTTTGTTCTATGAGCTCTCGTTTGTTTTATGAGCTCTTCGTTTGTTTTATGAGCTCTCGTTTGTTTTATGAGCTCTTCGTTTGTTTTATGAGCTCTCCGTTTGTTCTATGAGCTCTTCGTTTGTTCTATGAGTTCTTCGTTTGTTTTATGAGCTCTTCGTTTGTTCTATGAGCTCTTCGTTTGTTCTATGAGCTCTTCGTTTGTTCTATGAGCTCTTCATTTGTTTTATGAGCTCTTCGTTTGATTTATGAGCTCTTACGTTTGTTCTATGAGCTCTTCGTTTGTTCTATGAGCTCTTCGTTTGTTTTATGAGCTCTTCATTTGTTCTGAGCTGGTAGAAATACCCCCATATATACACGTATATAAATATAACGCTTGCATTGTTTTGGATGATTGGCAAGTTCCGTCGCAGAATATACGTCATAAAATCTGTCCAATCGGGTACGACTTTGTCCTGAGGCCTTTGGTTACATGAACCACTAAACGCATGATTTTCTCACTGCATGTGTGAACACACCTCTGTGTTTTTGGGTAAAGACGTGGTATGGAAGGTGGATTTTTGTTGCACTCTCTCAATAATAACAATGTTATTTTTGAACAAAACCAGTTACAAAAAGAAAACAACAAACACTTGTATTGTATTAATTATTTGTTCAGGTGAACTGTACTCATCAGAACGGCTTTATGAACGATTAACAGAAATAATCTGCCATTACGACAATGAACACTTGTGATGTACTTTCACATGATAACTGTAAGATCTTTATACATCTTTGCAAAATTTGAATATGTAAATATATGATTAATTCATTATAAAAATCAATATTGACTAAATTGAACGTAAACGAGCTTCTGCATTAAACACAGTGTGAGTCGCTCCAAACGCCCTACAGACACACACACACACACAGAGAGAAGGTCGAACATATCGATTACCCATCAGGCATTTGTGCAATGTCTCCAGCGGCCTCGCTGCGTTTGACAGCGTTTGCACTCGAGGAACCAAACTCACAGTTTCTACAGAGAAGCGTGCTCGAGTCTCTGAGTGCTCGTCTTTACTGGCGCAAGAGTGCAGAGAGTGTGTGTGTACGATTGTGTCCGTGCAGAGAGAGTGTGTGTGTGTGTGTGTGTGTGCAGAGAGTGTGTGTGTACGATTGTGTCCGTGCAGAGAGAGTGTGTGTGTGTGTGTGTGTGTGTGTGCAGAGAGTGTGTGTGTACGATTGTGTCCGTGCAGAGAGAGTGTGTGTGTGTGTGTGTGTGTGCAGAGAGTGTGTGTGTACGATTGTGTCCGTGCAGAGAGAGTGTGTGTGAGTGTGTGTACGAGTGTGTGTGTGTGTGTGCAGAGTGTGTGTGTGTGTGTGTGCGCGATGTGTGTGTGTGTGTGTGTGTGTGTGTGTGCAGAGAGTGTGTGTGCGCGATGTGTGTGTGTGTGAGTGTGTGTGTGTGTGTGTGTTGTATATTCTAATGCATTTCAATGCATCTGCCGCTGTCAGGTGAAAGTGAGAGATGTCTTTCATTTCATTCGAGGTCTCGCCGCGTCCCTTTCCTCTGCACCTGTCAGATGTGACGCCGCAGGTGAAATGATTTAATGTGCGCCACTCAGATGGTGGGCGAGCGGGCGTGCATTGCTATAATATTATCACTCTGCACGCATGAATGACAGACACCCGGCAGATCTCGTGCACTGGAATTATTACGTCTGCAGATTTTTATGCTGGCTTTGAGAAAAAACCATCACAATAACTATGACAAGCCCGAGTGCAGCGGGACAGTGCTTAATTTCTCTAATCATGTCCTCTTGTTCTCCAGAGAGAGAGAGAGAGAGAGACATAGAGAGAGAAAGACTCTCTCTCTCTGCATTATATGGCAGTGAAGTGTGGCGTCCACCTGTAAAATTTGACTATTTAAATTGGGAAAAACATCCCATTGAAACTCTGCATCTGGAATTCTGTAAAAGAATCATTTATGTCCAAAGAAAAGCCCCAAATAATGGATGCAGGGCAGAATTAGGCCAATACCCTCTCCTTTTGAACATTCAGAAAAGAGCCATCAAATTCTGGAAGCATCTAAAGACAAGTGACCCCAACACATCCCATTATAAAGCCCTAAAACACCAAGAGCTGAGCGGGGTGAAGAGTCCCCTATGCCAGCTTGTCCTGAGACTGACTGAAGTCACACCTGAGGAGATCGGCCAGTCTCAGGATAACGGCACACTCACAAACATTCGGCCGAACCAAATTATACACAAAGAAAAGGAGAAATACCTCACGCATTGGACAAACACCATTAAAACTCAACACAAACTGGAATGTTATTCAGCACTAAATCGAGAGTACACGGTGGCAAACTATCTGACCACAGTGACTGACAGA